>JBBMOI010000013.1:12690000-12782500 GCA_038088405.1 Porites divaricata
TCTATTTTCCCATTTTAACATTACTCTTAAACATAATGGTAATTTAAGGTAGCCCATCGAAGATGGAAGCTATTTGGAATAATGGATTAATTCTGTAGTGAAGACATGATGGCTACGCGTCTTTTTAACATGCTATAATAAACCCATTCGAGTTTCCTTTCATTACTGCTAGCTCAGAATTGTCGCAAGTCGAATAATTTCTTAATTCGTTTGAGTAAAGCCTACCTTCCTTAATAAGCAGTTCTGCCACTTCTGTGTTGCAGTTGTTGAAAATAGCAATGTGTAACGGAGTGCTACAATCTGCTGTTTTCGATGCAATCTCGGCTCCATGGCGCAACAACAGACGACACATTTCCAGATCTCCATTCATGCACACGAGGTGTAGAGGGGTCATTCCAACTTGAGTCTTGGCATCAATGTCAATATCTGAATCACGCAATAGAATCTCCATGACACCTTTGCTGCTCCTTCGTGCAGCCTGGTGTAGGGCATTGTTACCATTTGCGTCAACAAGAGATGGATTGGCGCCAGAGTGGACAAGAATTTCGGCAACAGCAGCACAATTGAACCTATATTACAGCACAATCATCAACAGAAATGTTAGGGAAGCCGGGTACAGGTCTGGTAGGCCTGGTCAGCGTCTTCGAATAGATGCCGCGCCAAGTTAACGTTTCACTGAACGGTAATAACCTGTGAACAGGCTCTCAATTTGGTGGAGATGGTGGAAGCACTCGGCCAAGCTACCTTTCTCCTGTGTGGAAGGTTTGTACGTGGACCGGGCGCGGCATATATAGCGTTCTACCTTAAATCCACAGCTTCTATACCCTCAGAAACAAAAGGCGCGTTGAATTTCAGTTGATAGGAAACCTCTTGAAAAAACCTATCTTGGTAAAGCGCTCTACTTTTCGTGCTATCCTAGAGACAGTCACAAAGCCACCACACAGTCGATCAACTCCTTCAGCCGACTTGACGGTTTAAATCCCCAGCAAAACTTACAGACGTTTGACTGAAAAATTCTCCCGTCTTTTGGGTGACTCTTGTTATGACGGAACTAACGGACACTTTTTAGGTCCCGGGATCGCAATTTTATAGTTCTTTCCTTGTGATGGACACTGACCGACATCTCTCAACATTTAGACTCAAATAAAAAATATATATATGTACAAAATATTGCATCCTTTTTTTGTCATCATATCCGTAACAGGTGACGCGAGTTGGCCGTATTTCCCCGTTGCTTCAATTTCATCTTAAACACAAAGGAAAGATTACGAAACGTCCGCCAGCCTGATCTCTCGTCCAATATGTACAAAGAACGTAATTTAGTAACGATCACTAAGAAAAACAATGATTCTGCAAGCCGGAATAAACATATAATGTCTATAATAATCTCTATTATACCGTCACTGCACGACTACGATGTCCTAATGAGGCGTGAAAATTTCTAAATAAGGATACGTTCCCTTAGATTTCAATTCCTGAAGAATTTTTACGCTTTTGGCAAACTAGGCTAGTTGGATGTGTGTGACCATTTACAGCGACGCGCTCTCTTTCTCTCTCTCTCTGCCTTTTGGTCGTCGTGGTAATTTTTCCTCACTCAAGAGCCCTATGAGCCCATATTTGGCTCCTGTCCTGTGTTCAGTCCTAGTAATGAGTTCTTAATTGATTTTACCCAGCATGGATCAATTCATTTTGATCGATGTTCTTGTCACGAAACTTTACGCACTATTGATGTTAACTTCATGTTACTATTAAATGGGACCTAAAACGAGAGCTAACCAGCCCATTCAGATGGGGGATTACGAAAGCAGTTAAAATTTGTATCTTAAGTTATTAAGACTATAAAAATATGAAGCGAATATGTAGACCTACGACTTGTTGTGCACCTTTTATGGTTAGCAGCACATTTATGATGCGCGGACCTAACTTTACTCAAATATTATGTCATACCCATGGTTTTCTCTATGGTTTTCTCTATTAAATATTAGTTTTCAGCAATGTCATCAATTTTCCTTTTTATATTTACTTAATTGTATACTCTAACTGCTTTGGACGTCGCATCTTAATTGTGACTTATGTCGTCTAAAATCTTTAGTCTCTGTGTACCATGTTAACAAAAGTCACTAGAATATTTGTATTGACTATCCGTAGTTATATTCATAGTTTCCTGTTGTGTGACGAAGTTTTGGTTAATGACGAATAAGGAATTCAGAACTATTTCAAAAAGTTCTAACTTTTTCTTAGCTTTAAGATACAGGTGAACTACGATGCTTACCTTGCTGCGACGTGCAATGGAGTCGTTCCATTTCCCAAACGTGTGTTCACATTTGCGCCGTAATCGATCAACGTTCGCGTGATCTCGACTCGATTCAGTCGGGCCGACAAGTGAAGCAAGGATACTCCTTCTTCGTCTAAGTTGTTTAGCGATTTTACATTGCTGTTGTCCAATAGAAAATCTTTTAACTCCCTCACGGTTCCATCTTGCACAATATCACGGGCTTGCTGCGAACGAGGCGACAAGGACACCGGCTTGAACAGTTCAAGTTCAATGTTATCAGGGTGATTTAGGTTAATCTTACTTGTGCTAATATGGCCGAGCAACGGCGAATCGTTGTATCCTAAAGTTCTGCTTTTTGCAGAGTTGCCTGTGTATATCGACATGATAGAGCGTTGGTGTCTTGACAAAGATAGATGTTAATTGAAGAGTACTTTTACCAATGTACCCCAGAAAAGTTACAATACAAGCAAGCAAACTCGTCACAGGCTACCCCCGATTAACAACCCTTAAAAACCACCGGAAGAGACGAGCAATATAGCGACGACCTGGCTATTCTGCTTTAGGTGGCGCGAACCTTTTCTCTTGGTTCACTATTTACTCGCTGATTTTGACAAGAACGTCCTCAAATTTATAAGTAAATTAATCAGAAGATGACATCAATAATTTAAAACAGCCTTATCGACTCATGCAGACGCGGCAGCGAGCGCGCACAGAAGACCGATTAAAATGTGCTCAACTCGCAGTAAACTAAAAAAAAAAAACATAAGTTGGGCTGTGGAACAAACGCGTTCGCACTTGCTTATGACGGGAAGAATATGTTCACTAGCTACATGGCAACTTTACAACATTTAGCCGGCGGCGGCATGCAGTCGAAGTTTAATCATTATTCAAATGGTAATAACGTTCCGCTTTGTTTGTCAAGTTCATTAATCAGAAGAGAGGAAGAGGTTATGTTGTAATAATAATGTCATAGATGAAAAGACAACAGTACGTGACTGTCCTCCTTGCTTGATATACTTTTTTAAAACAGTAAGCTAGAACGTCAGTAAACCGTAAATCCCGGTAGAAGAATAAAAGGTCATATTTTTTCCTGAAGCCTCTCCGTAAAACGTTACACCATAGTAGAATATACACGCTTCATAAACAAGGAGTTAATTGTCCCTTTTTACGATTCTGTGTAAATTATCTCTTAGTCAGAGATTTTTGTTCAAATAAACCCGCTCCTTGCACCGGAGCCATGATGGCTCATTGTTTTCGCCCACTGCACTGAGTACAAGGACCTAAAATTTGCGTTCGAGATGTAAGAAATATGGAGGGTTAGAAAATCTGAAGAAACAACTTTTTCCTTGGATCAGAAAACGTTTATTAGAGCTTGAGTAACAGCAGCAACAACAATTTTGCTCACTTAATAGTACTACAGTAGCAGAAAAACTTTGCTTCCTATTTCATGAAGCTTCAGATAGAATTATCCACATCATTCTACTAGCTCTAAATATCGAAGTTATTGAAACCGAAAATAATATTTTATTGAACTCTATAAGGGCTCTCAAATTTCACAGTGTGACATTTTGCAAATAGCTTCTTTACTATATGTGTTCGTCATTTTATATTACATTGGCCACAGTGACGAGAAAGCTGGGCCGAGTTAACTTTCGTAGAGACCAATGGCCAATGGCTGACCGGCACCTCCCCAGTAATGACAAAAGTAAAAATAAAGTGGCGAAGGTAAAATTATTGGAATCCTATTGGTATTCTGTGGCATTTGTTGAGCACAGTGTTTTCTGATGCGCGTAACTGCTGCGACTGTTGTACAGTTCAGTGGCGGATCCAGACCCTGAGATAAGTGTGGGATGGGGGAGGGTGGGGGGCGGGGGGTTCAAAAAAACATTTTGCAGTCGTTCGGGCCTCAGTTTGGTCTAAAAATATGGTGTGGGCTCGCCCCCCCTCCCCGGTCCCTCCCCTGGATCCCCCACAGCAGTTTGAGTGGATTGATTGTTGAATAATTCAAAGATTGAATCGTGATATTGATGTCTTATTTTTAAAAAAAGATTGAAAATATGCGATCTAGATCTAGACGAGTTTTAATTTTCGGAACAGTTAGGTCTTCAATCCTAGTTACTCGCCCTCCTTCCTCCTCCTTCTTTACGATAAAATTCAAGGGCTTTCCAAAATAGCTGCCCCAAAACTGTTCAATTTTCAACACAAAGTTTAAAACTTTTCTGGAAGACCTTTTTTTAGTTGAGATCCCAAAAACATTTACAAATCGGTATAGTTACCGAAATGCCATTTAACGGGGGCGAAATAAGTTAAACCATGCATTTGATCGTGCAACGAGGTTTTTGAAATTAGACAGATTTTGAAGTAAACTGCTACTATTGCCCCATAAAAAGGTATACGATTTCTTTCAATCACGTTCCCGTTATAACCATTGATCACTGATTTGCATTGAAAGGTGTATGTTTATTTGTATTTCCCATGCTCCTGATCGCTATGGTAACAGCAGCAGCAACAAAAACAACAACTTGATAACAACATCAAACCGGAAAATCAAATAGCATTCGAAACGAGCGACAAACTATTTCCCGTAATGGTGACTATGAACTCTCTGAATTGACTATTACGAGAAAAAGAGTTTGATGTCGAAGTATTATAATTGAAAAATTCACGTCTAATTTCATTCTTAGTTGTTACGCTTTCGTGCGTACTTATCAATTAAATTCATCGACGTCTAATTAAATGCTGAGGTTATTAATTTGCGGCAAACCAACAACTACGTTTAAATTCAGGCCGAAGTAAAGTAAACACTTTAAAGGAAAGGATTCCCACTTGATTTAACCTCGCTGTTATTCAGGAAAGGACAACAAAGACCTTGGTTATTACATATTGTTTTGAAAAGAATTTTTTATCTGCTTTCCAGCAAAGCAGTTTATCCGTGGTCGTACATTAAGAGATTCTCGTTTTGACTCAAAACTAAGCCGGGGTCGGTCAGTCTGACATTTGAAAATAAGATTGAGGTCAAATGATATTCTCGTGAACATTTATAAAACTATTTCCATATGGGCCTTTTTGTTAGTTTTGCTTGCATTGTTTCTTTTTATCAATAAGTCCTTTTTGTATTTTATTCCCCAAAAGTTTTGAAGGCATTTTCAACGCCAGACAGGTGTATTTTAGGCAGATGTACTGTATCCTTATTGCTCGACGTTGCCTGAAAAGTATTTTAATTTCCCAGTTAAAGCTAGTTAAGAGACCTTCTGTGACTCAGGAACAAGTCAACCGCACAGGCTTGAGATAGTTTTTGCGCTGCGGGACCCTTACTCAAAAGCTTTTTTTAATGCAAATCACGATAACAATGCATGCACTGTGTAAATGTAGGCGGAATGTCAATGAGGTAAGCCCCTTTGCCTCATTCGCTATCGCTTTAGTTTTAACAAATATAATACTACGGTATCCATCCTGGCTACGAAACGTGACAGGACAGCTGAACAAGAAGCACTCATGTCAGAGCTGGGGACAGGGGCAAACCATCGGGGAAATTACTCCTTATTTCCGATGGATCCCGAACTGGATAGAAACGCAAACCCAGACGAAGGTCAAGTGAAAAATTCAGTGAGTAGAGAAAGATTAACTTATGAAATGAGTGAGCTTGGAAGGCCCGTCATTCGCCGCGCCACGCGTTTGTTCGAAGCTGTACGCGATGGAATAGTGGATTTAGTGAATGAACGACTTTTGGAAAAAGACAACGTGAAGGATATCGAGAGGTTAGACCATTCTGGGCTAGCTCTGCTTCATCAGGCGGCGAGATACAACCGGACTGGTGTTGCTGGAACCCTGATAGACCACGGTGCACGAATCGACATCCAAACGAGGGAGGAGGGTCTAACTCCACTTCATATCGCAGCAAGGTTAGTCTGGAGAGCTTAGTTTTTACGAGGATCAAAATCCAGAATATAGATGTATGCCCAAGGTCCAAGTTGGATTATACTGACTGTCTTATGTTCCACTAATTGCGTGGAATTATTCTCTGTGGTCGCCCAGCAAAGTACTAGGCAGATACTATAAAAAAAAAATGCTGAAATTTATTTCAGCGACATTTCTTATTCTGTAATTGATATAGTGGATAAACCCTGACTGTGGTTATTTTTCAAGACAAATTCCTTGTTTATGGCCTTGAACATATATGCACGGATAGCGTCGGATTGTTATTATGGTTGTGGCCTAGCCTGCGTAGCATGGCGGTTTTGGTTGGACGCGCTAAGTAATAAAGGCGAGCGAGGGCAGAGATATGCAGGCTAGTCCTGGCCTAACAAATACAGCAGAGATCAATAAACAATGACCGTGTAGACACGAGAGACAGCTAGTTCTCTCTGATGTGTGCGACCGCAATATGCACACGCGCAGTAAAAACAGTTAAAGCAACAGAGTGATGGTTTTTAGATTCCCTCAACATGTTACTGATGGCCTTATGCGCCTAAAGGGGCGGAGTGTGTTTCAGTAGCTCCTTCAGTGGGTTTAGTCGGTTTATTTTTTGTCTGAAATTGTTTAGCCCCGGGATTAAGAACAAAACCTTTTGTTAATTACCGCAATTTTGTTGACAGACACTTTCCATTCAGCCCAAAATTCCGGGACTGATTTCAATTAGAAAATGAATGAAAAGGAACCATTTCGGAATGTTGTTTTTCTGGCCCAGGCTGAATATTTGTATTTTTTTGACGATTTCAGGTTAAAAACATTCTTCGTAAAAAATATTAAAATAAAATATTATTCTTGTATAAAGTGTTTCGATACAGCTTTTTCGGACACCACACCGACATTTTTCAATCGCCAAGTGATTTCATCCTTGACCTATTGCCATGAACTTTACAGTACTCACGGACTTTGGATTGAAGTTTATCAAAATTTAGCTTTAAGTCAAATCGATATCACTAAGGCAACAATAGACAAAAAAAATTGAAATCGATAAAAGCCGAATTTTGTGCGATCTAGACCTGCTACTGACAATACGACACCAGAAAATTAAAGTGTGGTGTTAGCAAATAACTTCCGTGAGAAGTACTGACAATTCTCTCATGACCATCTCGCGGGCTCAGATGAAAGACCAGTCATTTTGGCCATACATATAAGCTGATATAATATGTCACACTTACCAATTCAACATAAAAACGAACTACGCCGGGCAGGGCTGCTAGGCGGCTGACAGTCGTTTAAAGTTTTATTACCAAGCCAAATTAAGGTCTATCGACAGCTGTCAAAATGGGACATGTGCAGACAACTATCAGAAAACTAATAACGTGCTCTCAGGTTCGCTCAGGTACACGATCTTGCATTTTCCACTACAAGCCGGACGGATATGTCTTACTCACACTCGTAGTCTGTTAATTCGAATATTCGCCATTCTAATAAAGGTTAATTGACAGCTAGCAAACTAGAGTATACGCTGACCATCATCACCTGACTGTATCGCGGGCTCCTTTTTTCTATCCATTGAGGTCACGTAGTGTTTAAAGTTTTCCGCAGATATTTTATTTGATCACGGGCTCAATTCGAAGCCCTATAGCTTAGAAAACCTATCCATCCTAGAAAATTCGGCAATCACGTGACCGTCATACCAACCACCCGGCCTTCCGTCAGTCTGCACCACAGGCATACCAATGTTTAATCTCACACTTTCTAGCTAGTTTGGCAGCCTGCAACCTGATATTGTACATCCATGTTTTAGTTAATAGACAGCTGTCAAAATAGTGTTTCTGCTGACCAGTATCGCCCGACCGTATCGCGAGCTCAGGTATCGGCCCACTGAGTTCGAGTGTTTTTTTGAAGTTATCCGCTGACAAGTTGCTACTTTTTAAATGATCGCAGGTTCACGTTCATTTTTTTAAAAATTCATATTAAATTAGTCGTGTTCATGAGTACCCTGGGTGCCAGAGGGTTTTTTTTCCTGTTGTTTGCGGCGATAATTCAAAATATAGCCGCAAAGTTGTCATCTGTGCTGGGATTTCCCGTCAACAAGGAGAGCACTGCTTCGTGGGGCTTAGTTTTTTTACAGACAAGGCTGATCAGACGCTTAAGGAGCAGAAAGAAATGACAGAACGGGGAACGCACGTGGACAGAGTGTAAAGGTGCCACAAAAGTTCGCCGACTTCGAGCAGTCCTGCCAGGAAGAAGTCCACATTTAACTCTCGTCCAAGTGTTCCGCCGAAATCTTTATTGAGACGGAAAGAAAATGTGTTACCGCCAGAACTTCAAGTCAACGACGACTTAATGGTCCCTGGCAAATCCAAGAGAATTGCTTCTCCCATCGAGGTGAGAAAAATTGATATCGCTATGAATAAACCTATATAAGCCTTCGGCTATGAAGAATTTCCGAGTTTTCTGTGCGGCGAATCGAGCGGCAATAATTTTTGTTTGCAAGGTTTGCATGATCTTTGAGCTCTTTTATGTGTTCAATCAAGGCGGTCAACGAGCAAACAACAACTTAGCCTGCGAACAGTAGTATGAATTCCGGTCGTGGCTTCTCTCCCTCCGAAAAATAGCGGTGTATGACATTTGCAGACTGCAGACTGCAGACTGCATGAGGCAGCAAGACTGTAAATTGAATGAAACCAAAAATATCGTAATCAAGGTGGCGTCATCATCAACATTACCTTGTTCCGAGAAGTACATGTAAGGCCTAGAAGCGAAGTTTTTCACGCAAATTACACTGACCTGATTCCTGAAGGAGTTGTTGGCTGTTCGTCTCGTATTGAATTAGATAGAGCAGAATAATGTCTGCCGATGTCACAAACTCGCTCATGAATCCATAGCAACAGGTTAGCAATTTAACCTGCACCACAGACGAAACTAAATTCTGGTTATATAAGACTGTCTGTGAAACAGTGCCGGAATCCTTATTCTTCGGGGGCCCCAACTGTGTACTAGGATTTGAGCATGAGCAATGATTGGCCTGTTAAAAAAGCCATTGTCGATTTGCCTATTTAATTCAAAATGCACTTCCGGTAATTCGTCGAGTCCAGGTAGGATCTGTTCGGTTTAGATTGTCTGGCATATCCTTATATACTACTTATAAGATGAAATACGTCATTTAAAAGGTGTTTTAAAATGTCCGTGATCTATCCTGGTTGTTTTTGTAGACGTAACTGTAGTGAGCACGAAGTGCTCGCAATCTAAACACTTTTTTTTACAGAGGACTACTATTTAGACAGGCATTAATGGGCATTGCTACTTGTCATTATCAATTCACAATAATCAAAGAAGAATAAAGAATCAACGCAATTAGTGATATGCCAACAGCATGATAGCCAACAGCATCTTGGAAATGAGGCCAATGTAACTTTGTGCAAAAACATCAACCTTCTTCCCAGGCTACTTTCTCACTTTCACACGATGTTATATTTTTTATGGTGTCACCTTTATTAGGAAGATTTTTGGTGTCTTTTAATTTACAATCTGCAATCTGTGGTCTGCAGTCTGCAGTCTGCGGTCTGCAAATGTTATACACCGGAAAAATAGCGTTTGCGAACCTGCGCTGCAAAACGATTTCCGTGACGTAAAACCTTTTGTTTTGATATTGGCCAGTCAGATCAAAGGATAGAACAAAGTTCGAGTAACTCTTCGCGACCTCGCGCGCTGAAGTGTCTTGGACTTTGGGGAGAGTTACAGGGGCACCCAACGAGAATATAGTTCAAAACCACTTAAACATGGCATTGTTAAATGTATTTTAGTATTTAAACGGTAGATACAGGCATATTTTTATCCCCTAAAAAATTTTCATCTGTTCGGATTTCCTAGCTGAAAGTCTAGTGATGCGAAAATTATAGGGATCAAAACTTACCTTTTCGAAAATATCAGGCCAAAAAAAGGCTCCCGAAAATTCTAGGCGACCTTTTTAGTGTAAAAATCCGTTACAAATAGGCAATTATACCCTTTTTTAGACGTTCGAAAATCCTAGGAGAGGCAGGCAAGCAAGAAATTTTACAACAATGTTCCGAAAATTCTAGATCTCAAATCGTCTTCCGAACAGATAATTTCCGAAAATTGTCGTTGGGTGCCCCTGGAGTTACCAAATACGCTTTGGAACGTGAATTTCACTACCATAACAAGGTTTCCTGCGACCTTGAATGCTGACTTCTTTATAAAACAACTGCTTCTTAAGCTATATATGTGATGTGGGCATTTGGTTTCGCTTTATAAATTACAGTAGTACGTGACAAAAAAACCTGGACAAAATAATCGCTACAACGAAAGGAGAGGAAAGTAACATAGCTTAACGACGTCGCGCTCAAACTTATTTATTTCAATTTAACCAGTGCTGACAAAAGGTGATGAATCAATTATACAGACACATCTTTGACTGATTCAGAAATTTCTGACAATCTTTCAATTCGTTAATAAATCAAGTACAGACACAGCACAATGATCTGAAATATTATGAACCTGGGCCAGACCCAGCGTGAAATAAATAGTCACAGCTGTAAATTGACCTTAGTCAAGACGACATCTCAGTTACGACGCTTCGACTCATCTTATAAAAAACTATTGAAATTAAAACCTTGAAAAGAACATGTGTTTAAAGAAATATAAGAGCAAATATGCTTTCCATCTGATCAAAGTTCTGTCTGAACCAAGAAGCAACCGCGCATGGGAATCAATTTCCAGTCACGTCCTAGCTTTCATGATCAAAAATAAAGGATATCTATTAACAGTATCTAAAGCGGCACACGACAAACCATCGAAAAGTTCGCCAAAGCATACTTTCCTGCGAGGAACCAGAAAGGACTGACAGAAGCAACCGGCATGATGCCCCTACTGTCATCAGGACATTTATCGTTTCGAATACAAAACAACTAGGTGAGATAAATCATTGACTCCGTAGGCAAATAGATAAAAATGTCCTCTAATCTTTCTTCAATATGAATCCTCTTGATGCTTATTTCATCAATCAGTCCCACAATCCAGGCATATTAACTTTCGTAAACGCGTCGTTCTGAGAATAAAGGGCGGCTAAACAGAAGGCATAGTCGTCCTTTCAATTTTCGGGGGTAGAAGCGGAATCATTTGAATCTTGATATTCATGATTCCTGACGTTTTTGCCTCGATGATTCATGATTCCTACAAGAATTTTCTTCCAGATTCATTATTCACGAAGACTATTGATTACTTATTGATTTAGTGATTTTCTCATTGGCAACTTAGTCTCGTTTTGTATAGTTTCTTCGGCGTTCGAACTTCTACTTCATCCAGACTCGGTATCATCATTTGTTTGGTCTAGGTATGGAGGTTGTTTTTGTAACTGAAAGTTAAGCACCAGGTTACTGGAGAAACAAACAGACTACCAGCCCCGATGCCACGAATTATATAGGGGGATCCGGGGGCATGCTCCCCCGGGAAAATTTTGGAAAATTGGACTCTCGGAAACGCCATATCCTGCATTCCCTAGATCGAACGCAACTAATTTATACGTGTATTTTGTTGAGCTTTTCTCTGAGTCTCGTTATTCATGATTCACGAGCCGAAGTGCAAAGATTCATGATTCCCAAGTTTTTAAAACAAAGATTCAAGATTCTTACATGTTTTGTAAGTATGATTCATGATTCATGATTCCGCTTCCACACCCGATTTCAATTTCGACTTGTAAACATATCCACCACGCACGATCTTGCGAGAAGTCTCACGGGTTAGTTCCTTGATTTTAAGAGCTAAACCGTGATTGGCTAAAAAGATTTTACGTCACAGAAATAGTTTCGCCGCTCGGGTTCGCAGACGCTATTTTTCGGAGGGAGAGAAGCGACGACCGGAAATACGTCTGCTGTTCGCAGGCTAACACAACTGAGACGACCGCTTTAGGAAAGTTGAACCCTCGATCGTGTAAATTTGCACATACTCTCGGACCGATTTGAAAGATCAAAGACTTCTGGCATCTAGTTGGAAGCACCGCAAACACATCTTTTCGCTTGATGAAGTGGAGCAAGGCTTCTTCCTGGACAGGTTTCAACTCAAGAATATTGAAAAAAAAAAACCCTTATTCAACGCAAATTGTACTGCACCACGAAAGGCTCGCTCGAATTCGCTACCATCGTCCGTCTTTGTTTTTTCGAGTCAAAACAACGGTTTTTAGGGCTCCTGGGGAGCATTCCAGAGATTCGGCCAATAAGAGTTATTGTTAGATCATTATCACTCGGAAAGGTCTGGGACTAAATTCGAACACCAATCAGCGACCGAGTTCAAAATCGGTACTCATGGAAGTGAGGTTCGTAACTGCCGTGACCTGGAGTGCTTACCATTTGACAGAAAAATTCGGATGGAAGGTAAATGGTAAAGTCACTTTTAGGAATTTCCAACCGAAAATTGAGGAGTACGTGTTGAGGTAGTCCTTTCATTCCGTTTGGTACGAACCAAACGAAATGTTGTTTGTCATTTACCAATTATTCGGTTCCTTCTCGGTTCCAGACCCACGCTACACAAATTCGCCTCTTTTTTGGATTTAAACCCTAACGGATGCGGCATTTGTGCGGTAAATTGGTA
Source organism: Porites divaricata (assembly GCA_038088405.1). Classification (NCBI taxonomy): domain Eukaryota; kingdom Metazoa; phylum Cnidaria; class Anthozoa; order Scleractinia; family Poritidae; genus Porites; species Porites divaricata. The sequence goes on from JBBMOI010000013.1 coordinate 12,702,794, forward strand.
AATCACTTTCCATTATGCTTTTCACACCCCAGCCGGATTTTTCTGTCAAATGGTAAGCACCACAGAGGGTTTTTTTTCCGGCTCGTCACAATCGCGGCCCCGCAGCTCAATTTTCACCGCAAACAACAGGGAAAAAACCCTCTGGCACCCAGGGTAGTTCATGGGCCGCACTTTTAAAATTTTGATTTCGAACTGACCTCGGACGCGAAAATTCAATCGGCTTTTACATGCAGGGAAGGCAATTGCTTTTGACTTTTCTCACTGTCACGCGTTGATCACGCTCTACGTCAATTTTTATGTTCTGATTGGTCAAAATTTGACAGGTGAGTTCATGAGGATAACTTATGCAGCGTCTGGAAACTTGCTTACTTATTGGTTCATCTTGTGATGTTTTAAACTGTCTTTTTCTACTTGATGTACAAAATGAAATACGGCTGCTATCGAGATTGTTCTGTAATTCATGGCTGGTTTGTTTATTGCGCTTTTTGTTGACAAATGCACCGCTTGTCAAAGTCATTGGAAATCCGATTTCGGATGGCATCGTTTTCAAAAATGAGCTTACTCACTTGCCCCTGCTTGAGGCGTAAGAAGGTTGAAAAGTCTCAAGCGATTCTTGAACACTTGAGGACCTTCAGAAGCAGCGTCTCGACTGGTAAGCCTGATCAATTATTGTCTTTCGATGTGTCTGTTTTTTCGGTTTCCTGAAGTCGAGCGTATGGTTTGTGCGGCTTACGTTTACAGCTATTTCGAGAAAGGTTGTCGGAAAAAATGTGCACGCGACAATCCCGAAAGGTAATATGGGATATGATCGATACACTGTTCCTGGCGACTGTAGCTGTCGAACCTACTTTTATTGCTTTCAGTTAGCACTCGCAAACACATTTTCATGGCCTTTCGTGCCAACTCTTTCAAGTTTCTCTGAAGAACAGTGAACTCAAAACCACCCACAATGCCTTTCGGGATTGTCGCGTGCACTTTTTCCGACAACCTTTCTCGAAATAGCTGTATACACAAGCAATGATCTAACCTACAATAGTATCAGGTTTAAAAAGCCTTTAGGCATTTTTTGACTGCAAATTCAAAGAAAAGGTTCCGAATATTTAGTTATGATTTTGGCTGTAAACAGAAAGCTCTGAGCGATTTTCTTGCCTCGATTTCATTTTGAGAAAGAGCAAACACCGGGAAGCCGACTAAAGGTGGCTCGACTGGAGTTTTTTGGGGGAATACCTCCCAAGTTTGAGCATTAACTACATCGCCATGAGTAAAGATATGGGAAAAAGATTACCACAACTGTATTATATATAATGTGAAATATATGAAATAATTCATTTTGAACTGCGGTTATAGATGAAAGTGAAGAATGATCATCGCAGTGAATTTTCCAATTTAAGCAATTGGAAAGAAGAAGCCTGAAAAAATCAGGGCTTCAACGGGATTCGAACCCGTGACCTCCGCGTTGCCGGTGCGTTGCTCTACCAACTGAGCTATGAAGCCACACATTGGGAGCGAGGTCAATTTATTCATATATTTCACATCATTTTTTCTCCTCACGGGAGATATGAACTCAATAAATTGACCTCGCTCCCAATGTGTGGCTTCATACCTCAGTTGGTAGAGCAACGCACCGGAGGTCACGGATTCGAATCCCTTTGAAGCCCTGATTTTTTCAGGCTTCTTCTTTCCAATTGCTTAAATTGGAAAATTCACTGCGATGATCATTCTTCACTTTCATGTATTATATATAGATGAAAACTTCTTATGATCTGGGTTTTATTGCAATCGGAGTCGCCATGGCAACGTAACGAAGCCATTACGTTTTTTATTTATCATTGTGTTTCTCTGTACCAACCTGCCATAATTGCCTCAATTACGTCAAAGTTTGAGAGCGTTTTCGAAATATTTTGAAACGAAGTGTTAAGCTTCATAAAAACAGTGAAATAGCATGCTATCCACACAATTAGCTAATTTTTTAAGAAAATGATAAGATTTGGAAACGCGGCTTCATCTCATAGTGGTTTGATTCCATTGAAATCTGCGTACAAGAAAAGAGGGGAATTGCCCTGGGCGATCGCGAGTAAGAAGAATTTATTAACTTGCATTCAGCTGCTTTTGTTACAGTTTTTGCACGTAATTTGGTCCACGCCTACAAATTTCGCATTTTTCAAAAAACCGCTCAATAAATTTTTTTTATATAAATATAATCCCGAGATCAATTGCCAATAATTATACTCTGCAAGTTTTAAGAACATTCAAAACAGAAAACGCTTTTAAATAGGGCCTCAAATATAACCAATTTTTTCCCCAGATTTTGTGTTTACAAGTGAGCGTCCTCATTATTCACTGACATTGTTTCCAAGTTTCATATGCACGTGCACATTTAGCAAAAAGAAATAAATTTGCATCAGAAAGAACTCTCGATTACTTTCGGAAGAAATATCCGGAATGTGCTAATAATTGGCTGGTGTCAAAGATAGCAGTGAGAGCCGAGTCGGTGAACGTCACGGCTCATCGTGTAGGATTATCTTACTCGGGTTATAACATCACAGAAACTCTTACAAAGAGTTGCTGTGATGTTATAATATACAACTAATTTTTTTCCCCGTTATTAGCATATTCGGGAGATTTAACCGAGGGTCCTCATGACGACGTAGTTAATGCTCAAACTTGGGAGGTATCCCGCCCAAAAAACCAGTCGAGCCACCTTAAAACATAAATAAGCTAATGCTTACCTGACTCATGATTTTCAGAGACACTTTACTCTCAATACTTGTCTTCGTGAATGAAAGTTATTGTCTCTGTATATGTTTCACTGGATTATGTTTATTTTATTGATTTTAGTAGTCCCTCTCGCAATTTTTACCGCTGCACCGGTTGCTTCCAGTCGAACATAAACATCGCATGCAGGAATACTCAAAGCGCCGCGTGCAAATATCACTCGCTTTGAAAGATTACACATAAAACCATAAACAGTTTTATAAATAACGGGAAATAAAACCTAAACATAACAAATTCTCTATCATGTTGAAACGTAAATGGTAACTCTATTAATCGCACTGCAAATTTGGTGCCTGTCAAACGTGAGAACCCGTCCGGCTGGCCGCAAAGGTGATTTTGGGAATTTTTTTATCGTTTTCACTAAAAGCCCATAATTATTACCCTGCATATAACGTAGGACCGGATCTTTCTAACTGTAAAGTCCCGGCATTATGGAATTTTCTTCATGAAAACGTTTTATAATGTGGTCAGTGCTATAATTTGTTGTGCAAAGGAAGCGCGTGCTTTGTTCGTCCTGGATATTGAATGTTTGCATTTTGTCTTGCAAAATTGTGAAAAAGTGCAGAATTATAGGATTAAATAGGGCAAAAAAGAACAAATTCTGTCCGAGGTCTGTGTGATAAAAAAGGGCCGCATATTACTGTTTATCTGAGACGTGATAAGAAAAAGTATATTAAAAGGCTGGTTTACACGCCACCAGATTCAAGACGTCAAGGTTTACTTGTAAAGTAAACTTTTCGAGCGCAAAAAATCCGGCCTGATTTTTTATTTTGGCCTCCCGTTTAGACAGAGGAATGCAACGTGTAAATTGGCTTCCAGCAAGGACTATCGTGGCGCGTGTGGTTCTTAAAATTATATTTCAGGGTTGTCCAATTATCTAGTCTCTCAAACGGAGCAATGTTGGAGAGACTGGTGAATGGCACATTATGATACAATAGCTAATGCAAGTACAATACACGAATTTACACGAATAGGTCAATTTGTTTTCCAGGCCTAATCTACTGTGATCGAACATGAGATGTAAAATTTGTTTCACTCTTGGATTGTCAAATTATTTTTCTCTAAAATCATTTAGCCTTTGCCTCAAAATTCACATGAATGTGCCCTGATCTGTGGATCATAAGGGGGTGTTTATATGAGAAAACTCGCACAGGCGCGAGTTTCATACCGGGATGACTTTTTGATTTCGAATCGCGTTTACATGGTGACTGGGTCATTTCATATCTTGTTATTTGAAGGTACACTTCATGTTGATAAAATACACGTGTGATTCAAAATCGCAAACATTACGCATGCGCTACCCTTTCCAGTCTACCGGCAGACCGATTTCACACCGAAACGGGTGGTTGTTTCGCGTTTACGTGATACCGCTGCAAGATTTCGTACCGGAGTGAAATTCTCGCCCCGGTACAAGAACCTGGGTGAGCTCACGCTGGGGTGACTCGCGCCGACATGCCATTTTGTGGTGGTATCATGTAAACAAGTATAGAGCCATGAGAGGGAACCGGAGTGAACTCGCTCCGGGGCGAAAGTCGCCCCGGTGTCCTGTAAACACCCCCTAAGTTTATTGTTTGATTTAAATTATGAATTTATTAACGGGAGCTTCGCTTTTAGCCCTGGCTAAATCTATATATTAATTTCTTGAACGTTCATTAAGATTGATGCACTGCATCACTGTGAAATTTCAAGACAAACCTAGCCAACGAACTGGCTAAATATCCGCGTTACAACATTCACTGCTTTTTTACTGCATCTTTTGAGTGTAAAACATTGACAATATTCCCACTGAAATGTACCCAGAGTCGTTGAGGTATATATGGTCCGCATTAATTTAGAAAAATCAGCATAACGCCAAAAAGGTAAATGCTGTCACTACCCAGATCTGGGAAATGCTTCTGATTGGATTAAGAAGTTTCAACCCATTAGGAGTACTATCCAGAAACGGAAAAATATGTTTAGTGACGTGTCATTAGTATGGAACTCCTTTGCTCGTTCCTCAAGTCATTTCTCGGGGGAAACCAGTGGTGACGTCGCGAAATGTCGGCTGTCTTTTCAGGTCATAAGGAGTTGAACACGCTGACCGTACTACTTAGTTATTGACAACGACCTTTTTCTTTATCTTACCCGACTTGGCCCTTTTAGATTTAACTGCGTCGCAACTGTGAAGTTACTAATCCAAAGAGGTGCCAACCCTGCAATAGCATCAACCAATAGGAGCACGGCACTTCATTTTGCGGCTCGTCGAGGGAATCACAAAGTAGCGGAACTGCTTCTCAATCATGCTAAGGTTGATATCAACGATAAAGACTTCACCCATATGACTGCACTTCATCTGGCCTGTGTCAGTGGAAACATAGCAATTTCAAAGATGCTTCTTGGGAGAGGGGCTGATATAAGAGCGAAGTCCACCGAACTTATGACCCCACTTCATACCGCGGTGTATCACGGGAACGCCGAAGTCGCCGCGTTAATTTTGCGGACGGGTAGGTATTCTGGGTAAGTCGAAAAAATCTACCTGCACTAAGTTAGTTCTTAACATCTGGGGTATGATGCCAAAATTTGAGAGCACATTGCGGAGAACTTTTCAAGATGGTGCCCATTTTCTTTCAGCGTTGCATGACGAAAAGCGTTTATTATAAACCCTTTGCAGCTCGCAGTCACGTAAACTGTTTAATGCAAAAATAAATATGATGGGATGCAACTTAAATACATGTAATACCAGCATGGAAAAACCACGAGAAAATTAGCTGCCAGCCAATGCTGACTGAGCTGATTCGCACATAAAACTAAGATTTTGAGTTTTGGGATGTCTGCAACATCAGAGATTGTATAAAAAATACTGAAGGTCGAGCCACTACTCACATATATATTTTCTTAGTTAATCAAACCACATAAATTCGCACTCGACGCTATCATATATTTAATCATGGATGGTGTTTGGTTATCGTTTGTCGCTTGTCTCACGAAAGTAAGTTTATTGATCGCGATGTTTCGTCCGCTCACTGATGCTCTTTATCACGCTTGCTGCTAGTTTACATCAGGATCTCGCTATCATTGACAAAGTGGCTATCATGAGACAAACGATAAAAGAACCCTATGCTGTATGAAACTGCGATGAATATATTTCATGTTAATTATTTGTTCTGTTCTCTTAGCCGCCGAGGAAAGCCAGAGCATAGAGCGACTCGTGGAGGACCGAGATGCACATAGCAACACTGTTCTGCACCTTGCTGCTGGAACAAACGATCTTCAAACAGCCGAGGTGTGCCTTCAGAACGGTGCTGATATCAATGCGCTTAGGACAAACAATGAAACCCCGCTCTACGAAGCAACAGTGAAAGGAAATCTAAAGATGGTGGAGTTTTTGTTCAAAAATGGAGCGAATGTGAATGCCAAGAATGCAGACTCAAAAACTGTTCTTCACAGGTAATAGTTTTGTCTTATTGAGCTTTCTGTTGTCTTTGTGGGCGTTTCTTATTCCGCTAAGCAAGATAAGCCCTGTGCACACAACTCACACAAGCACACTTTATATGAGACAACGTTTAGGAGATGTCGTGTGCACGACGGTGAAGATGTTACAACCTAGTAATTTTAAGTGAGCATCACAATAACAAACTAGTAATAACCAAAGGTTAGGGAGTGCGAGCAAGAATGATGAAATTTCAAAACGCTCTTGCTCTAACGCTGTTAGCCTGAAAATACACTAGAGAAGGCTGCATTTACAAGTTACAACGCTGCTCTTTACACCAGTTACGTTTCACGTGATAGATGGTCAAAACGCGCGTGATCGGATCACGAAAGTTAGAAGTTCAAACAAAACGTTTGATCTGGTTGCACTCTATGCATTTCATTCATTCTTAGTGGAAGTCCAGGGGAATGCTGACTATACAGCTATTTCGAGAAAAGTTGTCGGAAAAAGTGCACGCGACAGCCCCGAAAAGTATTGTGGGTGGTTTTGAGTTCACTGCTTTTCAAATGAATTTGACAGAATGGCTCGAGAGGCTATGGATGTATGTTTACGAATGCTAAAGGAATGCAACCGGCAGAGGCAGGTTCCACAGCGACAGTGCCAGGAACAGTGTATTGATCATATACCATATTACCTTTCGGGATTGTCGCGCACACATTTTTTCCGACAAGCTTTTCCGAAATAGCTGTATAATTACATGCCTTTCGCACTAAATAGCAACCCGGAGATAAGGATTGCGGGCTCCTCTGGTCCCCCGTAATAAAACGTATAAATCTGCGATAAGTGCATGCTAGGTAATGAGTCAACTGATACTGTGTGAAATCGACCCGACAAGTGACGGTTTGTACAAATTTCTCTCACAGGGCAGCCGTATTCAATCGTGTTGACATCATATCTTTTCTGCTTGATCATCACGTACCAATCGACACTAGGGATGCAGAAAGCAGCACTCCCTTTCTAGACGCTGTAGCTGCTGGCCAGACAAAATGTGCTCAGCTTCTTCTGCAGAGAGGAGCGGACTTTAAAGCCAGTGATATTTTTATGAAGAACTGTATTCATATGGCTGTTGAGAATGAACATCTAGAGACGCTGCACGTGCTCTTGGAGGAAAAATCCATTCTGTTCAACCTGTATAGTCCAGATGTAAACGAAATGGTCCCACTACATTACGCTGCTATGGTAAAAGATGTTAGGGTAGGTGCCATGCTTAAGGGTGCCATATATACTCATATGTCTCAGCTCTATTTTACCGACCCCTTTTTAATCGGAACCTAAATTTGGCCCCTGTCCGTTTTCAGTCCGGCATTTTTTTGGACCACCTTTAACGCATTTCAGATAATCTGCATGACGGACACTCCCTATCGATTCCAACGTTGTCTGAGGGAGAAATAACTGTTTTTTACAAACTTCATTAACGAGTCAAAACTACCAGTTCATTTATTTCAGCTTATAGGTGTGGCAACACATGCATCGATCGCTAAAATTTTTGAAGAGCGATTGCATGGAATCTAGTTTGATTGTGTCATTAGGTGGAAATATCAATGTTGTTCCTTCAGACTAGACCGTATCGGTGAAAAAGGGGAGCCCAGGCATATCTTCAGCCAAGATGGTGTTAGCAAAAGTTTGATATCAAACATTTGGGGTTATTTTTCTTCGTTTCGCATCAGAAAAATGCGATTATATTATTTCCAGAAAAGAAAACAACCTTTATTTGTTGAATCATTAGCTGTGAATGATAATTTTGTATTTTCATCTAACTAGATAATGGATTCACTCTTGGAAAGGCAGGCAAGATTCACATTCCACGATGAAATGCAACAAACCCCACTACATCTTGCTGCGCAGTATGGAATGTTTGCGCATGTGGAAGCTTTGGCGCGACGAGTTGCCTCTGGTTTAAATGAACGAGATGATAAAGGCAGAACTCCTCTTCATAATGCTGCCATAAATGGACACAGGTTAGCCATTCTAATTAAATATGTTTCTACTTTTTTTGTAATCGTCTAGACAACTTTAGTACACAATATTCTTGCGCTTGTGCTTGCTGACAAGAAGGGGCTGTAATTTACCAGTGTTTTTGTCAGGTAACTAAGTTACGTTCCACCCTTCATCAGTTGAAATTGTTGGTAAACACGTTCGAGTATTGGAGTATTGACACTTTTCCCTCTTGACTTTGCAGAAAAGTTTGTTACACTCTCCTGAAGCTAGGAGCAAACATCAGTAGCACAGACAATGATAAGTGGACTCCGCTTATGTGGACGGCCAAACTGGGCTGGGCAAAGTGCTGTCAAGAATTGCTGGAGAAGCAAACATCTCTGGATGATGTCAACATGGAGGGAGACACTGCATTGCACATTGCTTGTAGACAAGGTCATGTAAACATCGTTAACTTGCTGTTAGACAATGGAGCAAGTTTGACCATATGTAACACCCATGGTCTGACCTGTTTGGAGGTTGCAGTCCGGGCAGGCAACGGAGAAGTGGCCATGGCTTTGGTCAAGCATTCGAGGTAACACTTTACCCGCGCCAGAACATTTAGGAATGTTAGTAATAATTGGAATTGTGTAAAATGTCAACCTATTTTTATAAACACTAGAAACGTTTAGGGCGCAAAATTAAGCTGCAAGAAACTGGGCACATTTGAATATCATGTCCAAAGATCTAATCCACCTTTTATTTGACTCTAGTTGCAGGGTTGTCACTCTGCTTTCTTGGAGACACTGATTACTTTGTAGCATTTCTGCATGATGAATGGCATGCTTCTTAAATACAAAATGAAAAATAAAATTTTTGACTGTTAATTCTTAATGTGGCCACTTGGGGTAAAATTCGCGACGTTTCGACTGCTATGCATGAGACAAAAGATAATATTGATTATTGTATTTCAACAAGATAAATAACTATAACTTTTTTGCAACAAAAGTAACATTTTGTTACTCTGCAGATGGCCTGAAATGATGGAGTACAAAGACATCAATGGGCACACCCCTATGAAGCTACTCATACAACACTTTCCGGAAAGTGCAGAGCAACTAATGGATCGATGCATAAAGCGCTCTGAGATGAAAAGCCTGAATGATCCAAAGTTCTCAGTTACTTATGACTTCCATCTCTTAGACCCGGGCCCAGATGATCCAGCTTTTGCTCAAGGAAGGCGTTTCTTTGGTCCCAGTACCATGGTGAAATACCAAAGGATGAAGCTTCTTCTGCATCCACTTACACAAGTTTTATTGAACCAAAAATGGTCCACGTTTGGACGCTTCATTTATTACTTTAACTTTTTGACGTATTTGATCTTTGTGGGACTTTATTCAGCTTTTGTAATAACTGAGAGGCAAAAGGCCAACTTTACAAAAACGTTTGAAGTTAAGGGACAGGAATGTTTCGAAGTAACGTACGATTATTATGACGAAAATGATACTTGGCAAGAGTGGGAAGGATTAGAATGTATCCCAGTTTCCGAATTTTACGATACCAAATCAGATTTCAGCAAAGGATTTTCCTATGTCGTATTTATCTTCGCTATTATCCATCTGCTGAAGGAGATACTACAAATAACAATTCAACGTCTGAGGTACTTCACTGAAATCAGCAACTTGTTGGAGTGGGTGTTGTATGGCTCTTCGTGTGCATTTATGGTACCGTACGTTATGCCGGATCACGTCATTAATGATTTATTTCAGGAAATGACAGACCCGTATCTCCTTTGGATAGTATGCCTGATATCGATATTTTTCTGTTATGCAAATTTGGTGCTCTTCCTCCGCCGATTTCGTCTGTTTGGTATTTATGTTACCATGTTCGTAGAAGTTACCAAAACGGTGCTCAAGGTTTTGTTGGTGTTCGTCATCTTTATTATTGGCTTCAGCATTGTCTTCTTTATTCTCTTTAAAGAGCAGGTGAGGCATAGCCGAATTATGTACCATCGTGAATCAAACGAAGTGTATAGTGTAAAAAGAATGTATGCAGTTATTTTTTTGTTTTGTTTTGTTTTTCTTTTCAAGTATTTATTGATTTAAGACACAAATTATTATGTTCTTTCTCGGTACTTAATTTTTCCTATGATATTAAAAAAGACCATGCAGATCTTGGAGGCCGTTATCCCCCTGGGCCTTTGGCCTCGACGGTGGATAACACCCCTCTCGACCTGTATAACTCTTCATATCAAGCTCAACCTCATTAAATAATCGTTAAATGCGCATTAATTATGTACATATGATAAAACCTTCCTTTCAATCCTAAATTATTCGGTTATTTTTAACAGGATGCTTTTAATGAGCCCGGTAGAGCTTTCATCAAGGTCGTAGTGATGATGGTTGGCGAATTTGAATTTGATGACACTTTCATTAACACGATTGGCAAGAACAGTACTTCAACTCAAAGGCCACTCAATCCGTTTCCACAAGCTGCCTTTGTGTCCCTCAGTATCTTCATGCTCCTCATGGCAATTATATTAATGAATTTACTGGTAGGTATATCCAAGTTTAGTATAATTACATCGATGACTATCGAAAATAGAGCGCTGTGATTGGCTAGGAGCTTCGCACTATCCCGCTATAATCACCGCGCGGTGATTATAGCATTGAAGGCTAGCAGTTTTCAAAATGGCAGCCAGATTTTTTGATGTTTCGGGGTCGGAAATTGATCAATAATTTTATTTTCTCGAATAATCATCAATGTAATTATACTAAAACAATTAGTCGCCTCAGGCGACGTGAATATCGGCGAATAGTCACCGAGACGAAGTCGAGTCGAATAGTCGGTGACTATTCGCCGATATTCACGTCTCCTGAGGCGACTAATTGTTAAATATTTTAGGCGAACCCGTTGTATTGAAGGTGCTTCGCGGTTTTCAAAAGCTGTATTCTTTTTCGCATCAATTGATTTCCAAAGATGATGGTCCAGTTTTGTTATTCATTTATGACTGTATTTAGGCCATTGAAACTGTTTCTTGTCGTTTCTGTTAAAACGGATGGCAAGGGTTGACATGGATTAGAACTTAAGAAAGCTGAGCCAACGTTCTCAGTTGTTAATGCTATGTCTGCAAAAACGCTTATGCTCCTTAATGAATTTGTTTAAAATTGATTTCTTCGTCATAACTTTACCAAACGTAAATCAGAAACATCTGTTTTAGCCCTTAAAATGGGGGCTTTTCGGTGAGTAAAAGAGCGTCTTATTTTTTAGTCTAATTTGGCTCCCTTAATCAGAGCCAATACAGTCCAATTACCTTGGGTTGATTTGTATCCAAAGGCTGAAATGGGGTCCCAGCGTGGGCGGGAATAGCGTTTTGATGGGACTGTTTTGGCTGAAGTTGTGCTGAAATGGCTCCAGAAGGGGCTGAATCAGACTTTGGCCTGCAGGGCTGAATTGGCACTTTATGGCTAAAACCACTAATTTTCAGCGCAGGAGCACTTTCTCTATGGTTAAAGGCACTAAGTAATATCGCTAGGAAATATCAACGATATCGTCGTGACATTAAGTTCCTTTAAATGATCACTTACCAGTTGATTCTGGACTGATCAGTTTCCCTTAGCCGATAATGACGATGTGTTAGGTGTTGACGGCTAGTTATTTTAAGCTTCTTTCCCCCTGATTGAAGTGTAGTTATTTTATAGCGGTGCGAAAATAAACCCAAATTTTTTTTGGATGCCATTATCCTCAGGGCATTTAATGTACAATTTACTTTTCCTCATAATCTTCACAAAGAATGGATAGTTCTAATTCAATGGGGGCGCACTTTCCTTAACTACTTAGCACGCTTGGAAATTTTTGCTTCAATTCGGGCCAACTTTTTTCGGGACCGTGCGAAGACTGGTTCCTAACAAAGACAAATTCAAGATGGCGACGTGAAGCCAGACGAACTACGGCTGATTATAACGGCATTGAAGAGCCGTGAAAACATTAGGAATTGCAATTTCAAACCAATAAATGAAATGAACACAAGTTAAACTATTCATACAGTAATATTTCAGCTCAGTAGACATCATGTCATTTAGAGCAGCAGCTCTGTTATGTATATCGATTGTCGTCCTAATTATCGATCTCTTTAGTAACAACTAAGTTTCAAAATGCCTTCTTTAAGAACTTCGCTTCGATAAGTTTAACTTACCTTCATTAAGAAATTTGAAGGGACGCCTTTCTTGTTTGGTGGCGGTGTTTTAATGTCAAAGAAGAGACCTCAAATACACTTGAACGTGGCTGAACTGGTGTTGTTTGACGATGACATGATGTATTATTGTAACTTCCCACTTTTCAACGAACAAAATTCCTCGCTGTTTATTATTATCTGCCACGAAGGTTAGCATTTTGTCTTGACAATTCACGAAGTAGAAATCGCTTTACTGAGAATAGGACAACCTCGGAGCGGAGGAGTGATTTTCTTGCTTCTTGCAAGTCATCCAAAACCTGTTAGTTCATCCATTAACAAGCGTGATGTGAACCTGATTGACCTAAAAATGGTATTTTTTGTAAGAAAAATTCACGTGCGTAAGCTCCAAACTTAAGCAACTAAAGCATCAAAACAAAGGATAAATACATTCTTCATGTTTTCCTCGTTTCCGTTTTTGAGATATGGGCACCAAACAGCAGATATAAAACCTTTTCCAAAGCTTACTTCAGCCAGACTTTTCTCTCAACAACCTCGCAAGAAACTCTCTCTTCGCCGACGTAAAGCTAGTCTCAAAATATTCGAAGACAAGGCATGCAAGGTACCCATAAAAAGCTCTTTCTTCGTAGCTTTATCGCGCTCTTCAAAACATTGTTTATTAGTACCAGTTCTCTCTCACATGGCGATAAAGCCTGACCGATTTTCGCTCTTGGCGGGCTGGCAATATGGCCGCGCAGAATTTCAAAGAAGAGGACTGGGGAAACGGGGACACGAAACTTGGCCAAAATTGGCACAAAAATTTCCAAGCGTGTAGAGTTGTTTTTCCCACTTAGGTTGGTTTGGCAGTGGGAGATATTGATACCATACAAAATAACGCCACTCTAAAGCGTTTAGCTATGCAAGTGGAATTTGTAGCTGAGATAGAGGAAAGCTACCCAAGATTTATCACAAGAAGAGTTTATCATCCCACGCTGGTTTTCATGCCCAATCGACAAAACAGATGGACAAGGTAAAGCGCTGTGCACTTGGCCATTTACGCGATTATGTAAATATACCTCTACTTCCAAAATTTTTCAGGGGTTTGCTTTCCTGGGTAAATAAGGGCATTTTTATTTCAACCTTGCTGGGATTTCCTAAATGAAATGGTTCCTGGTGAAGCAGTGGATTAATGTAACCCCATCTTGTAGAAGGCGTTTATTACCCTTATGGACATCAAACTACAATCCTGGACAACGTCCTTTGGACAAAAAAGCAGTTTTCATAGTTTCTGTACTTTATAGGTGCCTTCACAAAAGAGTCCTCCCTCTCCCACCCTATACAACGTTGAAACTCGCAGGGGAAATTTCTGGATACAGGCGTCAAAGGTTGTTGGATGGGGAGAGAGCTAGAGGTTGGGCATGTGTGAATTGAAAAACGTCCTTGGAACAAATGTAAATAAAACGTTTCCCAAGACTTTGTCCAGGATTGTAGGTTATAATGTTGCCAGCAAGGTTACAGATAAATTCGTAGCATCCTGTTGTGAGTTTAATTTTTCTTTATTATTCCGTGTCTTTCTTTTTTCCTTTTCCCTTTGTTTTTCTCTCAGATTTTTGGCTTGTATTGGAATCAGAAGGTCTACAAAGCTGGACTTTGGTCTTCCGACCGACGAGGAGGATTCTAATGGCTCTGAGTACATTGAGGTTAGAAAACAGCTCGATAAAACTAAAAAACGCATCAAAACTTTGGTGAATGTCGTAGAGACGCAGAACATTTTACTGAGAAGATTAGTTCTCAAACTTGAACCTGAAGCCGCGATGAACTTTGATGACAATCAATATCATAATATACCGCCGAGTGTAGAAGACCTAGCAACTATATCACCAGACTTCCTCGATGGGAAGGAGTCAAAAGATAGTGGAACAATTCCCAGAACGAAAGCGAGCTAAACTATTGGCACAATGCCTTCTTGACAAGATACCAAGCAAGTTACGCAAGGATGAGGATAGACGCTTGTATGGTCGAGGAGGTTTTCGATACAAGCCATCCTCGGAGACCCAGGGACGCGGTCAGTCGGGTCGGGAGAAAAAGCGGGACGAAAGTTTTCAGGCGAAAGAGCCCCTGGGTACCGACTCTCTCCGAACTATTTCCAAAACTTCAAGCGGATGCTGGCTCCTGACTGGGCACAAAAAATACTTTGTATTATTGTGCCCAATCGGTGAACAGTTACTCCTAAGTTCTTTTCGTGAGTTAGTACACGAGGGCTATTGTCCCGCCACACTTGCCCGGTTCGTTCACCAAGCTTGTGTGTGCAAGGGAAACTTTTATTTTCTACTTTCCTAACCAGAAACGAAGGAACTGCCGATGAGTCGAAAAAACGTTTGGGATGCTATCAGCAGGAGCAATTCAATTTGACCGGACAATATTCTGTTTTTGACGGATCACAATGTATCGTAAATAATAGAGTGATAGGAAGTTTGAGATGTGGCGGCGACGAGAAAGTCAAATAAGCAATAGTTTGACAAGGCAAAACAACAACTTTGCACGTGAATCACGCTTTTTTGTACATTTCTTTGCCGTCAACTGCACGGCTACCAGTGGAAATGCCTAATTTCACGTTTTGTGAAGGACGTAAACAAGCAATGACAAAATTCATTCTCTTCATGAACTTGGATATGATTGATAAAAATTTAGCTCCATGCAGAAGAGTTCGCTTAAGCTTGCATTTGGCAAAGTAAGCGAGTTGGAATAATCACGATAGAGACTGAAAAATGCGAATTCTCTTTTCCATGCGACGTTTTCGTTGCTGTCAGCTGTCGTGGTATCTTTAAAAAAACTCCGTAACAGTTACGCAAGACGTGACCGATGCAAGCGTGAATACCTTTTGTAAGCTCAAGCTTTTATTTTTGGAAAAGCGTCTTTTGTTTTCGGGTAGAGACTATTTTGAAATCAGATGGGGGTTTTATATCAAACTGAGTTTCCTGACTACGTGCATTTATTTGTTGCATGATCCAGACAAGCCGCGATCGCGACAATAGCCGTCGTGTACGAACTCACGAAAAGAACTCAGGAGAGACTGTTCGCCAATTGGGCATAATAATACAAAGCATTTTTTGTGCGCAATCGGGAGCCGGCATCCGCTTGAATTTTTGGAAATAGTTTGGTGAGAGTCGGTACCCAGGGGTTCTTTCGCCAGTACTTGTAAACTTTCGTCCCGCTTTTTCTCCCAACCCGACCGACTGCCCCTGGGTCTCCGAGGATGGGTAAAGGCTAAATGATAAGGAAATAAAAAGAGACTTAAGCATTAGAGTTAGTGTATTGAACCAGCATGTATAAATTTTTGAACTGAATTTAAGACTTTTTTCGAAAGTTAATGGGAACAACGTTGCAAAATGAGGCTTATAATTAAACAATAGACAAGGTTTTTACGATTCTTCCGTCAGCTTTTTTAGACAATTTGAGCCCGCTTTCATATAGTAGTCAAAAGATATACCAACATGTCAAAAACCAGTGCAGTAACACTCAACAGGTTAGTCGTAATTTCCTTTTCAAAACTGCAATTGGCTCGTACAAAGTAATGCAGGAATACTGCTTCACAGCTTTTAAGAAAAGTAAGACAATGAATCTGTACAATAAGCTAAGCTTTGCGTTGAAGATGTCACCTTTTAATGGTAATGTATTGAGTGGTTGTATTTTGTAGAACAATTGGAGCTTTTTAACATAGTTTTGTACATGCAATCAATCATAAATATAGAACACTGTTTTTTCATTTGCATGTATATTTAGTGTTGCCTCTTCAGGCAGAAGCCTTGAAAGTTATCGAAGAGTTCGTACGTGGTCAACTGAAACAACTTAGAACCAATACAGCAATTGGCTTAGACAATACCAGTGCCCGTCTTCTGAAAGACTCGGCTACTGTAATCAGTAAAGTCTCACAAAATTGTTTAATCAATCATTGGTCACTCGTACTTTCCCTTCCTTATGGAAGATTGGAAAGGTATCTGCCCTCTTAAAAAAAGGTGGTCACTGTGACCCAAACAATTACAGGCCAATAACAGTGTTACCTACATTGAACAAGTTTCTGGAGAAGGCAGTACCAACTCTACTATTTTCTCAATGACAACAAGATCATTACCTCCAGGCAATTTGGTTTTCGACCTAAGCTATCTAAATACAGCCTTGACACACTTTACTGATAACGTGGGGCTGTTTTCTAGGATCTCTCGAAGGCGTTCGACACAGTTGACCACAACCTTTTACTTTATAAGCTTAAATCGGTCGGACTCTCAGATGATACTGTTTCAAAATTGGTTCCACGACATACCTCACGAACAGAAAACATTGGACGTCTGTCGCTGCACCATTGACTGTTGGGGTCCCACAAGGAAGCATATTAGGACCGCTTTTTGTATCTATGTGAATGAATTACCGTCAGGTCAGCTTGCCAGTAAAATTATTCTTTAAGCTGATGACGCTGTGATTTATTACTCATCGACTGATCTGTTTGACCTTGAAAGCAAGTTAAATTCTGATTTGGCTACAGCTTCCAATTGGTTTTCGAGTAATCTGTTGATACTGAATATTTCTAAATGCAATTTCGTAATTTTGGTAACTCACGGAAGCTTAAACTTATTAATCAGATTTTTCTAAAAGTAAATTCCACTGCTATTGAAAGTTCTGACTCGTTTAAGAACTTGAGAGTTGCTATTGTTTCAGTGAGAGCTCTAACAGCAACAAGACAGTAACTCAACTCAACGCCATGACAGAACGTTGCTCTCTCCAGTCCCTTCCCATGATGCCTAGCATTAGAATTACCACCCTCTAACAGCTATAAACCAAACTATGGCTTGGTCTGAGCACATTGATACTCTCAGTACAAAGATCAATCAATGGATTGGAATGATAAAAACAATAAGACATTTTTACCTTTACATGCTAAGCTAACACTATACAATTACTTAAGCACCCCGCTGTTTAACTATGGAGACACAGTGTGGGGTGACAAAAATAACGATACGCTTTTGGGTCAGTTGCAAGTTCTTCAAAACAAGGCAACCAAGGTCCTGCTTAATTACCACCAAGAAGTTCATCAACCGAGACACTAGATCGATTGGACCTTAATACCCTCTCAAAAAGACGACACTTCCATAGCTGCGTACTCTATGAAAATATATCTGTCGGGAAATTGATTTTAAATTTGACATCAGGCGCAATAGTAGTTTTTATTATTATCAAACTCGCAGGAGCAATGATTTACACCTTCCTCGGTTGAGCAACAGTTGGGACAAGCAAACTTTCATTTTTCAGGTCTCTAATAATAACAATGAGTTATTTATGTAGCGTTATTTCCCTAACTGCTCATAACGCTCTTCATATCATTGTGCAAAATCTATGCTACAAAATGTATTTACATTTGTTGCTTGAAGGCATTAATGTTGGCAGCCTTTCTTAAGGAAACTGGCAGCTCATTCCAAAGTTGGTCCAGCAATGGAAAACGCCCTGTCTTCGTAGGTCACAGTTCTAGATCTCGGAACACTTAAAAGCTCCTGAGAACAAGATCTAAGTGAGCGCTTATAACAGCGCGGGGCCAAAAGGTCGGATAGATAAATTGGCGCCAATCCGTTGAGTGCATAGTAAATTAATGGACAATTCTTAAAAGTAATACGTTGAGATACAGGTAGCCAGTGCAGCGACTTCATTACAGGAGTTATATGGTCGTATTTGCGAGCAAGAGTGATCACATGCGCAGCAATGTTCAATACGTATACTAATTGCAGCCTATAGATCTGATATTTAGGTAGTCCAGACAAAAGAGCATTATAATAGTCAATAGTAGACGTAACAAAGGAGTGAACTAAGAATTTTCTTTTTGAAGATGGTGGTGGGAGGTTTTACATATCATACTAAAATGTTTATCCATTGCTATATCCTGGTCAAGTATCACTGCCAAATTTCTTACAAAGGGCTAGTGTTTTATAGTTCCAACTCTTACTTGAATAGAAGTGACCATTGGCCGTGATCAATACTTGGAGCTTATAACCATGGGCTTTGTTTTATTCTCGTAGAGCTTTAGCTTTCTCTGTCGATATCTGCAACACAGTGTTTAACCCTTGACCTGGACAGGTCAGCATCAACATCACAGTTGGTCTTAAAGGTGACGTATAATTGTGTCGTCAGCATAGAAGTGGTACTGAAGATTATGAGACTTAATGATGTCAGCAACAGGCGCGGTGTATAATACATATAGCAGGGAGCCCAAGACCGGCCCTTGAGGAACCCCATAAATTAAAGTACGCGCAGTCGACTTACTTCCCTAGACCTGGACAAAAGGACTGGAACAACCTAGACAATGACATTTATTATTTATTATTATTATAAGTTTAATTGCTTACCAAGCAATGTTCATTTGTGAGTGTGATGTATATGCAGGCATTGCTAGTCCTGGTAAAGTCCAAGGTCAAAACCTATGTGCGCCAACTGTCTCGACCCTTTAACTCTATAAAAACAATCCGATTTTCTTTTAATAAAGTAATGCAAACTTCTGAGAGTTATGTGAAGGTTTCGACTTCTGTGTAAAGGATTTGTTTATACATTCGCACCCTAAAAGTCATCTCTTAATGCCAAAGGGCGTCAGCAAGCGAAGTCCTTGAATGTAATTTTGGAGAGTCCAAGCGCCCAGAATTAAATTGTTTTGCCACAAGAGTTTCCCCAAAGGGCCTGGGGCCCGTTTCTCGAAAGCTCAGGCACCGTTTCGGGCCCGAAATCAAATTTTCAAATCGAAATATAAGTAATAAGAGCGCGGGTCCTGGCTAGCAAACTACTCCATTTTGTTTCATTAACTGAGAGTTTTATCATGTTAGATGCAAAACTATTGAAACCTCTACCTTGCATGCAAACAACAACAGCTTAAGGGCCCGTCAATTATCGGAACTTCCGTATTCCACTCTTAGAACGGACTATGGCTAGTTAGTTTCAATATGGTTATGTTACGTGCTCGTGACTATTACAACTGTACAGAATTAAACAACTGGACCTCTACAAAACTCCATTGCGCTGAACGGTCTTGAAAAATCAGAAAACTTTGACCCTAAAAAACGTGTGTATTCCTGGTTGTTAGTATTTGGTAATGGTTTTAACTTATTAATATTGAGTGAGAATTACTCTCTTAACCTTTCGTGTTTGGCAAGCATATTAACCGGTTACATGGCAAATCAACAAGAAACTCATCTGTAGTTACCCAGGAAGCAATTGCTCTTCATTCTTTGTCCTTCCTTTTTCTTGTCTTTTCTTTTGTTTTTCCTCGCGGGTTTTTGGCTTGTATTGGAATGAGAAGGTTTACAAAGCTGGACTTTAATTTTCCAGCTGGCGAGGAGGATTCTAATGGATCTGAATACAGTGAGGTTAGAAAACAACCCGATAAACCTAAAAAACGCATCAAAACTCTGGTGAATGTGGTCGAGACGCGGAACATGTTATTGGAAGGTTAGTTCTGAAGATTGAACCAAATGCCGCGATAAAGTTTGATTTTGTTAGACCGTCCAGTGTAAAAGACCTGGTAACTATACGCCAGACTTCCTCGATGGACAGGAGTCAAAAGACGGACTGGGACATTTCCCAAAACAAAAGCGAGCTAAACTCTGATTGGAAAAGAGAAAAAAAAAAACAACGGTCTGGACAAGAGAAGAGTTTAAACCTTGGGAAATTAAATTAGTCAAGAACCCAGGGAATTCGTTAAAAATTACTTGAAATTTTGCCATATTCGCAATGTCCCACCGTCATTAACAGGTGTTATTTACCCGAACACGAAGAAGGAGACTAGCAGAGGGTCGTCACCTCATCCCTGGTTTCACTGAAGCGCAGAAAACAGAGAGCGCAGGGTATCACATATCATAGATTAAGGGTACAATACCCTCTTGCTAAGATACCAAGCGCGTTGTGCATAAGATGGATGCCTTTATAGTCGAGGAAGAATATAACGCCTTGGGTTCTTGTCATTTACTAATTTCGGAAAACCGGAAATTCTAGTTGGAAAATCAAATGGTTCGCGCCATTCCGTTGGGGAATTTCAGAACATATGAGCTGTGATTTGAAGGAATGCAATCATGATTTTTCTAGTCTTGTTAATCTGTCTAGCTGATTTGAATATACTTTGTGGGGGGTCGTTCTCCCGACAAAAACTTTATAGTTTTATGTTTATGCACAAGATTTCTACCCGGGTAATTTTTGTATAATAGTAAGCACCCCAGGACATAAGGAAATACCAAGGGGCATACGCCCTTGTGGCTTACCAAATAACATCCAGTAGTAGTTTTCATATGTTTTATTACAGTAAGTTTATTCGGCCAGATTTATTAATGTTTGGAATTAAATTTAAGACTTAGTTTGCAAGTTACTGGGAACGACTCTACATAAAGCGACCCATTAAATTAAAAAAATAAAAAATCAATAGGCAACGTTTTTTACAAACGCTTCTTTCGTCAGCTTTTTCAGACAATCTAAACCCGCTGTAATGTGCGCCTCCAAGAATTTACCCATAAATTAAATACACCCGTGCAAAGTAACATTTAACAGCTTAGTCTTTGCAAAGTAACCCAGAGGTACTGCTTCACAGCTTTTAAGAAGAGTAAGACTATGTATCTGTGTATATATGCTTTGCGTTGTTTAAGATGCTAACTTTGCATGGTAATGCATAGCCTGCGTGGCCGGCGTTTAGAAGGGGAAGGGGAAGGGGGAATTTGGGCGCGCGAGAGCGTGTGGGGCGCGCGAGGAAGAAAGGAAAGGAACGCCTGCAAGGACGCTATTGTTTTCTCCGTTTTTTACGCTCAGATTCTGAGCGTAAAAATAGTGATTGGTCAGAATTAATTAAATGTCAATCTTCGAATTAATGCCTCGTTTCGATTGGTTGACATCAACATCACGCCATTTGAGTAACTAAACATATGTCGTTAGTGAAGCGTGTTGAGATTCCTCTACGGGAATTCAACGTTAGAAGGCATCAATTTCGGCTTCAAAGGAGAATAGAAGGAAAAGGCCTGTTAGCGGATGAGTTTTATATTACTGACTGGTTCTGAAAAGTATCATCTCCTAACGGCTTGTCGGTTTTACTCGCCCGAAGAAAGAAAGGAAAAATCATGCTGCTTGTGTGCTTGATATCTGCTGTTTGACCCGCGTTATCAACTGCAAGATCATTGAAGACGAAGCGATCTATAACTTTTGGCGATTCTAGGTTGAGGACTTATTCTTGCCGGTTATAAAACCGCCAGGGACTTACTTTAATAATAAATTGTTGCCTTCTTGCAGATCTTCGAAGTTCAGCTCTTCTTTCCCCGCCACAAGCGTTCTTTTGTGTGCTCCACTTTTTTTGAGTGCGTGACGGCAAAGTGTTTTAATTTTTCTTAGACAAACATTGCACTGAAAGTTGCGAAGAGCCGCTACATTTCTTATTAAATAGTTTTCCAGCCCGATTCCTTCAGCAACAACTTGAATAGATTTATGCTGGATTTTATGTAACTCGGCATGCGTCGTTGCAACTTTCAAGGAAGATTCCTTCGATGGACGACCGCATTTGCACTTTTTTTATAGTATCTTTTCTTTAGATTTCTTTAGGAAAACAAAAGAAAAACAGTGCAAGAAATACGACTAGAATACGTGCATCGCGGCCAGACTTAATTGACAGCTAGTCATTCACAGTTGCGTTATTTTTGTTAATTAGTAGGCGGGATGGCGAAAACAATGGCTTCCTTGCAGGCGTTCCCCTCCTCCCTACTCCCTCGCGCGCGATCTCGCGCCCTAATTCCCTTCCCCTTCCCTTTCGAACGCCTGCCACGCAGGCTAGGTAATGCATTGAGAGTTTGTATTTTTGTAAAACAATTGAAGCGATGTAATCTAGTTTTGTACATAAACAATCAACCACATAATTAAGGAACACTATATTTTCACTGCAGGCAGAAGCCTTGACAGTTAACGAAAGCATAATTGATTACCAGCCATGTATGTACTGAACATGGATTAACCTGGTCAAGTCCAGGATCATAAGCTATGTGCGCCAATAGTTGCAAACCTTTAAATCTACAAATAAATAAATAAATAAACAACTAAATCAAAAAATCAAATCACGAAGAAGGCCGGATTTTATTTTAAAAATACTGTGCAACGCAAATGATCGATTGAGTTTTACAAAGTTTATCCAAATGTGCGTTGTGTCCTTTCAGTACATTTTCAACGCACATTTCGATAAACTTTGTAAAACTCAACCGATTTTACTTTGTAAAGTAATACAAATAAAAAAGAGCTATGCGAAGGTAAGGAAAGGTTTGTTTAAACAGTTGCCCCTCAGGGGTCAACTCCCCATTCCCAAGGGCGTCAACAAGGAAGCCCCTTAATCTAATTCTGGAGAGTCTAAGAGCCCAGGGTTGAAGGGCTGAACTGTGTTACAAGAAGAACAGAACATTTCTCCGTATTCCACTCTAGTTTCGATAGGGTTATGTTACATGCTCGTGTCTGTCACAACCGCATAAAATTAAAAAATTAAACTGCTGGGTCTCTACGAAATTACAAGGTGCCAAGCGGCTAAGAAAATTCAGGAAATTTTGGCATTAAGACGTGTGTATTCCTGTTTCTTGCTATATTAGCAAAAAAATGTGAGCGGTTAACGACGCCGTTTGCCAAAGCAATGGTGTAGGTGTGGAGTAAACCACTTATATTTAGCTTCACCTCATTATTGGCTACCTTTACAAAAAATGTAATAAACGTTTAATCGTTGCAGAAGCACTGATATGAATGCTGAATGAAACGTCAGCTATAGACACGAACGTTCTTTTTTTCTCAAAGAACTGAAGACAACACACTTTCAAAAGCAGCATCCATGAGCTTTTACTTTCTTTTGAAGTAGACGCTTAAATGTTACGTTGGCATTTCGCTTTCTATGCTGGCTTCAAGCGATGCCCTCGCTGCACCACTTACACCGTCAACATCTTCAGGAAGCTTAAATTTGGGGTCGACGGCAGCTGCAAGGGTTCTTGAGTAGCTTGTTTTGGGCCTCCAACATGGCCATCATAGATTTGATCCTCTTCTTGATTTTTAACATCTCTTCTTTTAGTTCAGCAAATTCAGATGTTTGACTCTCTTCGACCGGTTCTGGAGCTGCTTCAGCAAACCATGCATGCAGCCAATCTAGTATTCTGAGGAGTAAAAGAAGTTACAATGCGTTTTCCTTTCAATTAAATGTTAGCACCAATATGGGAATTCCAATTTCCGGTAACAATATCAAGAAAACTGATCAAAACTGGTCAACAGTGCAGTAAAAACTAATGCAAATATTAGGCGGGGCACTGCCTCTCTATTCCAAGGACTCCCGGCAACCAAAGCAATTTCGTGGTCTTGCACTACCTACGCAAAAAAAAAAAAAAAATGAAATAAAATATCCAAAGCGATTTTGCGACAGGCGGCATTTGGAAAAAACGTTATACAAAAGAAAACCTGACTGGAAATATACAGTGAAAGTTATATGAGTGCCCACGAAAAAACGCACTATGCGAAAAGACACACACACATACGCTTTATTACCGCCATTTGGTCAAAATGGGGTATACCTGTTGACTCTAGGCAGCTTGTTGGGCTTCTCTACATAAACCCTTTCGTAAACCTTTCGGGTGATGTATTTTGGATATGCCTCCTCTATTTCAAATTGGTATTCCAGTTGCATCCCAAGTCTCTTGATCGTGGCATATTTCTTCATTGTTTTGGTGTCTCCCACGGCCAGACCAACCTGTAAGGAAATTGTGCGGTACAATTTACCAAAACAAAATAAAGATTTTTAAAGCAAACCTCGGATATCGTCTGACATGGTCACAAAAAATTAGTAGTAAAAATAAAATAAAATAAAATAGTAGTAATAAACCAAATTTGGAAAAATTTAGTCGTTCGCCCAATACTTTTTAATTACTGGACCACTGACGTCATCCGCCCATTACATGAAATTAAAAACTGTCCAACGCAGCGAACTTCGCTTGCTTAACTCCACATCACCATCTTCGAACTGAGCGCCGTGGCTATAACGTTTCAGTAATTACGGTTATTTCGTTTTTTTTTTTCTTGATTAAAAATGTTTCTTTATTTGCAGTACAACAGTACGATAAACTTACACTCAGTTAGACGTGATCAACCGAGCGCGTGTACCAAAACCCAAAGTAGGTTCGCGAAGCTACTCTCGACTGTCATTAAAATGCGCATACACGGTTTTAACTAACACCGTCTTGAGCGGGCTCTTTCAAGGACAGTGACTAACTTGTACTAACCAACAAGTGGTAATGACAATTACCACTGCGACGATCATATCTCCATTTAAAATTTTTTTCGGTCTCCGCAGTTCACATCATCATTGTTTCATGATTCCTTTCACGGGTTTAAATGAACTCAACAAATTGGCCTGCTCCCAGGGATGGGTCCTCATAGCTCAAATGGTAGAGCACTGCAGCGCTGAAGCAGAGTTCGTGGGTTCAAATCCCGTGAAGTCCTGTAATTTTGTCGGGTTTATTTGCAATCGTTAAATTGCAATTACCACTGCGACGATCATATCTTCATTCAAAATTTGTGTTTCCGCAGTTCACATCACCTTCACCTTTCATTCCTTTAACGAGTTAAGATGAACTCAACAAATTGGCCTGCTCCCAATGTATGGGTGGGTCTTCGTTGCTCAAACGGTACAGCGCTGCAGAGCTAACGTGGAGGCCATGGGTTCAAATCCCGTTGAAGTGTCAATTTTCTTCGGGTTTATTTGAAATTGCTTAAATTTCAATTACCACTGCGCCGATCATATCTTCGTTTAAAATCTATTTCTGCAGTTCCAAGTGTTTTATAGTTTTCGCATGACGTCCCACGTGGATGTTGCCGACTAAACCACATTAATTTTAGATTTAGAACTTGATACAAAATGTCCTGTGCAGAACCTTTTCAAATGACGCGTAATT
The DNA here is from genome assembly GCA_038088405.1 of Porites divaricata. Classification (NCBI taxonomy): domain Eukaryota; kingdom Metazoa; phylum Cnidaria; class Anthozoa; order Scleractinia; family Poritidae; genus Porites; species Porites divaricata. The sequence continues at coordinate 12,728,088 of JBBMOI010000013.1, forward strand.
TCTTCGACAAATTTAACATGCTTACAAAGTTCTTAGGAAATTCGGCGATACCCGTTGGAAAAGTATTTTTTCTTACCAAATTCAAGTATGAAAACTGTTCTGTCGAATTAGAACTTAAAGTCCCACATATGCACAGAAAACTACAACAGGCTCTTTCAACAGCCTGAGGAAACAGCCGAAATTTCCCGACCCCACCGATGATTTCCCCGCGAAATGATGTCTGAGGAACGAGCACAGAAATTCCATACTGATGACGTTTCACTTTCCAGATCTTGTCAGCACTTCTGATATGGTCGTGCAGCAGAGGAAATTTCCTTCAACCAATCAGAAGCACTACACAGATCAAGGTAGTGATACGTCATCAGTAGGGAATTTCTGTACCCGTTTCAAAAACGTCATTTCGCGGGGTAACCAGTGGTGGCGTCGCGAAATGTCGGCTGTTTTCTCGGGCTACTCTTTCAGCTGTTAAAAATATATAACGAACCAGTTCCTTACCAAAAGATTCATCAGAGCGATAGTGAGGAGAAACAAGCACAAAAAGAGGAAGAAAAATCCAATGCGAGGGAATGGATTTAACGGATTCTCATTCGTTTCTCCTATGGTGTCTATGAAGATTGATCCAAAGTCCAGTTCACCAATTATCATCACAAGCACGCGGAGTAGGGAATGAGACACTGAATGGAATCCAGTCTGAATTATAATGATGAGAAAAAATGTGATTTTACCAACTGAGTAGATAAAGAAAATCGGCTACCATTTAGTTTTGATTCACAAGCTAACGTTTCGAGCGCTCGCCCGAACTGGGTTTTATGCGGTTTACAAATGCGTTTGTATACTAATAGTGGAGCTACATCAATAGTCGACTCATGGCAATTTAGTGCAATGAACAGCGTTCGTTGAAAAAAAAAAAGACTTCTACTGCTTTCTGTGTTAGTACCTTGAAGTAGGGACGAGCCAAATATCGTCACAGGTTGCCTGGAATGATCGGTAAGATTAAAAAGTCAAGGGACCGTTTTTGATGCGTCTTCGCTAACTAACAAAACGCGATCTTCAGCTTCTCCCTACATAAAGGCAGCAACTGACAAAGGAAAAAAAAATGGGGAAAACTGTTCTTAAGTTTTGGTAATTGTCATAGTACTCTTGTCTTCGATCAACAGTGATTGTAATAATAATTTTGGTTTTTAATTATTTATTATTTATTTTTCTAACGGGAGAACCTTTGGGGATTCAGATCCCTCAAAACAAAGGATACTAGTACGTAGTTGAACTGAATTGACGTCACCTTGGTAATAGTTTTTCTAGATTGATACCTGTGGGACACCTTCATTCAGGGAATACAAAATTTGGTCCTGGAAAAATGTGTTCATGTAATCTTCGTACCTGTTACCTCTATAGAAGGGAAATCTCTATTAAGGAAAAGGGACATTTTTTCTGGATCCCGAAACCCATGGTTTCTTTCTTATATTTTCTTTATAGTTAAATAAACCATAACACAATTCTTGTTTTTCCTCGCAAGTATAACTGACTAGCCAACAATACCCGGAGAACTAAATTACCTGTTCTTTGAAGAGGATGAAAAAAACCAATGCAAATCCCAGAACCAAAAAAATAAACACAGCCATAACTTGGAATACAGTCTTCGTCACTTCAATATACATGGAGATGTAAGTGCCTAACAAGCGATATCTCCTGAGAAACAGCACCATGTTGATGTAGCACACGAAGATTGCAATAATTCCAACGAACCAAAGTAGTCGGGGATCCTTCATACTGGCCAACCAATCGTCGAGGTCGTCTGGCCTGGTGACATAGGGGATCATAAACAAGCCTGAAGTAGTGTACAATGTCCAGTCCAGGTAATTAGACAGGTCCTTGAAGTAATTCCAACGCTGAACGTAGACCTGCAACAGTTCTTTGCATATGTGCAGCGAGGAGAAAATCAAGATCAAAAATGAGACAGTTTCTGTGAAGGCGTCGTCTTTCTTGTAAATATCTGAGGGTTTTTGCTTGATGTAAACTCCCTCAGTGTCATTGCCCGAGGGTCTGAAGGTCTGGTCTCTCCTTTTTTGGACTATAAAAAAAGTAAAGAGCACAATGAGCAAGAGATAAGTGACAAAGTCGAACCAGAAGACAAATCTTCCTAAACTCTGCCACTTTCGTTCATTAAATTTCAGCATAAGAGGATGAAGAAGAAGTCGTTCACGCTTGTGCTTTATCATCATCTGAACAGTAGAAAATCTTCCACTCGACATGTCAGCATCTGGACCAGGATCTAGGTGCTTGAAGTCATAAGTTACAGTGTAGTCTGGGTCGGCTGGGTCAAGATGGTCCGATGAACGCACGTACTGATTAAGAACTATTTCAGCTGCTTCTGGGAAGTTTTCAACCAGAAGTGAGAGTGCAGTTTTACCGTTTGACGTTTGATATTGTTCAAGTTCCTTCCACCTTAAAAAGATGCAGGTACAAACAAATAAAATGAGCAACTTGACATTTGACCTCTCCCCCCCCCCCCCCCCCCCCCCCGCCCACAATGCATTTATAAGTAGGAATGTTTAACAGACCGTAACTACTACATACCATAAATTATTTAATTACGAGTAACACGTAACGTGGACTCTCCAACGGTCCAGACTTGGCAAATATGATTTTCTATCTGTACACCGACGCAAAGAATGAAGGTCGCGTCTTTTTATCAAGAGACGAAAAACCAACCAAATGACAAACTCGGCGCTTTCATTTCCGGAATCAGAAATGAAATTAGCGATCCTTGTTTGACTCTTTTTGTACAGTCCTAGTTATCTTATTCTCCTTTCGACAACTCCTTTCGATTACCGTATGTTAAGTTACAATGAGTGTCTTTTCCACTACTTTGTTGAAAGAATCTTTCCTGGGCTTCAAACATGTTTCTTTGCTTGTTTGAGGTTGGGGTGGGGTGAGAGGGGGGGGGTGGGGGTGGGGGGGGGGGGAGGGTTCAAGCAGGTATTGCAAAATTAAAGATGAGATAATACATTTGCTATTTGTTGTAACGTTATTGTTATTGTGTTGGTTTAAACTAATTATTACTGAGTGAAAATTACTCTGCTAACCTTTCGTGTTTGGCAATCGCCATGGCGGCATCACACGATCCTGCTTTCGCGGCAACTTCCAAACAAACAAGACCACGTTTATTTGTCAACGCTGAGGATGCACCATGGTCCAGCAGCAAAGTAACAATAGCTGGATGACCCTGACCACAGGCTACATGCAAAGCAGTATCACCACCAATATCCTGTGCGTCAGCAGAAGCTTTGAAGTCAAGAAGAACATCGGCACATTTTGTGTGGTTTCCCTGAGAAGCCCACATCAGAGGTGTTCGAAACTTGTTATCCCTGCTATCGACCTCAGCTCCCATGCTAAGAAGCACCTGACAGGATTTCCTATTGCAAAGGGAAACAAATGTAGGTAGCTTGGTAAATACTTACACAGGATACTTACACACACTGTTAAAAATGTATTGGATTCCCTTATTCGCCATTTGCAATCTCCCATAATACACCCTGCTGTTTTTTATGGGCCATTTCCGAGTTCCAAAAAATCTCACTTTCAAAACGAGGCTAAGTGCGAAGCCATTGATATGAAAATGATTTTCAATTATTATGCAAATAAAACTCATTTTCACAACAAAGGTTTCGCACTTAGCCTCGTTTTGAAAGTGAGATTTTTTGGAACTCGGAAATGGCCTATATTTTTGGGACGACCGTAATACGCAGAGGGAATAAAAAACAAAGTTTATGCAATCGTTTTTTTTGGGGGGGGGGGAGGGGGTGGGGACAAGGGGTAAAGAAAAGTGTATAATGGGAAATATGCAATTTGTGAATAGAATTAAGAAAAGATGGAATGGCAATCGTCTCAGGGAATAGACCTTATTCACGATACCTGCTATCTTTGCACGCGCTTTAGGATTGATGAAATAGCGGCATTTCAGGACGTAATCAAAAAATAAAATTTGCCTATTCTAGTAATCGCGGTCGATTTTGTTTATTCTTTCAAAGCAAAAGGACGATTTAATAGTCATACAAAATGTAAGGTTCGAGTTTTAAAGTTTTACGCCACTATTGCTTGCTGTGAGGACATCTTTGATCTACGGTCCATTCGGCATCCAAACAAGTAACAAAGATCGCTTTCACCCATAACAGAAAAACAGGGATAACTGTGAAAAAAAAAAAAAAGAATATTATAGAATATATATCTCTTGCCTCTGCCCTTTCCTTGCAGCGCTGTGCAATGGTGTTCGGCCAAGATCGTCTCGCGCATTTACTTCAGACATGCGCTTTGCCAGAGCTTCAACGTGTTTGGATGAGGCCTTTTCTGCTGCAAGGTGAAGTGGTGTCTTGTGATTCTCATCGTTGAAGCCCAAGCGCTTCTGCTTGGATAAGACGAGCTCTAAAATCTACAAAAAAGCATGAATCCGTATGCCAGAGTCAGTGTCATTTATTGCTCTCCTACGTCAATCGATCTACAGCCGAATCTCTATCAAGCGGCCTCTCATTAATTCTTTAAGCTCCAATAGTGACCAGCTTCCAATTTTTCCCAACAACAACAACACTAAAGGTCACGAGAATGAACGAAATGATTACTACAGATGAAATGTCTTGATGTTTGAAGAAGTTTTCTCGAGCAGTGCTATAAGAAGGTATAAAGAAAGGTGCAGAGATTACGCATGTTGATATTGGGGCTTAAAGGGTCAAGCTACCATCTATTGGTAAGTTCCTAGAGTATCGGGGGAGAAACTTGTCAGTACATCACCTAACACAAAACGCCTAAAGGAGAGGACACTTGTTTCTTCCTCAAGGGAGGCCACTTGAAAGAGAGTAAGTTCGACTGTTTAAAAATACATTGACGCTTCCTCAATGAACACCTCCCTGAAGTGTACAGCTGTATAGATGGTCCATGCCGTTATTCATTCCTAAGAATAGGGACTTTAACCAACGACGCGGACGACAATGAGAACGTCCAAAAACAATAGGTTTTATATGCAAAACAACAGCTTTGCACGTGCATCACGCTTTTTTGTACATCTCTTTGCCCGTTTTTGCACGACTACGACGTGAAAATGCCTAATTTCGCGTTTCATGGAGGACGTAAACAAGCAACGACGAAATTTTATTTCTCTTTCTGTACTTGAATATGGTCCCAAAGAATTCAACTCCAGGAGGGTTCGCCTACATTTGACAAAGTACGTGGGTAGGAATAATTGCGATAAAGACTAAAAGAACGCAAATTCACTTTTTAAGCGACGTTCTCATTGCCGTAGCGTCATTAAATCTTAAAGTCCTTAATACTCGTCTTGGAAAAAGAACTGACTGATGTAGGCTCCCTAACACATAAATGGCATTCCCGTCAGCCACCACCAGTTGAAAACATCAAAGAGTCAGACTACCTTCCCTGACGAGAAGGTCACGGTACATTTGGGAAACAGCTATGCCTTGCGATTCATTAACCAGTTAGCCGGAAAATGTATTCTTTCAAACGAATATCGGCGAACCTCTATTAGAGATATCTCCTTGAGCGGTTAGCCTCGGAGAACGAACAGCTGGCTGCTTTATAGAGGTACTGTTTACAGCGATTTACCGAAAATTTTCCCTGTCCAGACTCTGGTAAATGGAGAGTGAATATATGGTGGTTTGACTGTATTATAGTTACTCCTATGTAACAGTGCCGTTATGTCAAGTTCTCTGACCGTTATAAAAAAAGTTCTGTTGAATTGCTTTCTAACAGTTCCGTTCCAACGTTACCTTGATGTCTCTCGTCTTCGCCGCGTAGTGCAGAGGAACTCTATCCTTCAAATCTCCTCTGTTTAAACAGCTTACCCCAACACGACTTTCCAAAAGCATTGATAGCATCTCCAAGTGCTCGTTCTCTACCGCAACATGAAGACAAGTTTTCATATGCAAGTCCGCTGCGCTCAAATCCGCTCCAAGTTTGAGAAGAAGTCGGGCGCAGTCCACGTGCCCAGCAGCAACAGCATTCAAGAACGGAGAACATCCTTCGCTGTCACGAGCATTAATTTTTGCCTCCTTTTCCACAAGAAATTCAATTAGGTTTAACTGGTTAAACATAGCGGCCCTACATGGGAACGATAAGCAAAGGGTTAGTTAACTTATTGTAGCCTAAAATTCAAGAAACGTCGTTTTTTTCTTTTTCACTTCCAGACTGGTAATTAAGAAGACAACATGGAGATACTTTTAAGGACCTGCAAAACTAGGAAACATTAGTATTGTCATGCCGGGAACACTGATGTGAAAATCGACATGCATCTGGAAACAAGAATGTTCTTCACTGATTAAATAATCATTTTCTTGAGACCTAGAAGGAAAATTTGCGTTTGTTCGATTTGTTCCACATGCGACTACCTGACAAACATTTATGTCACCAACAACGTTACTACCAATATGTTTCTAGTTTAGCCTGTTTCTCTATTTTTCTAGACGGTGGGCAAAATTCTATGGAATGTCCGTTCTACACTAAAGGTACTCTCAGTATGGCTAAGTCTGAACAATCTTTATTCAATGAAAATTGAATTAAACCTGTGGAGAGCTGTTTTGGAGTCCCCGTCTTTCTTGTTCACATCAGCACCTCTTGAAGTTAGCAAGTCCGCCACCTCAAGATTTCCTTTCGTTGCCGCCAGGTGAAGGGCGGTGACCGAGCCACACTTAAAACAGTCGACATCAGCCCCTTTCTCAAGGCATAACTCAGCAGTCTTGACGTCATTATTCCATGCGGCCATGTGTAAGGCTGTCTTGTTCTGTAAGTCACAAGTTCCCACAAGTTCTTTATCGTTAGTATCTACATCTCTATCGGCAGCTGTATAGAACAACAACAATGACAGCGGGTTAAGAGGAGAATTCAATTACATGGTGCACCTTCACCATACGATCTCACCTCATTATTACAACCAAAGACGACCTTAAGGAGTCTAGTCCCCAGGCGCTGTCCTCTCCACAATCTCACTATGTCTATACTAGCCTAGGTAGGTGGCAGGATTTATCTGCGCCACTGCTTCTTTCTATGACTGCTATTATTGTTATTGTTTGGGGTATAAGGCCGCGATAAAATGGGGACGAGTCAAACTGAGATCCCGCAGCATGCAGCCGAAACACGTCGCGGCAAGCTACGCGCGGCGGCCAAAGTACTAACCTATTCTCACACCGCCAGTTATTAAGCAGGCTGATACGATCAGGAAATTTCTATATAAAGTTGTTTAAGTGAAATGTGTGCTAACAAGCAAATTAACAGTCAGTATTTATCTCTCATCACCAGAATTTCACCGTGGACTTGTATCACAGTGAGACGCTTCCAGATTTATACGACTAACTCGTTAAGAAGACCTAAACTTATTGACCTAGAGGGGATCGTTCAATAAATAATAAATAAATAAATAAATAAATAAGGACTGTTTACATTCCGAAGGAGTCACTACAATTACTTCGAGTGTTGAATAAATAACCTCTAACCTCGCTTTAAGATCATCCTCGCAACCTCTGAATGCCCATTGAATATGGCACTGTGAAGCGGAGTTGTCTTGTCCGTTGAAATCGCCTTTATGTTCGCTCCGAAGTTCAACAAGACCTGACAAACCTCTCTGTGACCTTCGCTGCAGGCAAAATGCAGAGCAGTTTTTCCAGAATTATTTTTAGCGTCAACATCAACGGAAGGTTGATCCATAAGAACTTTAACGATCTCTTCATGTCCTCTACGCACCGCTAAGTGAAGTGGGGTGTTCCCATTTTTCCCTCTCGGGGAGGGATCAGCGCCTCGTGGCAGAAGAACATCGACAACCGTGGAGAGACCATTGAATCTAACACAAACAAGAGGACTTGGTTAAACCAGTATCTTGGATACAACCACTCTAAAAAGTGCCTAAAGGAGCTAATCATTAACAATTATTCGCCGAAGGCGAAGTTAATATCGTTGAATAATCCCCGAGACGAAGTCGAGGGGATTATTCAACAATATTAACTGAGCCTGAGGTGAATAATTGTTTTAGTATATTCACACGAAGTGATCTCAACATAATCAGAAAGGAAACCATTAAAAAACGATTAGTTTGATTGACAAGTGAAAATTCATGCGTGAACACGAAGCCGTAAACAGTGGATGCGCAAAAGTTAGATCCTTACAGTATCTTCAAACATGGCAAATGGTAGTTTTAATCCTTTTGTATCGAGTTTTGTAAGCTTTAGCATCAACGGTTTAAAAGAAAACGCCGAAAATTTAAATTACCACCCAATTCTGAGAAGAAAAGTATCTAGAGCTTTATTTGTTTCTGTCAACTCACCGTGAATGAGAAAGTTTTCTTCGTCGCTTCTTGCAAATGCTGTCAACAGCCGCTGCGCTCAAGGTGAGCGTTGCTTATCTCCAAAGTTCTTTGCCTTGTTAACTTGCTGGCACTTACAATTTTCGAAAATATTTGCCTTCCTCTCTTCCCCATAAATTAACTTCTATTTATAGGCAAAATTGGTTTTGCGAGAAAATCCCGAAATCAATAAACAGTTTTCCTCTGTAGTGGTAAACATAGCTTCGAGCGTACAAAAAGCCAGCTAAAGTAAACCACTCACACTAAATCACGCTGTTTAAACACTATGAAGTCTTTTCTTGCCTTCAAAGTCATCAGCACTTGGATATTCGTGCATTTTCAAAAAGGTTTTACTTTGAAACTTTGGCAAAACACCCAGTTCACGACAGTAATTTTGTTCGGCTTTATATTCACCACCTAGCGCGGTGAATATAACGTTATAGTCCAAGATAGCTAACCAATCAGATTGCTTGAATTACCAAGATCACTGAGTGTGTATATACTAAAATAAAATATAGAACAATATGCACCATTATTCCCGATACGTATTCTTGGACACGTGTCATTTTGTTGCGTTTACATTGTAGTTCTAGAGTGGTCAAAATACTTATTTTCTTTTGCTAGCGAAAGAAGTGCGCGACGATAAAATGCCGCGCACTTTTCGAAAGAACCCCTCTTTTAATCGTACTTATTTGGTGGTAGTCCATCGTGTCCGAAGAAGATTGTGTGTTGTGGACTGCGTGTTGTGCTCATCCATGGATTCTCTGGTGGCTTTGCAAACCCAGTCTGGAAGCGCAGAGTCTGAAGCAAGTGGGGCACTGGAAATCCGTTGTTGTGATGTAAGCAGAGAATGCTCTTTAGCGTCGTTCATAGGCTGCAATAAGTCTTTGACGGCGGTCGTCCTCGAAACTGGTGGAGGCTGTGTGGGTCAGCAAGCGCCAGTGACTTCTGTCACTGTCTACAGCCTCTACTTCGTTCAGCTGGATGCCGCACCACTGAAGGTTCCCCTCCACAGTGTCCTTGCACCGCTTGCGTGAGCGGCTTTGCTTTCGCTTGCCAGCCTCAAGCTCTCCATGTAGCAGTTCATGGAGCATGCGAGGATCGTCCATTCTGATGATGTGTCCCACCTATCGCAGTTGGACCGTGATGAGTAAGACCTTAATGCTGCTACAGCTAGCTTTTTTCGCACAGCAACAAACATTCTATATATTATTATAATTATTATTATTATATTCTGCTTGCCTTTATTAGTCGGGCTGCATGGCAGCACCGATACTACATCACTAGTGGGCCCTTGAAGAAAAGATGTTTTGGAGGGTCATGCTCCCTTCTGCTTTAATTTTTTTCTGCAAAAGATATTTGCACGATTAACTTCACTTTTTCTTATCTTTATTAAATTTGCTTTTGAAACCACGTGAGAAGTACTTCTTTTTCAGAAGGTGGGTTGCGTGGTCGTGACATAATTGTGGACTTACGCAACAGGACGGGAGAGGGAAGAAGACGGCAAACCCTGTGTGACAATAATTTTGTTTGAAACAAGTTTTCGCAAAAATTCACTTTCCTTTAAACAGATCTTTTTGTAAAAGACCAGAAAACATCGATGTTAGTGAAGATCACGACAAAACACGGAAGTAATGGCCTTGTCAGGCTCGTCACGCACAAGCGTTTTGCCGTCCTCTTCTTCCTGCCGTCCTGTTGCGTAAACTCACTATTATTCCGAGATCGACGGTATCGATTTTGCTTCCTTGGCTGCGTGGTAAAGTTTCAGGCACGCCAAGCTAACATCTGGCGGAGAAGCACGAGCTCGAATCCAAGCAATTGAGTTTGTGTGCTTTTTCTCTTTCTTTCTTTTCTCTTTTTTTCCTTCCTACTTTTAGTATTTTTTCACGATCAAATGCTCACCGGCACTCACACAAACAAGGGAGGTGCGGAGAGACGTCGAAAGGCCGAAAGGAGACACTGGAGAGCAGTTCGCTTCACTCGAAAATGATCTGTGGATTACAGATTAATGTTTGACTCGGGGCGTTTATTTAGTGTCGAATATGATCCGATTCGTTCATCGTATTAAAAGCCCGACTTCACGTTCAGCGAACGTTCTTTACTCTCTAGCGTTACGATAAAGAGTCATCCTTGATTTCAGTTTAGCCAAGAAGTAGAGGTTAGAGGCAGGTGGAAGGCTATTACACTGTGAGAATTCAAAACAAGAGACATGGAATTTATAGAGTGAATGGAGGAAAAGAATAAAAAGCTTCGAAACTAGGAGGCTTAGAACGTGTTCGTGGAGGAGAAAAGGTGATAATTCGCGCGAGAGAGAGAAAAGAAGAAAGACCGATCTGTTCAAGCAGACTCTCAAGGTCATGTTTCACATTATGAGTCGTCTTTGGCCTGTCAGATGCGCAGCACTAAAACAGGGAATCCGGAATCCGGAAACGGAAGCGGAATCACGGAAACGGAAACGGAAACGGAATACGGAATCTGTGAAAGAAGGTTCCAAGCGATCAGATAAAAAGAAAAAATGACATAAATGAATAAATTAGCTGAGTAGAGGAGACTGCTGTATAACTAGAGGAGTCGATTCCGGTGAACTCTGAAGACTCTTGATACCACTTCCGGCAATGAATGCAAATTCTCATGGGATAGCAAAGCGAGGAGAAAAACGACGATGACTAAAACTAGTTACTTAAGAAAAAGGTAAGTTATATGGAGACAGACTTCGTTTAAATCGACAGAGACGTCGTTTAAAAACTGAAAGGCGTCGCCGTCAAGTTTTTCCTGAGTGTCTTTTTTGGGTTGTCTTCAACAGCGTTCAGCTTTATTTATCAAGACAACTTACTCAAGAAAACCATGGTCATGTCACGGGTCGGTCATGTGTTGAGCATTCAGTTGGGGACAATCATGTGGTGTGGTCTGGGGCTAACTACTACTATTCTCGACAATTAGCTACAAAGGCAATATTTAACTGTATTATCCAACCCATAGACTCGTGAATAAAAATTAATCGTAAAATTACTTTCATCAACCTTGCAGTGCAATAACCCACACTAAGGCAAACCTTATCAAGACACAATAACAAGAATATATATTTAAAGGAACTGCCAAGAAAACTAAAACAAATTCTCTTTGGATTGTACTAAATTATGCAGTGTGAAATTCTTTAATTTTTTATCATTGATATTTGATTCCGTATTCCGTTTCCGGTTTCCGGATTCCATGTTTCAGTGGTTCCGCTGTCAGACGCTTATTTCTAACAGAATCGATCGTTGTTTCAGTCAGCATATGAGAAATAGCGTACACAGTCTCTCAAGAGACAATCCACGGATTCCAACAAATCCGTTGTCGGGGAGCCAACGAAGCCGGCAACTTCTGCGTATGTCAGTGATGTCGTCCACATGGCTTTCAGGACGTGACATCTGCTGATTTGCCGTCCTCAGGTGAACGTAAGCATTCAAATCAATCTTTGACGTTTCTGTGCCAATTTAAACTTGTTTAATACCAATGTTTGAAAAAAGGAAACCTTTTCTTTTGTCGAAGGTTGGGCCGCTGGAGGAAAGATTTCGAGAGATTTTCGGTAAACCGTTTGCCGTGGTTTTCAATGGCTACAGCGGGAAAGAACCCATGAGTACAAGCAAAATGTTTATGTTCTCCTTAAATGCTTCTGAACTGTAATCCGTTTCCAGAAGCACCATTTAACTAGAAAAGGAAAAGGCGTTGATACCAGGGACCCTTGCATGAAAGATGCTGGTTAAAAATCCCAAGGAAAATCTCTCCAAGCATCGGCAATCTCATCCACACTGTCTTTTTTGTTTATATATTTTGAGATGTACATGTCCGCCTCTCGAAAGCAAGATTTTCACTACATTTCGTATATACTGTTTCCGGAAAACTTGAACAACGTGAATAGAGTCGTATATCCGTAGTAAATAAATGAATGGGACTGTAGGGAAATCTTGCCTCCGGCAATAAACTCCTGTAAAATGTATAGGACAACAAAACCAGCTCTGTTCTGTTTGATTCGATTCAAGCCTTTTCATTTGATAAACGGTTTATTGATTTAAATCCTTAGGAGAGTAGGAAAAATTCTTCCTCGTAAATTGTGTTGTTCTCAACGCTAAAAAGAAGCAACTCTCGTATTGCTTTAAACGCAGCCATTCAGTGCAGTCTTCCTACTTCGGCGACGAGCCGAGACGGGAGCTTGCTTAAACGTTTGCTTTTCCCGCTTTGGACGACGTTCTTGACCCAGACCTCACTCGTCTTCTCTCGTCGTCGTCCACAAACTCGTCCTGGCTGCTTAAGGTCCCTAATATTTGTGGGCGTACACGTGGGCGGAAGAGCCAGAACAATGGACTGGCAACAGCGCTTTATTTTTTTCTCCTCCCCTCGTCTCGCGTTTCGCGCTTCTCGCAAAATGCCACGTTTGCCTCGCTTGGCTCATAAAGTGCCTGTTATGCAGGCTAGCATGCCAGTGATTAGCCTGACTTTCATCCGATAACTTCGAGTCGTCATTACTCCCTCAGTAACGTCTGAATGGACCGGCCGTTAATGTAGTCCAGTGACGTCACTACTCCTTTGATTTAATTCATGCAAAAAGCAAAACACGACTTTCCAGTGGCAAACCGAGAAATATCGTTCGGAAATGTCTGCATGATACAAAATTGCTGTACGTTTTTCGATCGTAATTCATGGTTAACGTTCAAACTATCAACTGCATGCGGTACAGCTCTGAACCGGTTGTGATTCCATAATCACGGGTCGGTCGCAATCACGCAATGAAATGGCCGTTAACAAAACCAGGATCGGATTGCTCGGATCGGATCGGACTGGCAATTCGTCTTAAATTCAAAGTTACACTGAAAGTGATTGCTTGTTAGTTGTTGTACGACTGTGAGGGACTCGGCTAAAGCAGATAGGGGTGAGAAGACTCCTTGTTAAAGAAAATAATGTAAGAAGAGGTCATTCGCTTATTGACAATAAGTCTTCGCTATCGTACCTTGCTCATTCCCGTGATTTAGGCTCAGTGAAAAACAAGGCCAATTCAGAAGAGAGTAGAGATGGAGGGAAACACAAAATCAGCGCAATGAGAGATGCTTACATCTCTCTGCCATCTTCGATTCGGGCGATGTCACGTGACCAAGCCTCTTTGTTATGCAATAGAAAATTTCCCAGTGTAGTTCAGTTGAAAATAATTCTTTGCGATGATTTTCAAGCTGATGGTAAATTTTAAGCCTGATTCATAAGAAACGATTTTCTTTATTAGTGACACAGGCAGCTCGGAAGAAAAAATCTGAGTCGAACCACTCCAAACGTGTCTGGACCAGTCATAGGTTAGACTCCTAGCTGTTGTGAGAACTCGGATTTCACCGGGAGTCTGTAAAGCGCGGACCGGATACCTGCGGATGGCGGATGCGGATGGGAAAATGCGGATAGAAAAATGCGAATAACAAAAAAGTAAGAGGAAAAAAACGAGAAATGCGGATGGCGAAAACATCGGCGTGCTTTGCTTCGCCTATTTCACGCTCGCCTCGTCTACTTAAGAAGCAGCTTAGTCTGATTTGTAATATTTAAACATCCGTGTAGAAAAGTATGTTTGGTTGCTGCTTCGCAGATAGACGGGAGCTGGCCAAATAATTTGAATATTATATAAATCATTTTCGATTCCGAATTCTGAGTTTTGAGTTGCTCGATACAGACGTTCTAAAAAACTCACTGAGGGTAGGTTTTGGAAACTATTTTGCTTGAAGAAAAATTAGAAACAAAAACAAATGAAACAGAAAGTAGCCTTCATTAATGCGTTCGCAAGTGACACTTCTCCTTTTTTGCGGGACTTTAATTTTGCAGATTAGGTGATTTTTTTTACGCCTTTTCAGGAAATAACTTTTGCGATTGACCAAGAAGTCTGTTTTTTCTTTTTAATCTGCAGTATATTTTGCAATTTTAAAAATTCGAACTCATTATTCGTGCACTTATAAATTCCCAAAGGGTAGAACTTGTTAAAAATAAATCCACAAGATAGGCGGAGTTGATTGCAATTGGCATCTGCCAAATCGGAAAGTTACGTTTTTACGCTCGGCCTTTTGTCTGGTTGATGCACGCTGCAATGTTTTCTGTGTTGAGCCGCTCAAACAAATACCCTGAGAATATTCTCTCTGTAAGTTGAGTACACTATATCCAGTGAGAGCAAAGAAGTCAGAACTCCAGGTCAGAATAATTTTATATTAAAAATTGTCTGTCTTTTGTTTTGCAAGTACTAACACCTAGATGCTTCCCCCTCTTAGCGTGATAACCATGAAATTCCGAATAAAGTAATGTTTAAAAAAAAATAGCGATCACTCCCGAAAATAAAGACAGACTGCTTCGTGAATTACACCGCTTTAGAATGCTGGTCAAGTAATATTGTGCATTCTGACCCGTGATTGCAGGGACCACTGGCTCCTTATTGGATAAAGGGAAGAATATCAAAAGGGGCCAGTGCAAAATAAGCGAACCGTTGCTAGCAGATTTTTTGAGCTGTTGCGTGCAAGCCTTAGGCTAAACATTCAGTGCATCAAGTATGTATGCATTTAAGACGGAGGAACGGAGTGTCCTTATTTCTGTGACATGGGTCCAACCATGTAACAGCGACTTGAAAGAAAGATTTCTTTCCTTAATTGTTTTCTTTTTTTGTTTTTTGTTTTCTTTTTTTGCCATCCGCATTTCTCGTTTGTTTCCTCTTACTTTTTTTGTTATCTGCATTTTTCCATCCGTATCCGCCATCCGCAGGTATCCGGTCCACGTTTTACAGACACCCGATTTCACCTGTGTCATTATTAAAAACAGCTTTTTTCAAAATAATTCTTCTGCACCAAAAGCGAAAATACAAGTCCGATCCGATTCGATCCGATCCGGAGTCCGATCTGATCCGCAGTCCGATCCGATCCAAGCGATCCGACCAGGTTTTGTTGACGGCAGAATGAAAAATAAATGCACACAAGGAACACTTAGTTAAAAAAAAAAAAAACAAAACAAAATGATTTGCTTTGATTGAAAAGAAGCTATTTGGTCCTTATCGAAGAAAAAAAACAGGGGAACAAGAAGGAAAAGCTAACAGAATCATTATCATAGTTGACGGTGAAAATGGCAAGAAGGTCGAATTATGATATTGATCCCAGAAAACTTCGCATAAACAAATTAAAATCACTGCTGAAACCACAAAGCGGCACTAAATGAAAAACCTACCGACTCTCCGCAATGATTCTTCATTGACAGTTCAATTTAGCATTTCATTTATGAAGATAGGGGCAATTTTGCTGTTAACGACAAGATTATCGATCGGGATGAGATCGGCTGAATATCAAGCGACAATCTAATCGGTTTTTGACCTCAATATGGACGGCATCAACGGCTGGTCGATTCAGACGTTGCTGAGACTTCGAATCGGATGAAATTCAGGCTACTTCAGCTTCAAAAGAAAGCACTAAAAGTTAGTTTCATTGAAATAACAAATTCAATAAACAAATTCTTATACTCCTAACATTTTCTTACACTATTTAACAAAAGATCTGTCGCACACATCCGCTTTCTAGAGCTTGCGCAAGCTAGCGATAACTTTGCTTCGTGTAAATAATATGTAAATTTCAAGGTTTGATTGTGAAACGTTAGAAAAGATAAATGTAGAATATAATGTTTTAAATATTTCAACAAACCTGGCTGCTAGATGAAGAGGCGTCCATCGATAGTCACCCGTCCCCACGTTGATATTCGCTCCATGATCTAGCAGTGTTGCCACTATTCTGCTGAAATTATACCGAGCAGCGACATGGATCAGTGCAAACCCATGTCCGCCTAATTTATCGATTTCGCGCTTATCTGTTAAGGTAGAGAGTTCCGCTTCCACCAGCTCCATTTCATCTTCTCGGATAGCTTCAAACAGCTTTGAAGCATGAGGTGATATAGGGGTTACGACCTCGCTACTTTCCAGAGCTGGGTCTTTATAAACAAATAAGGGTCGTTGCTTCGCGGCTTCAGGATCGAAACCTACCAAAGGTACCTCGTATTTTTCACTGGCATCTTCCTCATCTCTTCTTTTAAAAGGGTTACAGCCGACTCCTCGCTGTCTTGGCTTGCTTTGTGCCACATCATCCTCCTCTGAAATGCTATGTTCCTGTTTTCCGTTCTCCATATTCTACACGATTGAAGTGAAGACATTCAGAACAGCGAAGCCGTGCGAGGGGAACACGCCAAGGTCCCCTCGCGCGCGTCTTCGACTTCTCTTTTCGCCAGGGCGGATAAAGGTTGGGCGGTGAAACGAGCGCGTCCGAGCAAAAAGGTGTGATGCAGTGGACTGGGACTCTGCTTAGAAATTAAATGTCGCTTGTTTTTCTTCGGTCAGGGCTTGAGATGTGGTTTGTCCATTAGACACTGCCGCTGTCACTGAATTATGGCGGCTTGATTTGTTTTCTTGCACTTCTTCCTGGTTCCTTAATTTTTGCTGGTACGCTGTCTCCGAGAGGAAAATGTTGCTATTTTTTGCGGGCGGTTTAGTTGGAGTAGACAAACATCTCTTTCAAAGGGTTTCAGTCTTATTACTTCCATGACTCTACCACTGAATTATATTTTCGTTCTACTTCTCGCCAATGTCGATGTTATTCCAAAACAAAAACAACTAAGTACTGTCTAAAACACGAAGGAAAATCTCATCCATGGTAAACTAAAAGACAGCAGATGGTGTTTCATAACTAGATGACGTGTATTTTATAAATGAGTGCAGCTCGTGCAAGGTGAATTTATGCTAATTTCAATCACCATCATCCTTCTTTTTAATTTTGAAAAAAAAAAAAACATTCATACGTCTTCCTTTTTCTTCGAAACCTCAAAATTAGTTTCCCCTCAGTTTTTACTGTTTACCTTGTTTGTTTTAGAGAGAAAAACGGAGAAAAAACCTTACAACTAACCTCAATAAATTTTGTTTTCATGTGGTTGCCGGATTTGCGACGCATTGCGCGAATCGTCATGGCGCGTTGCACCCGAGAAGCAAAGTTTGAAGCAGTACAACGCCACTATATCAAAATATATCAATCTAATTTTTTGTTATGTTATATAAAATTTATCCCCCTTTAACATATGTAAAAATTGAGGTTAAGAAGTGTTAAGTTTTTGCAAACGAAGCGGCGAAAGACGATTAGGTGATATTTAGTGGAAGGAGGAGGTATTCAACACTTTCAAAGTAAACTCAAATTTTGGCATTATACGACCAACAAGTTTGACTTATAGCATACAGACACAAACATATGAAACTGTTCATTGATATTGTTATGAAACGAATTTATCTATTTAACACTGTAGCCTGAAATTACAGAAAGAAAATAAGATTTCCCGTTTGCAGAGAGGAAAATCTCGCCATCCTTCAAGCGCACCGGAAGCGCGGAAAGAGCGCTCGTGCCAGTCCTACTCCGCATCACACATTAAATGAAGAGCGGAGCGCTCGTTTCACCGCCCAACATTTATCCGCCCTGCTTTTCGCTCTGAAAAAACACCGCGCCTACTATGAGGGCTATACGGTCAGTATAAAACACGGACTGCGGACTACGGACCACGGACTGCGGACTGGGTATAAAACACGGACTAGGTATAAAATGCGGACTACGGACTGAGTATAAAACACGGACTAGGTATAAGACGCGGACTACGAACTATGTATATAAAAACAGCTTTAGAAAGGTAAAACTGAGAGAAACGGAAAGCGGGCTTGCATAAAACAGTAGTTCCGGCTCCTTGCCTCACACAAAAACATTCCGTAAGCCGGTCACGCAGTCTATATTCTCCTCATGTGGAGAAGGAAAGCGAACTGCACGGACAAGGAAGGTTATGCCGCTACTCAAGGCAATTGAAATTAAACTCTGAAATTTTATCAAAAGAAGGAGTTGGAAGAGAACCAATCAGAGAAGCACCGAATAAAAAGAATAGTATTGGTGCCGGTGTTAGCCGAGTCAGAGTAAAATTGTTAAAGATGCCTCTATTCCGTTTCAAATAAAGCCTTGGGAATATGAGAAAATGAAGAACTCAGACGAGAAGGTCAATATAGGGGCATTCCGCGAAGTAAAAAAAGCAGTATTTAGGGGGAGGGATTACTCGCCTATACGTGAATAATAACCGAAACTTAATAATAATTTTCGATTTTAGTTTAGGTATATATTTTATGGCAGGTCCACACCAGCCCTTTGGGTTGCCAGACTCTGACCTGCCTCATCAAAAATATATGTATGTATGTATGTATGTATGTATGTATGTATGTATGTATGTATGTATGTATGTATGTATGTATGTATGTATGTATGTATGTAAATGAATCATCCAACCCAACGTTATATCACTACGCGATGATTATGATGACATACATGATTTACACCCTCCTCCTGACCCCTGGAAGGGGGTACTCCTAGGATTTTTTTGGTGGGGCTGTGCCTCCTGGTTCTCTAAATCTTTCCCTATTTCAGAATAAAAAGTGTAATTTTCCACACCCGTTTTCAGACCTGATCTCTAAAATTCATACCATTTACAGGCCTGGCCTAATTTAGCCTGTTCCAGGATAAAGAGGATACTACCCAGTTTCCTGCCGTTTTATTTTGGCGCTTTCTCAATTCAGCCCATTCGGGCTCGAGGAATAATTTTTTAATATACGAGAGTACCCCCGCGGGTCCTGACCCCTTTCATGATTGTTAGAGGCCGAGGCCATGTCTAAAATGGGTGTAGAAAAGAGCATTTTTGACAGGCTCTTGATTCAGAGAACCTCCCCCAAGAATTTCTATCTTATACCCAGTCCGCAGCCTGCAGTCCGCGTTTTATACCTAGTCCATGTTTTATACCCAGTCCGTATTTTCCAGTCCGCGTTTTATACCTAGTCAGTGTTTTATACCCAGTCCGTAGTCCGTAGTCCGCAGTCCGTGTTTTATACTGACCGGAGGGCTATATACTTTATGTGACCCACGTCACACAATTACATCCGGCTTTCTGGAGTCCGGAAATCGCGGACTTCCGGTCGACTGCGTAGTCCCAGTAATAAAAAAAAAAAAGAAAAATCTAAAAAACTTCCGCAGCAAAATGTGTCACCGTTGTACGAAGACGTTTACGGCGAAATTCTAGTTTCAGCCCGTCATTCAATGCTAGGAAAAGTTGGAAGAACTTGTACCTGTAAAATGTGTGGTTCGTGATCGAGAATAAACATGTTTCGCAGTTTGACAAATCATTCATTAAATCGCTGTGTTTAATTGACTGTTTGAGAAAAACTGAAAGAGAAGGCGTGGACTATATTTATTATTTCACCGCGCAACGTTCTCTTCTAGGGCCAAAAAGTGAAGATATAAGGTAAGGTTGGAAGTGCGTGTGTTTTAGGAGGGGATCGTGTGAATACTGCGAGATATTCCCTCCCCCCCCCCCCCCCCCAACCCCCTTTCCTTTTCGTCCCCTTCCTTTTCGCAAGCCTGCCTCTCACCATTGTCTCCAATCATGAGATGCTGGTCGACAACAAAGAGGTGTCTGAATTGCTAAAGACTATTCAATTTTAACTAAAAGTAAAAGCAAATGTGGTAGATGAAGGCATTCTAGCTAGGAGTCTGACTAGTATTGAGCAGTGTTGATATATACATGAATTGACTAGAAATATTCTTTAATAGTGAATTGAAGTACATTTCTATCAAGCAACCAATGTGCAGCCCTCAAAATGAGGGATTATGTGAATTTAATATAGTTACATTGATGATTATCGAAAATAGAGCGCTGTAATTGGCTAGGAGCTTCGCTTTATCCCGCTATAATCACCGCGCGGTGATTATAACATTGAAGGCTAGCAGTTTTCAAAATAGCAGCCAGATTTTTTGATGTTTCGGAGTTGATCAATACTATTATTTTCTAGAATAATCATCAATGTAATTATACTAAAACAATTAGTCGCCTCAGGCGACGTGAATATCGGCGAATAGTCACCTCGACTTCGTCTCGGTGTGACTATTCGCCGACATTCACGTCGCCTTCGGCGACTAATTGTTCAGTAATCCTGGGGATGAAGACTGCATCATTTGCCGTGAAAAGGGCAAATTCTCATGGAAAATGTTACAAAGCAGAGGTCAGAGGGAAAGGGAGGCAAACAGGCAGCTGGATACCATTTCTGATGAAAACATGGGTAACTTAACTAACTCCTACTCTCCACCCCCTTTCACCTCTTGAAAATTTGGAAATATATTGTCTAGCGCTTAGCGTTACTTCAACATTTTGTAAAAAATGGCTTTTTATTTTCTGTTAGTCTAGAGGAATTTTAGTTTCTTATTATCCTCCTTCCTCAGCTACACATACACCCTTCCTCGAGAGGCATGTGTTGGGTATCCTCTTATACTGATGTGAAGAATATGTACTATTTAATGGATTTTTTACTTGGTGATCATTTTGCCTATTCCCATGACCTTTCTGTTTGATGACAGGCTGCAATATTGTAAGGGGAATCAGTTACTTCTCACTTTTAGAGGTTAAAATATACTTGTGCGGTACAAGCTGGCTACAAAACGCTGTAAAAATTATTTAAAATTCAGATGCCAACCTATGCCATATGTTTCCGGTGCCTCCAGTCTATGTATTCATTTCAAAATAATTCCTAGTTTAAAAACAAGGTAAAACATGCTTACCTTCGTCGATGTTAAGAAGTTCACCTCGATAGTGCATGTTTAGAAGATAAAGGGCTGTTCAGGTCTGCATATATACTCCAAATAGCAGATGTTGTCCGTCGAGTTGTCTTCTTGCTATGTTTTAGACAACAGTTCCTCGAGAAACGAGTAAAATGTTCCGCTGACTGTTCGGCCATTTTTCTTTTCACAACCAAAACAACTCAACCTCGTACCCAGGTCCTCTGGGTTAACTGTGCATTAACCTGCAACTGCACTGCACTTTTGACGTCATCGGTTGACTAATCGCAAAATTCTTCCAAATTTGGTCAACAGTAGCTCGTTAAGTGAATTATGCGTGTGCTTTTAGCCAATCAGAAAGGGAGAAATATTTTGAATGAATAATAAAAAGAATTATGCAGATCTCGGAGGGTGTTATCCACCTCGGCCGAGATAACACCTTCCTCGATCTGCATAATTCTTCATATCCTACTCAGCCTCATTCATTAATTGCTAATTAATTCGAATTTGATACGGCCGTTATGATCGACCACTTTGGTCCACACCCTATGACGATGGCGGTTTTGGGGCGCATGTGAAAGTTCAGTAAAATTTAAAGAAGGCTTTCCTCCATTTGCTTATAATTAAGCCCTCTCCTCCTCTCTCTAAGTAACGATCGGTTTCTTATATACTTACTCACCGGCCGGGACTTTTTATCCTCAATTTATGCAATTTCCAAGGGCCTTCATGCAGACAACCGAGCTGGCTCGGTCTCCTAGATCTTGCCACACTCCGAAGCAGGTCAATCCTCCTCCGATTCTTTTCGTTTCTTTTCGAAAGTTTGTGAATTCGATAAACTCTGCACAAGACATGACGATTCTTCTACTTTCCTCGAACTTAACCGCTTATCTTTTCGCCAGTCTTACAGCGTTGTGTCAACGTTATTACTGTCCAATGTTTTTGCCATTGGTTTGTCACACTGTTTGTCAACTTACTTTGCGAAACGTACAAGTTTTTTTTTTCCACGTTCTCAGTTAAAATAGCAATTTCTCATGCGCAAAATTATTTTTTCTGGGATGCTCCACCGACGCCGTTTCAGGGCGTAAACAAACCAAGAGGTATTGTGGGATGCTACCCGCGAGTTAATCGCTGAAAAACCCGAGGTTAACTAACCGGTCCTCTAACCACGCTTCGAACAACGCAATTTTGACCCCAAGTTAACAAACCTGAGGTTACGGAAATTTTACCTCCGGTTAGACCTAACCCGAGGTTAATTTAACGCGGCAGTCTTTCCAACAACCGGCCCTGGGCCCAGTTGTTTGAAGGGCGATTAGCGCTAACCAGGGGTTAAATTTTAATCGGTGTTTTTTTTCTTTGTTCATAAGCATTTTCTCGGATAACTTTTTCTCTGTTATTTTAAGAGCGTCCAAACATTAAATTGTAGACTGAAAGAATTAAACTGATATTGCGTTTTAAGCGTTCATATTTGGATTCAAATTTCGCACTAACCCTGAGTTAGTTATCTTAACCTACGCTTTGAACAATCCGGCCCTGTACAATAAGCTTTGCATTGTTTAAGATGCTAACTTTGCATGCTAATGTTTTGGTAGAACATTAATTAAAAGCGATGTAATCTAGTTTTGTACATAAGCAATCCATCACATAAATATAGAACACAATTTTTTCATTTCCATTTTCATTTAATGTTACCAATCTTCATGCAGAGGCTTTGACAGTTATCGCTTACCAAGCCATGTACACGTATGTACCGGCATTGCTAGTCCTGGTCAAGTCTAGGATCAAAAGCTATGTGCGCCAACAATTTCAACCCTTTAACTCATGTGCGCCAACCTTTTAACTCTACCACAACAAAAAAAAACAATTAAATAAAAAAATTAAATCAAGAAGAAGGCCCGATTTTATTTTAAAAATACTGTGCAATGCAAATTATCAATTGAGTTTTACAAAGTTTATCCAAATGTGCGTTGTGCGTTTTTCGTACCTTTTCAACGCACAGTTTTCAAAGCCCCGAAATCTAATTCTGGAGAGTCCATACAATAACAAAAGAACATTTCTCCGTATGTTTCCACTCTAGTTTCGATGGGGTTATGTTACGTGCCCGTGTCTGTGACAACAGCACAAAATTAAACTGCTGGGTCAAGGAACAGCAGGAAAATTTTGACGCTAAAACGTGTGTATTCCTGTTTGTTGGTATCTTGTGACTGGTTAACGACGCTGTTTGCCAAAGCAAAGGTGTAGGTGCGGAGAAACCCACTTATATTTAGCTTCCCACATTATTGCCTGGTTACCTTTACAAAAAATGTATTAGACGTTTAATCGTTGCAGAAGCACTGCTATGAATGCTGAGTGAAACGTCAGCGATAAATATGCATGTCCTATTTTTATCAAAGAACTTAACACAACACACTTTCAAAGGTAGCATCCATGAGCTTTTACTTTCTTGTGAAGTAGACGCTTAGATGTTACGTTGGCTTTTCGCTTTCTATGCCGGCTTCAAGCGATGCGCGCGCTGCACCACTCACACCGTCAACATCTTCAGGAGGCTTAAATTTGGGGTCGACGGCAGCTGCAAGGTTTTTAAGTAGCTTGTTTTGGGCCTCCAACATGGCCATCATAGATTTGATCCTCTTCTTGTTTTTTAACATCTCTTCTTTTAGTTCAGCAAATTCAGATGTTTGACCCTCTTCGACCGGTTCTGGAGCTGCTTCAGCAAACCTTGCATGCAGCCAATCTATTATTCTGAGGAGTAAAACAAGTTACAATGTATTTTCCTTTCAATTAAATGTTAGCACCGATATGGGAATTCCAATTGTCGGTAACAATATCCTTTGCAAGATAATTGATCAACAGTACAGTAATAGCTAAAGCAAATATTAGGCGGGCACTGCCTTTCTTTTCCAGCAACTCCTGGCAACCAAACCCATTTCGTGGTCACGCATTATGAGGCAAAATGCATGAAAATATCCAAAGGTACTTGGTGATAAGCGATATTTAGAATAAACGTAATACAAAGGACAATTGACTGGAAATATGTAGTGACAGCTATATGAGTCTCTATGATAACACTATATGTGGGCACACACACACATGCGCTTTTTTAAGCCTCGTTTTCAAAAGGACATAAGCACGCGCAGAATGGCATATTTGATTCAATTCTCGATACCAGCTCTCCTTAACCCAATGATAAACAAGATGGCGGACGAAGAGTCCGCCATATTGCTTTTGATATTTAAGCAATAGAAAACGTTTTCCGTGTTTGCATAGCCTGAGACAAACACGAGAGGGGTTGGGAGAATTCGAGACAGTTATGCAAACTCGACGAAGTCGAGTGTTTGCTTAACTGTCGAGAATTCTCCCAACCCCTCGAGTGTCTATATCAGGGTATGCAAACGCAGGAAAAAGGTTCTCTATTGCTTTTATAAAATAACTTTCCCGAGAAAAAAAGCAAAACTCTCTTGTTTAGAGCATCGATTAAAAGATAAATTCTTACCAGTCGCGAAGTCTTGTACACGAAGCTTGCACGCGTAAACAGTCTTTGTTTTGCAAAAAAAGATGCTTTCCAAAATACGGGTTTTTCTCGCTTAAAATGTCAGCTCAAGCGAAGAAAAATTGACACAGCATGTTTCTTAATATTTTTCAAGTTTCAACCGACGAGGAAATGGTTAAATAAAGTAAATTTGTCGAGATTTTCAACTCAAAATCTTTTTCAAATCGTGCTTGCGTGATTAGCGCGCGAGAAGCAAAACATCTTGACGTCACAACCATGTTTACATACTCTCATGCAAACACGCCTCTAGGCCAATCAGAGCGCGCGTACTATCTTAGTTATTTTATAAATTCGCATGAGGTCTGGTTCAAAGTGACCTATGATTAATCCACAGCCTTGTGCTTATGCTTGTGCTTATGTCGACCCAGTTTTCACTTGCTTACACATGTGCTTGTGTTTACGCTTATGCGCTCGTGAAAACCAGGCTTTACTGCAATTTGGTCAAAATGGGGTATACCTGTTGACTCTAGGCAGCTTGTTGGGCTTCTCTACATAAACCTTTTCGTAAACCTTTTGAATGATGTATTTGGGATATGCCTCCTCTATTTGAAACTGGTATTCCAGTTGCATCCCAAGTCTCTTGATCGTGGCATATTTCTTCATTGTCTCGGTGTCTCCCACTGCCAGACCAACCTGCAAGAAAATTGTACGGTATAATTTACCACAATAACATAAAGATTTGTAAAAGCAAACTTCGTCTGACTTAGTCACATCAGATTTCTCCGTTTCTGATTAGCTTAACTTGTTATGAAATAGTAGCAGTAGCCAAATTTGGAAAAAAATACGTCATTCGCCCTACATATTTTTCAATTTTTAGACCAGTGACGCCATCCGCCCATTACATGTGATGAAGAACAGCTGAACGCAGCGAATTTTGCTTTCTAAACCGCACGTCACCACCGGAAGAGCCTTTAAGGTAATTGAGCGCCGTGGCTATAACGTTCCAGTAAATACGGCTATTTCGTTTTTTTCTTGATTAAAAATGTTAATATTTAATTGCAGTACCAGAGTACGAAGAAGTCGCAAGCTTCTTTCACTAACACCGTCTTGAGCGGGCTCTTTTAAGGAAATGACCAACTTGTAATGACAAACAAGACTAGTGGTAATTGCAACTACCACTGCGACGATCATTTCTTCATTTAAAATTTGTATTTCGGTGTTCGCGCAAGACATCATCTTCATGCTTCATTTCTTTCACGGGTTAATATGAACTCAACAAATTGGCCTGCTCCCAGTGTAGGGTCAAATGGTAGAGCATAGCAGCGCTAACGCAGAGGCCATGGGTTCGAATCCCGTTGAAGTCCCGAACGTTTTGTCGGGTTTATTTATTTGCAATTGCTTAAATTGCAATTACCACTGCGGGGATCATACCTTCATTTAAAATTGTTTCTGCAATCCCAATTGTTTTGGAGTAGGCGTGACGTCCCTCGTGGATGTTGCCGACTAAAGCACATTTAGATTTAGACTCAGAAAAGATAAAAAATGTCCTGTGCAGAACCTTTACGAATGACGTGTGATTTCTTCGACAAATTCAACATAGCTTACACAGTTTTAAGGAAATTGATACCCGCTGGAAAAGTATTTTTCTCACCAAAGTCAAGTTTGAAAATAAATCTGTCCACTTAAAACCCAAAATCCCACATATGCGCAGAAAACTACAACAACAATAGTCTCGTCAATAGTCTGAGAAAACAGCCGAAATTTCCCGACGGCACCGCTGATTTCTCGCGAAATGATGTCTGAGGAAGGAGCACAGAAATTCCATACTGATGACAGTTAGTTAGTGCTTCTGATTGGTCGTGCAGCGAGAGAAATGTGCTTCAGCCAATCAGAAGCACTACTCAGATCAGGGTAGTGAAACGTCATCAGTATAGAATCTCTGTACTCATTTGTATGACATCATTTCGCGGGGAAACCAATGATGGCGTCGCGAAATGTCGGCTGTTTTCTCGGGCTACTCTTTCAGCTGTTAAAAATATATAACAAACCAGTTCCTTACCAAAAGATTCATCAGAGCGATAGTGAGGAAAAACAAGCACAAAAAGAGGAAGAAAAATCCAATACGAGGGAATGGATTTAACGGATTCGTGTTCGCTTCACTCTTTTCTCCTATGGTGTCTATGAACGTTGATCCAAAGTCTAGTTCACCAATCATCATCACGAGCACGCGGAGCAGGGAATGATGCACTGTATGGAATCCAATCTGAATGATAATGGTGAGATAAAATGTGGTTTTACTAACTGAGCAGATAAAGAAAATAGGCTACCATTTAGACTTGAGTCACAAGCTAATGTTTCGAGTGCTCGCCGGAATTTCATGCTGTTTACATATACGTGCATACTAATAGTGGAGCAACAGCATTAGTCGACTCGTGGAAATTTAGTGCAATGAACAGAGTTCGTTGAAAAAAAAAAAAAAAAGACTTGTACTGCTTTCTGTTTCAGTACCTTGAAGTAGGGTGAAGCCAAACATCGTCCTAGGTTGCCTGGAATGATCGGTAAGATTAAGAAGCCAAGGCATCGGTTTTGATGCGTGTTTTCCAGCTGACAAAACGCGATCTGCGACTTCTCCCTACATTAACGCAGCACTGACAAAGGAAAACAAAAATGGAGAAAACTGTTCTTGTTTTGGAGGTGAAGCGTGTTCAAGACCGTAGTGTTTCTAGCACCTTTGGTTATTTGAAGCTATAAATATCTACGAGAGGGTTAAATAGAGCGGATGTGATGATTTGGTAAAAACCATAACACTACACTGGCCCCGCATCAGTTCCAACGAGAAATGTTTTGGCAATTGTCGTAATGCTCTTCGATCAGCAGTAATTAAAATAATTATTACATTTTTAATTACTCCTTATTTATTTTTCTAACGGGAGAACCTTTGAGGATTCGGTCCCTCAAAACAAAAGATACTAGTACGTATTTGAACTGAATTGACGTCATCTTGGGAATAGTCTTCCTGGATATGATTGATACAATGGAACCTCCCCTGTGAGACACCTCCATTCAGGGAATACCAAAATTTGGTCCCGGAAAAATGTTTATGTAATCTTTCTATCTGCTGCTGTATCAACCTCTACTGAAGGGAAACCTCTATTAAGGAAAAGGGACATTTTTCAGGATCCCAAAATTCATGGTTTCTTTCTTATCTTTTCTTTAGAGTTAAGTCAACTAATAACACAATTCTTGTTTTTCCTCGCAAGATTAACTGATTAGCCAACAATACCTGAGAACTAACTTACCTGTTCTTTAAAGAGGACGTAAAAAGCCAATGCAAATCCCAGAACCAGAAAAATAAACACAACCATCACTTGGAATACAGTCTTCGTCACCTCAATATACATTGAGATATAAGTGCCAAACAAGCGATATCTTCTGAGAAACAGCATCATGTTGGTGTAGCACACGAAGATTGCAATTACTCCAATATTCCAAAGTACTCGGGGATCCTTCATACTGCCAAACCAATCGTCGAGGTCGGCTGGATTTGTGACATAGGGGACCATAAACAAGGTTGCAGTGATATAAAGGGTCCAGTCCAGGTAATTAGACAGGTCCTTGAAGTAGTTCCAACGCTGAACGTAGAGTTGCAACAGTTCTTTGCATATGTGTAGCAAGGAGAAAATCAAGACCACAAATGGAACAGCTTCTGCGAAGGCGTCGTCTTTCTTGTAAATATCTGAGGGTTTTTGCTTGATGAGAATTCCTTGAGTACCGTTGCGCTTTGGTGGCACACGCTCCGGGGGTTTGAAGGTCTGACCTCTCCTTTGATCGACTATAAATTGAGTAAAGAGCACCATAAGCAAGAGATAAGTGACAAAGTCGAACAAGAAGACAAATCTTCCTAAACTCTGCCACTTTCGTTCATTAAATTTCAGCGTAAGAGGATGTAGAAGAAGTCGTTCACGTTTGTGCTTTATCATCATCTGAACAGTAGAAAACCTTCCACCCGACATTTCAGCATCTGGACCAGGATCTAGGTGCCTGAAGTCATAAGTTACAGCGTAGTCTGGGTCTGCTGGGTTGAGATGGTCCGATGAACGTACGCAGTCATTAAGAACAACTTCCGCTGCTTCAGGGAAGTTTTCAACCAGGAGTGAGATTGCGGTTTTACCGTTTGATGTTTGATATTGCACAAGTTCCTTCCACCTTAAAAAGTTGCAGATAAAAACAAATAAAATGACTTGACATTCGACATCTCCTCCCCACAATATATTATGAAGTATTCATAAGCACCATTATAAATTGTTTAATTAGGAGTGTTACAAAACGTGAACTCTCCAACGGTCCAGACTTGGTAAACTATCTGTATACTGACGCAAAGAATGGAGGTCGCTTCTTTTCATCGAGAGACGAAAAACCAACCAAATAACAAACTAGGAGCTTTCATTTCAGGAATTGAAAATAAAAATAGTGATTTTTGTTAGTGTCGTGTATTTTTAATTATTTTTTTGTCCCTTCGAAAACTCCTTTGGATTACCATCTGTTAAGTTACAACGAGTCTCCTTTCCACCACTTTTGTAGAAAGAATCTTTCCTGGCCTTCAAACATGTTTCTTTGTTTCTTTGGGGTGTGGGGGTGGGGGAGTTTCAAGTAGGTATTACAAAATTAAAGGTGAGATAATGTATTTAGAATTTGTAGTAAAGTTATTGTTATTGTGTTGGTTTAAGCTAATTATTACTGAGTGAAAATTAAAATTACTCTGCTAACCTTTCGTGTTTGGCAATCGCCATGGCGGCATCACACGATCCTGCTTTCGCGGCAACTTCCAAACAAACAAGACCACGTTTATTTCTCAATGCTAAGGATGCACCATGGTCCAACAGTAAAGTCACAATAGCTGGATGACCCTGACCACAGGCTACATGCAAAGCAGTATCACCACCAACATCCTGTGCGTCAGCAGAAGCTTTGAAGTCAAGAAGAACATCGGCACATTTTGTGTGGTTTCCCTGAGAAGCCCACATCAGAGGTGTTCGAAACTTGTTATCCCTGCTATCGACCTCAGCTCCCATGCTAAGAAGTACCAGACAGGATTTCCTATTGCAAAGAGAAACAAATGCAAAATGCAGGTAGCTTGGTAAAACCTTCTGCGATACTTACATACACAATGAAAATGTCTTGGATTCCCTTATTCGCCACTTGCAATCTCCCATAGCACACCTTGCCACCCCCCTCACCCCCCGCTTAAAAAAAGAAAGTGCATAAATGAAGAACAAAGTTTATGCTTTTTTTGGCGGGGGTGAGAGGGGGGGGGGGGGGGGTAAGCAAAGTGCATAATGGGTGATATGTAAATGGTGAATAGAATTCGTCTCATGGAATAGACCTTATTCACGATACCCGCCATCTTTTCAAGCGCTTAAGGATTAATGGGATAAAAGCAATGTTACGTGGTATTTCATGAGGCAATCAAAACACAGAAATTTGCCTATTCGAGAAATCGTGGTCGATTTTAATTATTCTTTCGACACAAAAGGACGATTTAATACTTGCACAAAATGTAAGGTTC
Organism: Porites divaricata; assembly: GCA_038088405.1. Lineage (NCBI taxonomy): Eukaryota > Metazoa > Cnidaria > Anthozoa > Scleractinia > Poritidae > Porites > Porites divaricata. Next base: position 12,758,120 of record JBBMOI010000013.1, read on the forward strand.
GAGTTTCGACGTTTTACGTCACTATAGTTTGCTGTGAGGACATCTTTATCTACTGTCGACTCTGCATCCAAACAAGTAGCAAAGATAGCTTTCACCCATAATGGAAAAAAAGCGATAACTGTGAAGATAAAATGAATATTCTAGAATATATCTCTTGCCTCTGCCCTTTCCTTGCAGCGCTGTGCAATGGTGTTCGGCCAAGATCGTCTCGCGCATTTACTTCAGACATGCGCTTTGCCAGAGCTTCAACGTGTTTGGATGAGGCCTTTTCTGCTGCAAGGTGAAGTGGTGTCTTGTGACTCTCATCGTTGAAGCCCAAGCGTTTCTGCTTGGATAAGACGAGCTCTAAAATCTAAAAACATGAATCCGTACGCCAGGGTCAGTGTCATTTATTGCTCTCCTACGTCAATCGATATACAGCCGAATCTCTATTAAGCGGCCTCTCATTAAGTCTTTAAGCTCCAATAGTGAAGAGCTTCCAATTTCTCCCAACAACGACACTACAGGTCACGAAAATGAACGAAATGATTACTAGAGATAAAATATATTGATGTTTGCAGAAATTTTCTCGAGCAGTACCACAAGAATGTATAAAGAAAAGTGCAGAGATACTGGAGCTTAATAAAGGGTCAGGCTGCCATCTACCGGTAAGTCAGTACATTACTTAACACAAAACGCTTAATATGGAGTGAGTTTGGCTGTTTTAAAATAAAGTCAACTCTTTCTCAATGGACACTTCCCTGAAGTGTACAGCTGTGAAGACGGTCCATGCCTAAGAATGGCTGTCTTAGAAAAAGAACTGACTGATGTAGGCTCCCTATCACATAAATGGCATTCCCGTCCGCCACCACCAGTTGCAAACATGAGAGAGTCAGACCACCAGAATACCTTCCTTGATGTCGAGAAGGCGTACATTTGGGAAATAGCTATGACTTTCGATTCATTAACCAGTTAGCCGGAAAAGTATTCTTTCGAACGAATATCGCGCTCTGCCTTAAATACAGCACTATTAAAAATATCTCTTTTAAGCGGTTAGCCTCGAAGAAAGAACAGGTGGCTGCTTTATAGAGGTACTGCTTACAGTAATTTACTGAAATTTTTCTCCGCCTAGACTCTGGTAAAAGGAGAGCACATAGATGGTCGTCGCTCATAGAATGCCCCTTTACAGAGATTCGACTGTATTATAGTCACTTCTACGTAAAAGTGCCGTTATGTCAAGTTCTCTGGCCGTGATAAAAAAAGTGCTGTTGAATTGCTTTCTAACAGTTCCGTTTCAACGTTACCTTGATGTCTCTCGTCTTCGCCGCGTAGTGCAGAGGAACTCTATCCTTCAAATCTCCTCTGTTTAAACAGATTACCCCAACACGACTTTCCAAAAGCATTGATAGCATCTCTAAGTGCTCGTTTTCCACCGCAATATGAAGACAGTTTTTCATATGCAAGTCCGCTGCGCTCAAATCCGCTCCAAGTTTGAGAAGAAGTCGGGCACAGTCCACGTGCCCAGCAGCAACAGCATTCAAGAACGGAGAACATCCTTCGCTGTCACGAGCATTAATTTTTGCCTCCTTTTCCACAAGAAATTCAATTAGGTTTAACTGGTTAAACATAGCGGCCCTACATGGGAACGATAAGCAAAGGGTTAGTTAACTGATTGTAGCCTAAAATTCAAGAAACGTTGTTTTTTACTTTTTCACTTCCAGACAGGTAATTAACAAGACAACATGGAGATACTTTTAAGGCCCTGCAAAACTAGAACATTAGTATTGTCATGCCGGAAACATTAATTTTCCGAACAACCGACATGCATTTGAAAAAAAAAAATGTTCTTCACCGATTAAATAATCATTTCTTGAGACCTAGAAGGAAAATTTGCGTTTGTTCGATTTGTTCCACATGCGACTACCTGACAAACATTTATGTCATCAACAACGTTACCACCAATATATGTCTAGTTTAGCCTGTTTCTCTATTTTTCTAGACTGTGGGAAAAATTCTATGGAACGTTCATTCAACACTTAAAGTACTCAGTAATGCTTAGTCTGAACAATCTTTATTCAATGCAAATTGAATTAACCTGTGAAGAGGTGTTTTGGAGTCCCCGTCTTTCTTGTTCACATCAGCACCTCTTGAAATAAGCAAGTCCGCCACCTCAAGATTTCCTTTCGTTGCCGCCAGGTGAAGGGCAGTGACCGAGCCACACTTAACAGAGTCGACATCAGCCCCTTTCTCAAGGCATAACTCAGCAGTCTTGACGTCATTATTCCATGCGGCCATGTGTAAGACTGTGTTTTCCTGTAAGTCACATGTTCCCACAAGTTCCTTCTCGTTAGTATCTACATCTCTGTCGGCAGCTATAAAGTACAACAACAATGACAGCAAGTTAAGAGGAGAATTCACTTACATAGTGCACCTTCACCATACGATCACCCCATTATTACGACCAAAGTCTAGTCCCCAGGCGCTGTGCTCTCCATAATCTCACCATGTTTACACTAGCCTCGGTAGGTGGTGAGATTTATCAGCGCGACTGCTTCTCTCTATGAGTGCTATTGCTGTTTTTGTTTAGGATATAAAGCAGGGAGAGAAATGGGGACGAGTCAAACTGAGACCCCGCAGCAGGCGAAAAACGTCGTGGCTAGCTACAGTGTACGCGCGGCGGCTAAAGCACTAACCCATTCTCATACCACCAGTTAAGTAGGTCGATACGATTAGGCAATTTCTACATAAAGTTTTTAGTAGTGCATAATTGAGCGTTTAAGTGAAATGTGTGCTATCCAGCAAATCAGCAGTCAGCATTTATCTGTCATCACCAGAATTTCACAAAGGACTTGCATTACAGTGAGACGCTTCCAGATTGATATGACTAACTCGTTAGGAAAACCTAATTTAATGGCCCAGAGGGGATCGCTCAATAAATAATAAATAGTTGAATAAATAAATTAGGACTGTTTACACTCTGAAGGAGTCACTGAAATTACTGTTAAATCAATAATCTCTAACCTCGCTTCAAAATCATCATCGCAACCTCTGAATGTCCATTGAAAATGGCACTGTGAAGCGGAGTTGTCTTGTCTGATGAAATCATCCTTATGTCCGCTCCGAAGTTCAACAAGATTTGACAAACCTTTCTGTGACCCTCGCTGCAGGCAAAATGCAGAGCAGTTTTTCCAGAATTATCTTTAGCGTCAACCTTGACGGAAGGTTGATCCAAAAGAACTTTGACGATCTCTTCATGTCCTCCACGCGCCGCTAAGTGAAGAGGGGTGTTCCCATTTTTCCCTCTCAGGGAGGGATCAGCGCCTCGTGGCAGAAGAACATCGACAACAGCGGAGAGACCATTGAATCTAACACATATAAGAGGACTTAATTAAACCAGTAGCTTGAATACAACCACTCTATTAAGTGCCTAAAGGAGCTAATCAAACAAAATACAGAAAAATGTACACCTTTATTCCCAATAGGTGTTCTTGGACACGAGTCATTTTGTTGCGGTTACATTGTAGTTCTAGGGAGTTCACAATACTTATTTTCTTTTGCTAGAGAAAAAAGTGCGCGACAATAAAATGCGGCGCAGTTTTCGAAAGAACTCTTCTTTTAAACGTGCTTGTTTGGTGGTTGTCCATCGTGTCCGAAGAAGACTGTGTGTTGTGGGTTGCGTGTTGTGTGATTATCCATGGATTCTCTGGTGGCTCTGCAAACCCAATCTGGAAGCGCAGAGTCTAGAGCAGGTGGGGAACTGGAACTCCGTTGTTGTGATGTCAGCAGAGAATGCTCTTTGGCGTCGTTGATAGGCTGCCATTAGAGACCCTGAGCAACAGGGCCCGGTTCCATAAAACGCCCGTAACAGTTACGGGTATACGTACGTGTACTCATAACTTGAGTGAGTTTAAGGATTTCTTTTTAAGAATTAGGAATTTAGGAATACGAAATTTTATTCTTTTTAACTTGTTTTCTTTTTAATATCAGAGATGGATAATTCCCTTTTGTAATGACTTGATTTAAAAGTCTGGACTGCCGTCTGCAAGAGTCATTGACCGCATCTGAGCCGCAATTGCTATTTTTATGATTTATATTATTCTTAATGTTATATCAAGGTGAGTGCTTTATTCTTACTTCAAATATTTTTGTAAATTGTGTACATATTAAAGTTCAATAAAATTATTATACCAAAATTGATAATAATAATAATAATAATTCAAGTGAAGATCAGGATCAGTTACTGATTACTGAGCCACAATACCGATTTTGAAATAGCATGCACGTCGTTATTCGAAAATTATTACATTTTGCGTTATTACATTATGCGTTAGAAAAGTTATTACAATTTGCGTTGAAAGATTATTACATTTTGCGTTGAACATTTTATTACATTTTGCGGCGTAACAAGAACCTTTGTGCGTAGCCTCCCTAGCGCTTGGCTTGCTTTGCTGATCCTGGACGTGATTTCTTTATCCAGGAATCCGTCGTTTAAGAAGATTCTGTTCAGGTCAGGTAGTTGAAGCTGTTGACACTTGCCAGCAGCGTGTCATCGATGCTGATGTTTGCCTCCACTGGTGTGGGTTTGGAGAAGGCTGGTACAGTACCTAGGTCTTGCTGAGGCTGATGGTCAGGCCCAAGGCCTTCGACGCCTCCGAGAATTTGTTGAGCATCAACAGAAATTCTATATTGATAACGTAAAATCTATCCGGAATCTAGTCAGGAGCTCTGATTGGTCGACATAGTATTTATTTTCTTTTATCCATTGTTTACAAATGACAGACAAAAGAAAAAAGGCCACAAAGGTCAAATGTAAACGGGGTCGTGAACGTGATGAATCTGGTACAGAACAGTCAATATTCTTGGAATGTATCTTCTTTAGACAAAGAATTTGAGTTTTGCTGGAGCTCGTTCGCAGTAAAACACAACACTTAATCATAACCGACCAGGAGAAACATAAAATCAAACAAATTAACATTTGGAACACCATGGCCACTTGATTTATTATGTGAACAATTACCACTGCGACCTTCATTTAAATTTGTATTTCCGCAGTTCACATCATCTTCATGTTTCATTCCTTTCAATAGTTTAGATGAGCTCGGCAAATTGGCCTGCTTACAATGTATGGGTCTTCATAGCTCAATTGGTAGAACACTGCAGTGCTAACGTAGAGGCCATGGGTTCGAATCCCAATTTTTTTTTCGGGTTAATTTGCAATTGCTTAAATTGCAATTACCACTGCGACGATCACACCTTTATTCAAATTTAAACATTTATTTACTTCACCAGTATGAAATTTCTGTCGCCGAGGCGTAGACTTTGCTCCTCGCGAAACGTCTCTACCGGCGAGGAGCAAGAAGCTAACGGCTGCATTCCCAGGCTATTTTTGTTATTTTATCATTATTTTTATTATTTTTGTTATTATTTTTATCATTAGTTTATTTTTTCATTATAATATTATTCTTCGCGAAGCATATACAGGGTTTATAATTTGTTAATAATTTCCTTTAGCGATGGATTTCGAAGGTAGAAGTACTTTTCTGAGTACATGGGAGAGAAAATCGAGGTAAGAAAACATATGTTTTACGTCCTAATTCGCAGACTAGTTTTTTCGGCTTTGTTGGGCATATCGGTGGGGTGGTTTGTTTTACCCGGTCAAAAGCCTGGTTATTTTCCAGAAACATGTTTTTGAATTCGTGTTTAATACGAGACGATCAGCTTTAAACGCAGCTTTCCCGAGGAAGTTATAACATAATAAGGGAAAACACTTTAGAAACAATACCTACCATACAATACATCAATACGTCAAAATCCATACGTGAAACATTACATCAAATACATTTCGTCACGTAGCGTGGTGGTAACAAATATTTCTCGCAGACAAAATGTACGGGGTTAGGATTCTTAGAAAAGCTCGTTTTTTTCTTTCTTGTCGTTTTTTTTTTGTCTTCATATATTTTCTTTTCCCGATTGGCTTCTTGCTAAGTGCTGAGTCGAAATGGTTAGCTTTCATTTACTGTTAGGTTTGTCACTAAATATAAGTATGTAAAACGAAAATTTAACTTGCAGTCGAATAGTGGTATAGGCGATAGATTTCGGTTTCTAGGGCCGCGAATACGAATCCCACTTAGGCCCCCTTTTTAGACTTTCGGAGAGAACCCTGGGAACGAGGTTGACTGAACTTATGACAGGGATCACAATATTATATAGATTGAGAATGTGGCAATAGAAATTGTTTAAAAGGGAGAGGCGGAAATGATGTACAACACAAAAAAACTGGAAAAGAAAAAATAATAAGGTTATGGATTACAATAATTCGTCATGGCGGTTTAGGCCATTTATGATTAGGTTCAAGAGTTATGGCCTTATCTATCAAATGCGACTCCCTGGCCTTACGATCTTAGTCACGTGAAGACTAAATTCTCTAGTAGGATTAACTACATGTCAGAATGAGAATGGTTAGAGTAAGAGAGAAAGTGTTCAGAAACAGTGATGGGTTTAGATTTAATGTTAGTTTTGTCGACTGCACGTCTGTGTTCGTTAAATCTGTCCTTGAGGTGTTGCTTAGTTTCACCTATATATTGTAAATAGGCCATTTCCGAGTTCCAAAAAATCTCACTTTCAAAACGAGGCTAAGTGCGAAACCTTTGTTGTGAAAATGAGTTTTATTTGCATAATAATTGAAAATCATTTTCATATCAATTGCTTCGCACTTAGCCTCGTTTTGAAAGTAAGATTTTTTGGAACTCGGAAGTGGCCTATTACAACGGTTACATTGAACCATGTAGATCACGTTTTTAGTGTTACAAGTAATATGTGAAGTGATGGAGCGTGTTTCACCTGTAGCGTAAAAAGTATAACTTCCAACACTTTCCTATCATAAGTTCAGTAATAAGTATGGTGAGCCGAAATACAACCTCGTTCCCAGGTTCTCTCTCCTACCCGTCGAGAGACCCTGGTTGGGTCTGGTCACGTGTCTCCCAGAATCTGGGAGATTACAAACAAACGACTTGGGGGAAGTAGACGAAGCGTAGACGTCGAGATCAGTGGAAACTGCGTATCCGACCTTGTCTAAAGGGTCCTGTTTTTTATAGTTCCCGGACTAGTCAAGACAAAACCTCGAACGCCGAATCCTTTGACAGCGAAAGCGTAACTTCCTGCAGAATATCTGGATGTTTATCGGATGTTGCAAAGGAAATCACGGATTCACCACTGGTGCAGTCAAAAATATTTTGGGCGGTTGTATTCATATCGAAACGCAGTAGCCTTAAATTGCTATTTCTATGTTATGGAGGCCACCTTTAGAAAGCAAACGTACGTATTTTCAAAACTATGATTATGCAGTTCGAATGGGTGCCGAAAAGATGTATAAAGCGTTGCCGTCCTCACCGTCCTCGAAAATATTGAAGTCAAACAGATCGATCGATCGAAGCAACAGGAAGAGAGAATACGCCGCCCGGACTCAGTTTGATTGTTCAAATGAAAAGAGGTAAACAGAATCTTAGAAGAGCATATTTTTATCCAACGGCTCTGTGTTGTATTTTTGTCGTCGTTTAAAATCAACAGAATAGCCGTATAAGTTTCTTTGTTAAAAAATATGGCTTGTACGACTGCCAACCGTTTATTGTTGTTTGTTTAATTTTCTGGAGGGTTAGGTACATGCTTTAGAGGATTCAGAAAAATCACTGAGCTACATTTGTTTTTTTTTAATAAAGCTTTCATTTGGACCATATACAAGAAATCCTTTCTCTTTGGCAGGTTTCACTGGGTCATGTTGTCTGTTTTGTCTCTGTTTTGTCTCTGTTTATACTATTTCCTGTTGTCTTCAGTGTCGCGTTTTGGTCATCCTTTGCTCATGCACGTACTATATTATATTTTTTTTTTACCTCTATTTACCACTAAAAGCGATACGTTTTTTCTGTTGCCGCATCATAAAAAAGGTTAGGGGTAGGAGAAAGCTGACACTTCAGACTACAGCTTTCCGTTAAGTCATTAGAGCTAAAATATTATTTTGACCGTGAATGTAAAATGAATCCTCTGCTATCAACGTAACTGCTTTGTTTTGTCACCGCTTGGTTCAGGTTTTGCATGTACTGATTCGGGCCGATTACCAGCCGCTGTCACCGACAAACATTGATTCTTTCAATGCAAGTTCAACGGACAGGGATTTGCCCTTCAATGCGGATAAACACGCGCTTGTGTCTTACTCAGGATCGTAGATTTTAGTATCTAATTGTTGTCATCGGTTTAACTGCGATAACACGAGTTTTTTAATTTCTCCGCTGGTAATTCGCTTGTTTATCTGGTGATAGCTCTGTTTAGGCAGAAATTTGCCGAATTTCAGTTATAGTTGGAGGCTTAGCAAATCTGTCTTGCCGTTTCGATCATTGCGTGACGGTGAAAACGAACCAGACAAAAATATTGAGAGACAAAGGACTCCTCCCTCGGAATTAATTTTGTTCTGGGATCACGTGACCAGACCCAACCAGGGTCTCTTTCGCTCTCGCTCCGTAGGGACGGGTAGGAGAGAACCCTGGGAACGAGGTTGGCCGAAATATTGTTTTGAAAAAAACTGACAAAACACGTTGTTGTGATCAGCTGTGCAGTAGTCTTTGGACTTCTCGTTTTTGTTCTTAACATTTTGGCTGATTAGATCTCTTTTCTAGAGATTCAACGTTTATAACTAGCCCGAGGATCTTCGTCCACGGTTTTTGCAGCTAATTTAATTCCTATATTACCAATACAATGCAAAAAACGATACTTCTCTACGCGGGGGAATTTACGGTCCGGAACCCTGCGGGGGCAATAATTTCCCGAGCCTTTCTGAGGACCGGCAAATCACGAGTGAAATTATTCCCTAATCCCACTGGCCACCATTTGATTACCCATACTATAACAATAATAATAATAATAATTAATAATAATGATTTATATTTTTTAACAACTTCTTTGTAAGCTGTAATAGTTTGCCATCACTGTTTAAGGACCTTGGGATCACCCCCGGGGGGTACTCCCCTATACATAATAAACCATACAAGTATGTGCCACCTCAAAGGGTAGGGTTTTGCACAGTTTTGGTCTGAAAACGGGTATAGACTTGGCTCATTTTGGTTTAGAATTGAGTATGGTTTTCGAGGAAACTAAGAGTGTACTTGTTTCAATTACAAAATGAATAAGAAAGAAAGAGAAATATGCAAATTCAAAATGGTTTAAGAATTTTTTTGTGTTGCTATTCTAATCTAAGTAATGATAACATAATTTTTTAAAGGCCAGGCTGGGTCTGAGAATGAATGTGGATTTTAGAGGCAAGGACTGAAAACGGCTGTGAAAAATGAAATTTTTTGGTTTGAAATAGGCTCAGGATTTGGAGAACCGGGCGGCACACCAACACCAAGAATTCCAATGAGTTCCCCCCCCCCCCCCCCCCCCCCCCAGGGAGGGCTGACTTTGTTTTAGGAAACACTGAAATTCACCTTCGCCATCGTTTTCATCCAGTTAGACACTCTTAGAGCAGATTGGTTGTTTTACAGCCAAAGGTGAAATTTTCTAGAAAACTGGGTACTTTACTTAATACTATAAACCACAGCCTCACAGTCACGCCCTGATCACATAACTCTTCATTCTACATCGTAACAAAGCTTTCCTCCTTTCTTCAAATTTTGATTTAAATTACCATGGATATTGTGTGTGTGCAAGAACTGACAAAACTCAATCGCGGAGACTTTGTTTCCGTCAAACTTAAAAATATTTGCAAATCAATTGATAGTGATATTTGTTAAGACAGAAGTCACGCAATTCATCTACGAAAGGCAAGACTGAAAATGATCCGTTTCGATATCGAGATGTTTTTAATTTTGAGGTTAAAAAGCCAATAAATCGCTAAACAATACGAAAATTGTTACATTACAGCATGTGATGACTTTCCTAATGTAAATTTCAAATGAAAGGAGACAGGTAAATATTGGATTATTTTCTACTTCAGCTTCAAAAGAAAGCACTAAATGTTAGTTTCCTAAAAATAACAAATGCAATAAACAAATTCTTACATGCCTTAGACTATTTAACAAACGATCTGTTGCACACATTCGATTGCGCAAGCTAGCGACAATTTCAGTGATTCCTGTAAATAATCATGTAAATTTCAAGGGTCGATTCTGAAACGTTAGAATAGATGGAATGTAGAATATAACGTTTTAAATGTTTCAACACACCTGGCTGCTAGATGAAGAGGCGTCCATCGATAGTCACCCGTGCCCACGTTGATATTCGCTCCATGATCTAGCAGTGTTGTCACTATTCTGCTGAAATTATACCGAGCAGCGACATGGATCAGTGCAAACCCATGTCCGCCTAATTTATCGATTTCGCGCTTATCTGTTAGGGTAGAGAGCTCCGCTTCGACCAGCTCCATTTCATCTTCTCGGATAGCTTCAAACAACTTTAAAGCATGAGGTGATATAGGGGTTACGACCTCACTACTTTCCAGAGCTGGATCTTCATAAACAAATGAGGTTCGTTGCTTCGCGGCTTCGGGATCGAAACGTACCAAAGGTATCCCGTATTTTTCATCTCTTCTCTTAAAAGGGTTACAGCCGACTCCTCGCTGTTTTGGCTGGCTTTGTGCAATATCACCCTCCTCTGAAATGCTATGTTCCTGCTTTCCGTTCTCCATATTCTACACGATCGAAGTGAAAACATTCAGAACGGTGAAACCCTTAAAATGATAAAAGTCTCGCAAATCACGTACATTGCATTCGATTTGCAAATCATGAATATTTTATGTGACCCAGGTCACACAATTACATCCGGACTCCGCTCGCAAATCGCGGACTTCCGGTCGACTGCGACTGCGCCCAACCTTCAATGTCAAAAAAAGTTTGACCAACTAATACCTGTAAAATGTGTGGTTCTTGAGAATGAACGTCTTTGAGTTTCGCAGCTTAACCAAATGGATTTGGCAAATCTTTCAGTAAATCGCTTTTTAAAATAAGTAGATATATATATATATCGAATGTAATAGTGTAAATCGCGCTCAGATTAGCCTGGAGAGTTAACGGTATGCAAACACCGTTGTGACGTCAAGATATTTTGCTTTTCGCGTGCTAAACACGCAAACATTATTTACCCATTCCCTCGTCCGGTCGGCTGACTCTTAGAAAATCTTTAAAAAATGCTGTGCCAATTTGATTTTCGCTTAATTAAGTGAAAACAAATCCGTATTTTGGAAAGCAAATTTTTTTGCAAAACAAGAACTGATTACGCGTGCAAAGTAGTGTACAAGAAGACTTCGCGACTGGTAAGAATTTCTCTTTTAATCAGTGCCATATTACAAAGCGTTTTGCGTTATTTCTCGGAAAAGTTAAGCTTAGTATATATAAAAGCAGTAGAAAACTTTTTCCCTGTATTTGCATAGCCTGATATAAACGCTCGAGGGGTTGGGATAATTCAGTAACGTGAAATCCCGAGACGAAGACTCTTGAAATTTAACTACAGGTAAAAGCAATCGTGGTAGATGAAGGGCTTCAACTAGTATGTTGGGAATGTTCTTTAAAGGGGAACTCCGGGGTAAAATTGACCTTTTTCTTAATGATTGGCCTACATTTGTTATTTCAATTTTTGATTACTAATTTAATGGATTGTTAGTCAAAACGAAGATATCTCACCCGAAAGAGGAGTCAAAAATGCAAATACCATTCCGCCATCTTGAAAATTGTTCGCCTGCTCAGAAATGGGTCAGCGTTGTAATTTATGACGTCAGAACGTCAAGCGTAATCCGATACTTACGCGGCTTCCAGTTGTGTACAACATTTTGCATCGTCTGCTTTGGGGGTTTTTCTTGCCTTTATCACTCGTATAATGTCAAATTCTGGGTCAGAATCCGAGTTCTCCGACGAAGAACAAGGAGCAAAAACGTTTTCTATCCAGCCGTATCAGTTTGAACCGCGGGTAAATACGGATGAGAGAGATATCAACGCTGAAAGTCTTTCTGGCGACGAGTCCATGGAAGGCAGCGAAGAATTGAATCCAAGACTGGAAAATTCCGACTGGTATGTGCTGTGCTCTTTGGTTCATTGTAATTCTTTCACCGATCTGTGAAATAAACTGTTGTTTGACTGAGATGTTGTGTTCGTAATTGTTTCATTCTTATTTTTTTCGTTTTGAGAGCCTTGGGGACGTGAACATCATCGAGCAGCCGACAAAGTGCTTAGTGTTCGTAGTTTTCAATATGTCTTGCGAACTAGGTGCTGTGAACGTGAAAGCTGTTTAAAGCCTAGCTTAAATTCCCTCCTCCCCACGCAGCTGGTTTTTTCAAATAGAAGGGAAGGATTTTGAAGAATTTTCTTGGCGTTTCGCTTTGTTTTATATAAGCTAAAACTAGCACGGGCGCAAACACAAATAATTGCATATTTGTACATGTTGATCTTCACTACACATAGGTTCTTTACGACAACAGGCGGCCGATGGTCCCGCCTAACCTATTTCAGGAGAGAAATTTATTTACAGTGTTTAACTATCTAGATTTGCCAGTGTCCTCACTTTGTTTAGTAGCTTGTATAAACAGTTTTCTTCAACTCAAACAATATCTTACTTCAACATATTTTATCTAAATATAATATCAAAAAAAAGTTGGTAACATCTGAATCTCACAAAACCTTACATTGTTGTCTTAATCAGCTCTCAATTGATGGTGTTTATCAGGCTTCTTAACCTGTACCTCATGTTAAATGTAGAACAATTCAGTCTTTGTTTCCCATCTATGATTTAGGTGCTCATGTGATAATTGCCAGATTATGGGGAGAGCGGAGGCGTGCATATGCTGCCAAGAAATAGAGCAGGTTAAGAATAAGCTTAATGAAGCAGTTACTAGTGGTGAATGTGACGAAGAGCAAACGTGCATCACGCAGCATCCAGGGTTCCATCGAGTATGTATAAATAGATGGGTCCTGCAGACTGCATGGTACCAGTATAAGCAACAATACAAAGAATCTTTTGATGGGCCTGAAGACAAACTTTACAGGCACATAGCGTACAGACAATTGGCCCGATGGTGTTGGGGAATCCTGGGCAAGGAAATTAGGGTTGTGCTTCCTTCATGTGCTGTCATGTGTATTAGGAACTTCTATCCTCCACCTGGGCCTGAGGAGGAGTTTGTCTTTACAGGGTTTAAATATGCAGATGAGTAACGTGACTTAAAACTGACATCAGGCTGCCAGTGTAAATGAAAAACTGCAAGCCACTTATGATGTATAACGTAAAGAGGGTATAAGAAATGATTTGTTTACATAATTGTGAGCTGAATTTTTAAGCCTTTAGGTTTTGTATTCACATTTCAGACCTTGACATGTTCCAGAGTCCTATACACATTCATCCATGTGCATTTATCTACAATACCTTATCAAAAGTCAAATTTCCTTGAGAACATCAAGAACATAGTTTGAATTAGGAAAACAAAACATACTAGCAGAAAAGGTCTATTCCTCATTATTTACAGTCAAAAGACCCTCACAACTGATCACCTGTTCTTGTCATGTCATTGCATTGTTTGGACAAAACACATGATAGTGGATTTCAATTTTTTACACTTAATTGGAGTAAATAGACATGGGGGTATTTGACTTTCTTATTGTCGTGTTTGGAAAAAATTTAAATGCTATTGTGATTGACTATGTACGAGTAGGAAACCTCCAGGAAATGTTTCAAGGGCTCACTATTGTTAAGTCATCTATTAAATCTTGACCGATGTTGGCGTATTGCATCTGATTTAGTAGGTGCTGGTTCCGAGGCAATGTTCCTTGGTAGTGGTAGATGAAGTGGCTGTGCGGCTGCATGCCCCTGCTCTACACGACTGAGCACTTCAGAAAGTAGGTCTGACAAGAACTCGTATGATTTCTTCTCATTAATTGGTTTGACAACCCATCTTTTATTTGCTTTTGGGAAGCAAAGCTTGTATCGTGCCTCACCTGCCCGTTCACCTGACTTTATCACAGCTTGACTGCGGCCAGTGTTAGCATTGTTGTCTAGAGCGGCTAGCTGGGTCCTAGCTACCATGCCCTGGTAAGAATAGTGCTCGCGTTTGGAGGCATACTTCAGCATCATTGAATGGTACACCTCAATTTTACCAGTGTGACAGAAGTCAGTTAGTTTTTCCAGGTCTTTAAGAAGCTTTTTATTTAGTACCACTTCCTCTAAAGCTATGTGAGCTTGTGAGCCTGGCTTAAGCCAACAAATTTGCTTAGCTTCAGAGGAAGAGATACGTCTGTGGCAACACTGATGGAAGAGCGTGTTGCCTGACCACTTGTGCTTGTTTACCACATGATCTAAAACTGACTTCCACTTTTCACGCAGAAGCTGCACATTCCCATCGCAGGTTGCTGCACACCACCAAAGGTGGTTGGAAATGGATTGTATCCATGGGGCCAGTTCCTCACAACCCTTTTGTTTAGCTTTGTTGGTAAGTTTTTTGACCACCCACTTTGAGAGATGCCAAACATCATACTGGTGGTTGATGTGTGGGAAGTCCTTCTTCATACTGCTGCTGATGGAAACATGGAGGTCTGTAGCAATCCTGTTAATTGCGATACCCTTTTCCTCCAAGTCTTGAAGGCAGCGAGAAAAGCCCTCTTTCTTCATGGCATTTGATGAGCTGACTTCTGAGACCTGGACAACATTGAACGCAACCACATCTCCAGAATCCTCATCCATTAAAGTATAGGTGCCATATTTGGCACTGTGGCCAGGGCTGTCACACCTGCCATCCCCATCAAGATTTACAACTTCCTTGGAAGTCAATCTGTCGATCTGCCGTTGACTCTCTGCTTCCCATGCCTCATTCACCACAGGAAACAGGTATTTCCGCTGGGTCTCATAAAAGACGCTTTCGCTTAAAAATTGCAGGTTTTTATATGATGCCAGACGACTTATGGCAGCAAAGTTATTACCTGAAAAAAGAATGGATGCTGCCAGTAATAAATTTCCTAGAGGTTTCCTTTTTACAACAGGTTGTGACTCCCATGTCATTTTACACCCACTCTGGCACACAAGCTCTACAGATAACATGCTACCAACAGTTTTCCTCTTCTGTTCAATGACAACATCACCACATCCCTGGCATCTTTGAAATAAATTATTTAGATTTGAATTAAAGACTACAAATTTCTTTTCATTGTCGGGATTTTCTGGGAACTCATCTTCTGATTCTTCATCATCATCTTCATCATCATCATCATCATCGCCATGGTGTTTTCCTTTAGGGGGTAATTTCCAGTGGGGATCTCGGTCTTCATCATCAACTTCATCATCTGTGTCACTGACATGACAATCAATGTTGTCATCATCATTTTCAAGCTTTGGGTGTTCTTTGTGCAATTGAGTAACAGGGATGGTGCTAAGAAAGTTATCATCATAAGTAGGAAACACTGAACTGGGACATGCTGGCAAAGAATAAGTGTGATCCTTCAAAACCTTCCATTGTACAGCATCTACATATGGTGGGACATACATGTAGGGCTCGTTTTGTGTAGGGGTGGGGGTAACATTAGCTTTGTTCTTTTTTTGTTGGAAATCCTCAGTTTGAACTGCTACGCTTCTTAAGGTAACAGGCTGACAGCAACACTGAATACCAATGTCGTGCACCCTTGGCTCTGAGGAGCTTGTTAACTCATTATTAACACACTGGTCTTGATCTGAAGAGTGTTCCAAGGCATCCTCTGAATAAGAGCTTGCCTCATCGTCAGAGTCAGGGAAGTCAGCAGCTAAAAGTTCTTTCACAGCCTGATGGGATAAAGTTCAATACTTAACAGTATTTTCTGCAATTATTTTTGGAATGTTCAATTGTCTGTTTTAATGTCGAAATAATGAAAGCGAAACTACAGACTCGACTTACAAAACTGAGGGCAAAGGTGAATTGAAGGATCTAACTCCCGGGGGGGGGGGTACTCCTGCGAATTTAGGATAGGGGTGTGCCGCGAAGGTTCGTGAACCCAAACCCTATTTAAGGACTAAGAAAGCAAATACTGATACCCTTTTTAAGGCCCAAAGCCGGAAAATGACACCCTATTCAAGGGAAAAACAAAATTATTAATAGCATGAAAAGGAAAACTTTATTTCTTCTCTGTAACATTGGATGTATAGTATCAAGCATAAAATACTAGAATAAGCCTAGTTTAATAATATGCAATCATAACCGGCGGACGTTTTCACACTCCAGTATTAGATAATACAATTAAGCTACCCTATCTAAGGACCACACCAGGGACACAGAAACAAAAGGGGCAAACAAAACACCCTATTTAAGGACCGAGAACCTCAAAAACCATACCCTATTCCGCGGCACGTACCTATATAGCCCATATATTGGAGCACCCCACCGGATCTAACTTGAGGTAAGCACTTGGGAAAATAGAAAAAGAAACAGTTCTCATTAACATCTGAAACAGGCAGCGATATTTAGTACACGTTTTATCTGCTACATGGCACAGTGGACTAGATAAAAGTATCTTGATGTTAGGTGACCTTCGATTTCCCTCAAGATCATGCATGTTTTGATTCTTTTTTACGAGCTTAGCTTTAGCAGCTTGATAGAATGAGAGTTCTTAAAAATTTAAACCTATTTGATTCTGATTTATGTGTGGAAACTCACTTTTTACTTGCAAATTCCGTTGAATTAGTTCTGCCTTATGCTATTTATACAACTTGTCAGTTTCTCACTGAGTTCTAGATCTGCTAGATGCAAAACACGAGCGTGAACGCTTGGAGGTCATCTAATTAGGTCTAATTACGGTCTAATTCGAACTGACCCGCGATCTCGTAGCCTTCGCCAAGCAGGCAAATCGAACAAGACAAGATTACTGCAAAATAAAACAGGATGATAAAAATTTACAGTACTAACCTGTTTATGCTTTTGTTTCTGAAGGCGAATTTCGGCTGACAATCGCGGTTTTTTGGGTTCCGGACCATATTTAAACAGAGACGGTATAGCGTCATCCCTTAATTTTTTTCGAACCTTTTTGCCCATTAGTTGAGCACGGAAATCTGTCCGAAAACAGCTGGGTAAGAAGTGTTCGCTGCAAACATAGCTGTTTTCCAGGGGTGGCATATCGTCGCGCCTTACTCGGTCGAGCCATGCCTTCGTTCTATGATCTTGCGGGAACTTGTGGTAACTCACGGCGTCTCCCGTCTTTTCTGAGTAATTGTGGCAGTCAGGTACAACGCAGCTGACCATTTTCTCATTTGCTTACACACCGTCAAAAAAGGTTAAACTGGAAGCCACGGACACAATATAAAGGAACGAAATGGAAAGAAGTTCTGCCCTCGTAGTTCTAATATACGAATCTCCCGCGAGCCCTCCGCCAACCAACCATTGACGTTCTGACGTCACATCGCCTGCTGACCATTGCAACGCGGCTCGTATTCTACCCAAGATGGCGAAATACTTCGACTGCGTTTCGGCCAGCTTTTAAGCAAAAGATCTACTTAACTGTATGAGTACGGTAGGAAATTTTATTAAAAACTGAAAGTTTAGATATAGGACTATTATTTTAAGTAAGTTCGTTTTTATCCCGGAGTTCCCCTTTAATTATATTTTGTATTGAGCAGTGTTGGGTCATGTTAAGTGAATTGCCTGGAAACATTCTTTAATAGTGAATTATTGAACTAAATGTCCATTAAGCAATTAATGTGCAGTCTTCAAAATCAGGGATTATTTGATATCATAGGGATGAAGACTGCATCATTTGCCATGAAAAAGAGTAAATTCTCATGGAAAAGGTTACAGAGCAGAGGTCAGTGGGTAAGAGGGGCAAATGGGCAGGATGCCATTTCTGATGGAAACATGTACACGGGTAACCCCTTCTCTCAACCTGGTCTTTCACCTCTTGAAAATTTGGAAATGAATTGTTTAGCGTTTCCTCAACATTTTCTAAAAAATGCTTTTTTACAGTGTACTTTCTGTTAGTCTAGAGGAATTTCAGTTTCTTATTACCCATCAGCTACACATACATAAGTCCTCGAGAGACATGTCGCTCTCAGGGTCTCCTCTTATTCTGTAACTGTTGTGAAGAATATGTACTATATTCATGTTCCATTTGAATTGTAAATGTCATCCCGGGGATTCATTAATGATTATATGCACAAGAGTATATATAATAAGAAGCATTGGCACTCTTTGTTCCATTCACTTCACTTTTTCAGTGACACAAAGAGCGATTGGCGACCCACCCACCCTTCCCAGCGGGTAAGCTGCATAGGTTCCAGATTACCTATGTTCAATTCAGTTCATGTTGTCAGGGCTTGTCCCAGGTCATATTGATTCCCCATACCTTATTATAATGTCATGAATAACAATACGTATACCCAGTGACGAATATTAAACTAATATTTAATAGATTCTTTTACTTGGTGATCATTTTGCCTATTCTGTTTGATGACAGGCTGCAATATTGTAAGGGGAATCAGTTACTTCTCACTTTTAGGGGTTAAAACATACATATGTGGTACAAGCTGGCTTCAAAACACTGTAAAATACTAGCTCTTTAAAATTCAGATGTCAACCAATTTCAAATGTCTCTGGTGTCTCCTAGTTATAATCAGGAAAACCTTTTAAGACTCCAGCCCGTAAGAAACGAGCAGATCTGTTTTTAGTCTGCAACAGATCTGTTGAAACATCTGCAGCAGATCTGCAGATAGTCTACAGATCTTCTACAGATGATCTGCAGAATGTCTGCAGAATATCTGCAAAATGTCTGCAGAATGTCTGTGTAGTGTCGTTGTATTGCGTTACGGTCATGCGCACTGGGAGTCGGTCGAGTCGGGAGTATAGAAGATTACTGTATTCTGCTGTAAGGGAATAAATGACAAGTATTCACTATCAAGGACTCCATAACTGGCGACGAGGATAACTCCAGCGAATTCCACTACAACAACACTTCACTTAATCGTTATTTTGGATCGAATACACTGGATAAACAATGGCAAAACATGTTCAGTTCTCAACGCCACGTGCGCTGGCCGCCATTTGAGTAAAGCGGGAAAACCAAAGCTGAACAGTCATATTGTCGTCAAACTATTACATCGAAAAACCACATTGAAAATTTACCTCAAAAGATTACACAGGACGATCACACAATTGCCGAAGCGGAATGGCGAACGTCTTACCTCCATTTCCTTCATTTTCCGTCCACGAAGACAACGCTTCAGTCGGCACACGTTGGAAAAAATGGCTGAAACGTTTCGAAATGTATCTCGCCGCTCATGCTGTGAAAGATGCCACACGCATGAGAGCGCTGCTACTATACTCCGCTGGTGAAGAGGTCAGCGACATTTTTGAAACACTTCCAGATCAAGGAGAAGAGAAGGACTATGAGAAAGCAGTGACTGCTTTGAATGCTTATTTTCAGCCAAAAGTAAACAAGACCTACGAAATTTACATGTTCCGAAATGCTTCTCAGAATTCCGGTGAATCGCTAGATTCTTACTGCACACGGCTGAGGCGTCTTGCTCAAACATGCGAGTTTACCAACGAAGATGAGGAAATCAAGTCGCACATAGTCGTGTCCTGTTTATCTTCACGTTTACGGCGAAGAGCTCTACGAGAGGACATGGATCTCAAGGCTTTACTCGACTATGGCCGTGGTCTAGAAATGTCTGACAAGCAAGCTAAAGGCATCGAAGAACAGGAGAAGTTAGCGAAGGTAGCAGAAGTCCAAGCGGTGAGAGAGGGAAAGCCAAAGTCGGAAAACAAGAAGTGTTACAGGTGTGGAGAAAATTACCCTCATAAAGGACGACCTTGTCCAGCACTGAATGAAACTTGTAGACATTGTCGCAAGAAAGGTCATTTCACCAAAGTATGCCGAAGCAGATTAAATTTCAAGAAAGTCAATACAGTGGATGAGAGAGATGGCAATGAATCCACCGACGAAGAGTACACTTACCGCATCACTCTCCACTCCATGCGTGACAAGATGCAACCGTTTACTGCAGTAACCATTGGAGGCAAGAGAGTGAAATGTCTTATTGACTCAGGAGCGGGGGTGAATGTCATTGACACATGTTCTTTCAATCAGCTGGAAGACATTCACATAACACCTACCTCGAAGAGGATCTATGGCTACAGATCTTCTGAGCCCTTACCAGTCATTGGCACGTTTGAAGCTGAAATCATGTCGAGAGTAACAAGCAAATCGACGGTCACGATGGATGGATGTGATGGAAATCTGATAGGTTATGAGACGGCAACTGATCTCGGACTGCTACATATAATTAACAGTGTGTCAACACCCAAAGTCGATAACATCATCGAGGACTACAAAGATTGCTTTGAGGGGCTAGGAAAGATGAAAGGTAGAACTGCAAAATTACATGTCAATGACAGCGCAAAACCTTTAGCCCAGAAGTACCGCAGACTACCATTTCACATCCGCGATCAAGTCGAGGCTGAGCTCAAGAATCTGGAGGAATTTGACATTATAGAAAGAGCTGAAGGTCCAACTCCCTGGGTCTCTCCGATAGTTGTGGCCCCAAAGAAGACCGGAATACGCATCTGTGTCGATATGCGAGCAGCCAATCAGGCTATAGAACGTGAGCGACATCCAGTACCCACTGTGGAAGACCTGATTGTTGATCTGAACGGAGCACTGTTTTCAGTAAGATAGACTTAAACCAAGGATACCACCAACTTGAGCTAGACGAAGACTCCCGGAGCATTACTACCTTTGCCACACACATTGGCTTGTTTCGTTAAAAGCGACTGAGTTTTGGAATTAACTCAGCAGCTGAAATCTTTCAGAAATCCATAGAAGAAGTGCTGCAAGGAATTGACGGTGTTAGAAACATTTCTGATGACATAATAGTGTTTGGCAAGAACCAATCCGATCATGATGATGCTTTACAACCTGTTCTTCAGAGAATGAGAGAAAACAGTCTAACCGCAAATCCTGCCAAGTGTCTGTTCAACCAATCATCCATTGATTTCTTTGGTCATCACTTCTCTGCAGATGGGATCAGTGCAGATGATAAGAAGGTTGCATCCCTCATTAATGCCAGTCCCCCAAAGAATGCAACCGAGGCACGCAGCTTCCTCGGTTTGGCACAATACCTCGCACGTTTCATAAAGAACTTTGCATCCATCTCTGCTCCCATCCGTCAACTCACGCATCAAAATGCTAAGTGGATGTGGGGACCAGAACAACAACATGCTTTCAACTGCCTCAAAGCCAGCATGGCAACTCCAGAAATCATGAAATACTTCAACCCATCACTCAAAACGGAATTGATTGTCGATGCCAGCCCAGTCGGCCTGGGAGCAATTCTCACGCAAGTAACAGCAGATGGAGGAACAAACATTGTAGCATATGCCAGCCGCTCACTCACGGATTGTGAAAGCCGCTATAGTCAAACCGAAAGAGAGGCTCTTGCAGTGGTCTGGGGAATTGAGCACTTCCACCTATACCTATGGGTCATCCTTCCAAGTTACCACAGACCACAAGCCATTAGAAACAATCTTTAACAACCCTACTTGCAAAGCAACTGCGCGAGTTGAGAGGCTACAGCTACGCCTACAGCCATACAAAACAAAAGTTGTCTACAAGCCAGGAGCAAACAATCCAGCTGATTACATGAGTCGCCATCCGGATCCCACACAATCGCAGGCTTCCAACCACTTATCAAGAGTTGATGCCTATATTAACTTTGTAACCAATAATGCTGTGCCCCATGCCGTTACACTTCAAGAAGTAAAAGATGCGACAGCAGCTGATGAAACGTTGCAGAGTCTAGCAAGAGTGATAGCAACTCAAAAGTGGCACGAGGCTGGAAGAGATGTCAGTCAGTACCAGCAGATCAAGCAGGAGTTGTCAGTATCAAATGGAGTAATTCTGAGAGGGACCCGCATAATAGTTCCCGAGAAACTACGAGATCGAATGATTATGCTAGCTCACAGTGGACACCAAGGAATTGTCAAGACCAAGCGTCTTTTGCGAGATTCAGTCTGGTTTCCAGGGATAGACAGAATGGTCGAGGAAGTTGTCAAAGGGTGCCTACCGTGCCAAGCTGCGAACCATGATCCAAAGCCAGTGTGCGAACCCCTGCAAATGTCCCTCCTACCGCTAGGCCCATGGCAAGAGCTCTCCATAGATTTCTGTGGCCCCTTTCCAAGTGATTACTTGCTCGTTGTATCGGTATCCAGAAGTTGAAATCTTGAGGTCAACATCAGCAAAGGCAGTGATTCCTCACCTTGACAGTATCTTTGCTCGGCAAGGCATCCCTGAGACAGTAAGAACAGACAATGGTCCACCATTCAATAGTGAGAGTTTTCAGATGTTTGCCACTCAACTTGGTTTCACACATCGCAGAATAACTCCTGAATGGCCCAGAGCGAATGGAGAGGCAGAGAGGCTAATGAAGACACTGGAGAAAGCAATTAGAACAACCGTCGTTCAAGGCAAGAACTGGAAACAAGAGTTGTTCACCTTCCTTCGACAGTACAGAGCCACTCCTCATAGCACCACAGCGAAGTCTCCTTCGGAGTTGTTGAATGGACGAAAACTCAAGTCCACGTTGCCTCTGGTGCAGTTTGATCAAGCATCCCCAGAGATCAGAAGAGCTGATGCTAAGAGAAAGGAGAAGGTGAAAGAATATGCAGACAAGTGCAACCATGCCAAAAACACAGACCTGGATGTTGGTGACAAAGTATTGATAAAGCAACCAAAACAGAACAAGATGTCTACACCATTCAAACCTGAGCCATTTGAAATCACAAACAAGAAAGGAAGCATGAAGCATGCAGAACACACCGTAACAAGAAATGCGTCTTTCTTTAAAAAGCTGCCTTCTAACATACCTGTGCATCCCGAGGAAGAACAGTTTACACCCTTCATTGATGCAGCAGAAGCAGTTGAACCAACTGAGACAATTGAATCACCTAAAAATGCACCAATAGCACCATCTGGAAATGCATCAGTTGAACCACCGACAGTTATACCAGTTGAATTACCCCCACTTCGCAGATCAGCAAGAGCAAGACGAGTGCCTGATCATTTCAAAGACTATGTTACTTGAACATTGCTCAAATCAATAGCTTAGTGAAAAGGAACAGTATTGCGTGAACACTATCTGAACTTTTCAAAAAAAAAAAAGAGAAAAAGGCTGTTACTTGGACATTGCTTAGATCAGTTGCTTAAAAGAGATAACTTGTGTAAACATTACCAGGACTAATAGATTTTGGAAGTAACATGTTGAGTTTGTTTTGAAGCTATACCTAGCTCATTATTCATAGGAAAGGAGAGATGTAGTGTCGTTGTATTGCGTTACGGTCATGCGCACTGGGAGTCGGTCGAGTCGGGAGTATAGAAGATTACTGTATTCTGCTGTAAGGGAATAAATGACAAGTATTCACTATCAAGGACTCCATAGTCTGCAGAACTCATCTGCAATTTGTACAGACGTTCTGCAGACGAAGGAGGTATAAATAGCAAGCATAATAACAGACACTGCACCAATCAAACACCTTTTATTTTTACCGTAAATACATAAAATATTCTCTCAAATTGCGCCGAAAAAGCTTAGGATAACCGTTAACTACAACTGAAAACCTATAACAGTTACTTTAGTAATAAAACAATGCATTAACCACAAAATTAAAACGAGAGAACATTGAGAAGTCCCAGCTCACGGGTCATGAGAAGCAAAAGCAAAACTAAATCACAACAGTCTGACCTGTAAACACACGGTCACAGTCACTCGCTTAAATTTCTTAAATGAATAACACATCAAAATGCTGACATTGAAATAACCGAGCTCAATAACAAAGAGGGATTTTTGTCGGCAGCTATAAGAGATCGAGCAAACACAACTGTTCGATCATATGCGTGCAGTTCGGACGCGACGGTTTGGTTTGTAACACGCGCCGCTATACTTCAAGTCGCTCACCTCTTCGTTTCTCCAAGATCCACGATGAGTTGCATTTCTTTATGAATGGATCAATCCATTTGTGGTTCAGGTTTTGCTATGTTCCAGGTGATACTAAACGAACATACATAACTTAGGCAAATAATATTTGATCACTGCTCTTGCAACGTAATGTTTCCTACGCGAGCTTCGTCTGTTTCCCATTCATTAAGAGTCGCTTGAGGCACAGTTGATTTTTAACCGATGCTTTTAATTTTCTATCTTCGCTCTATAAACAGCTAAAAACCTTTTTTTTAACTTTTTGAATCCAAACTGGATGCAAATAACTTGCTTAACTAGCGAGAAAACGATTGGACATTTCATTCAAGCAGAAAAACGGTCGCGAGGAAGATGAGTAATAGGATCTTCTAGTAAAGTGTGGACCAATTAGATTAGGTCTGGAATGTCTCCAGGGAATTTACCCGATCGCGTATCAGTCACGGAAGGTCTACAAAGAATAAA
>JBBMOI010000013.1:12785000-12840000 GCA_038088405.1 Porites divaricata
ATTCTAACCTGAATTTTGACTTCATTGTTACATAATACTTGTGTCCTTCAGCTTCACTTCTCTCTTTTGAGCACCCAAAGATTTCCTTAAATTTACAGATTTACAAAAAACCAGCTGAAATATAATATTATTCAAAGAAAATACAAATAAGTGACCTTGGGTTAACTGATGAGTGTATGGTAGCACAGCTGCTTTTGAGTTTATGCACCACATACTATTAATCATTATATGCCATCCCAGTCTTACATTCTAGATAAAAATTAGTAACAGAACTATATGAATCACAACTTCATTCATGCACAAGGTTAGCACATTTTTCTTACAACTATGCTACATGCACATACAGGGAATCGGTGACGTTATAACATGTGACACAACATGTCACACACACATTGCACACAGCAAATTGAAAGGGTTACAGCTATATGTAGGCGTGCAATTGTCCTTAACAAGCATTTTTTGTCCATGCATTTTATTAACTGAAGCAATGAATGGGTTACATGACACGGACATTCTTGTAAATGTGGTGTTTTCATGTGGCACTTAAATGTAAAGGCTTTGAATCTATGAATTCCCAGTTTGCACATGGCAGTATATTATTTTTAGAGCAAAAACTACTTATTTTGTCACTTATTGAAAAGAAAAAGTTAAACATTAAAGACGTCTTTGTCCAGCTTTCTACTACTCTAAACGTGCAGGTTCGATCTTTATGGGGGGCAGAGGGTGCAACGACAGCCTTAATTAAACCAGGTAATTAAATAAATTGAGTGTGAGGAACACAAAACCAAATTCATGCATTTTTATTGTCAGCTTGAACACATTTAAAAGGCCAGATAACAGTGTTATTATTTTTTTAAGACCCTCTGGTTTGTTGTCTGACTTGATTTTTGTAAGCCTGAATAGTGATCTCACAGACAATTCCATTTTGATTTGGGTTACGATGATTTTTCAACACTACAGCGGAGAGGTCTTTAAATACCTACATGTGAATCTGTATTAGAATCATGTTCAAGAAGTTAACTTAATTATATTAAAGCTTGAAGTATGTAAGGTTTTATAGACCTGAACTATTAACATCAGTTTAAAAAAGTATCATTATAATATTAGTCCTGAGTCAGGCTCAGCCATTATTGCTGGTCTTGCAGGGGCATGATAACTATTATTCCAGACTCTTTGTAAGAATTATAAAACAATGGAAATTAATAGCATATACAATGGTGTCAGTTTTCTTGTCACTGGCTTTAAGCAATTTGTGGGTGGGGGTGGGGATACTTGTTCAAAGCTGGGTTAGGATAACCCAGGGTAAGTGCGAGATTTGAATTCAGTTGTAATTCTTTTTGTCTACAAGTTGATGATTGGAAGCTCTATAAAAATAACAGAGAAAGTTATCCGAGAAAATGCTTTTGAACACAAGAAAAAGAAACCCGGGTTAAATTTAACCCTGGGTCAAGTGCTATTGGTCTTCAAATAACTGAGCCCAGTATCTTAAATGGACATACTGCATACTTGCAAAATACATGTAAACACTCTGATTTGTTTGGTCAGTAAGGAATCCATCGATCAACATCAAGCAAAGGGCAAGCACTAAGCAGCACTAAGTCGGCGTCTGAATGCAACAAAGACAGGGAACAAATTAAGCACTGCTGTGTTCATAGGCAAATGGATAGAGTATAAAAAGTTCCATGGTTCAAGTTGATGAATAGCACATCAAGCGGCTCTTTTCTTTGGTAACAAGTTATTCTTACAGGCAAGAGCTTACACGAGGCAGTATGCAAAATGGCATTTAGAAACATTATACAACTGTATATATTTTTGTAAGTGGCTGATCAATATAAAATGAAATAAAAACATTTTGATGGCTCATTTATCTCAGAAGGAGCAATTCCTGGAGGAGGATGCTTGTTGTCTAAGCACTTTGAAGTCCTAGAATGGTAAGCTGCCTGTAGTTGATTAGTCTGCTACACAGCCGTTTTTAGTGTCGTCACGCAACGCTTGTTGCGTGACGACACTAAAACGGCTGTGACAGATGCTTTAAGAACAGTGATGGCCGGCCTTTATTGATTTTCCTTTCATCAACATTTCAGCTACATACAAAATTATTATAAGAAAACATTAAAACTTGCATAAGTCATTCAATTTATCGCCTGTATTCTAACTTTTATTTTGTAACAGGTTTTTACCATTTAAGTTTAAAGCTTTCATCACAGTTGAAGCAAAACTATATTAAACATATTCTAGATATGCTGTGTTCCTGCTTTCCGTTCTC
This sequence comes from Porites divaricata, assembly GCA_038088405.1. Classification (NCBI taxonomy): domain Eukaryota; kingdom Metazoa; phylum Cnidaria; class Anthozoa; order Scleractinia; family Poritidae; genus Porites; species Porites divaricata. The sequence continues at coordinate 12,787,267 of JBBMOI010000013.1, forward strand.
CATATTCTACACGATTGAAGTGAAGACATTCAGAACAGTGAAGCCGTGCGAGGGGAACACGCCAAGGTCCTCGCGCGCGTCTTCGATTTCTCTTTTCGCTCTGAAAAAACACCGCGCCTGCTATGAGGGCTATACGGTCAGTATAAAACATGGACTGCGGACTGCGGACTGCGGACCAGGTATAAAATGCGGACTACGGATTGAGTATAAAACACGGACTAGGTATAAGACGCGGTTTACGAACTATGTATATAAAGACAGCTTTAGAAAGGTAAAACTGAGAGAAACGGAAAGTAGGCTTGCATAAAACAGTAGTTCCGGCTCCTTGCCTCACACAAAAACATTCCGTAAGCCGGTCACGCAGTCTATATTCTCCTCATGTGGAGAAGGAAAGCGAACTGAACAGACAAGAAAGGTTATGCCGCTACTCAAGACAATTGAAATTAAACTCTGAAATTTTATCAAAAGAAGGAGTTGGAAGAGAACCAATCAGAGAAGCACCGAATAAAAAGAATAGTATTGGTGCCGGTGTTAGCCGAGTCAGAGTAAAATTCTTAAAGATGCCTCTATTCCGTTTCAAATAAAGCCTTGGGAATATGAGGAAATGAAGAACTCAGACGAGAAGGTCAATATAGGGGCATTCCGCGAAGTAAAATAAAGCAGTATTTAGGAGGAGAGATTACTCACCTGTACCCAACGCGATATTCTACGCGATGATTATGATGACATGATATACACCCTCCTCCTGACCCCTGGAAGGGGGTACTCCTAGGATTTTTTTGGTGGGGCTGTGCCCCCTGGTTCTCTAAATCCTTTCCCTACTTCAGAATAAAAAGTGTCATTTTCCACACCCGTTTTCAGACCTGATCTCTAAAATCCATACCATTTACAGGCCTGGCCTAATTTAGCCTGTTCCAGGATAAAGAGGATACTACCCAGTTTCCTGCCGTTTTATTTTGGCGCTTTCTCAATTCAGCGGACCCGACTATCTCGGAGCCTGGAACAGCCTAGGCCTGATTAGGCAGAAATTATGTCATCATTATATATTATAGATTAGAGCACAAAACTAGATCATTCTCTTTTGAGCGCAAACAGAAAATTCTTCAAATGCATTTCAAATCCGCATATTTCTATTTCGTTCTTATTCAACGATAAATACATTCGTACATGTACGCTCCCGTAGGTTCCTTGAAAACCATACGCGATTCTAAACCAAAATGGGCAAAGTGTTTTCAGACAACCAAAACGGCCCATAAACCATACCCTTTGAGGCGGCAAATACGTATATGGCTTTTAGTAAAATCCAACTAGTGGTCTATTATCAATGCTGCGTTCTGATTGATTGAGCTACTACTAGGCTATATGTTATAGCCCACTAGTAGCGAAAAGCGCCGGCTTTTTGGCGGCAAAAAAGGATTATTAAAGTCTAGCTTTAACTTGCTAAAAAAATTTTACTCTCCATATTTTGGACCAACTAGTTGGATTTTACTAAAACAATTATTCCTCTCGCCCTCATGACCTCCGAGTCAATAGCCCATTCGGGCTCGAGGAATAATTGTTAAATATACGAGAGTACCCCCTCCCCAGGTCCTGACCCCTTTCATAATTGTTAGAGGCCGAGGCCATGTCTAAAATGGGTGTAGAAAAGAGCATTTTTGTCAGGCTCTTGATTCAGAGAACCTCCACCAAGAATTTCTATCTTATACCCAGTCCGCAGCCTGCAGTCCGCGTTTTATAACTAGTCCGTGTTTTATACCCAGTCCGTATTTTCCAGTCCGCGTTTTATACCTAGTCAGTGTTTTGTACCCGGTCCGTAGTCCGTAGTCCGCAGTCCGTGTTTTATACTGACCGGAGGGCTATATACTTTATGTGACCCACGTCACACAATTACATCCGGCTTTCTGGAGTCCGGAAATCGCGGACTTCCGGTCGACTGCGCAGTCCCAGTAATAAAAAAAAAAAATGTAAAAAAATTCCGTAGCAAAATGTGCCACCGTTGTACGAAGACGTTTACGGCGAAATTCTAGTTTCAGCCCGTCATTCAATGCTAGGAAAAGTTGGAAGAACTTGTACCGGTAAAATGTGTGGTTCTTGATCGAGAATAAACATGTTTCGCAGTTTGACAAATCATTCATTAAATCGCTGTGTTTAATAGACTGTTTGAGAAAAACTGGAAGAGAAGGCGTGGACTATATTTATTATTTCACCGCGCAACGTTCTCTTCTAGGGCCAAAAAGTGAAGATAAGGTAAGGTTGGAAGTGCGTTTGTTTTAGGAGGGGATCGTGTGAATACTGCGAGATATTCCCTCCCCCCCCCAACCCCCTTTCCTTTTCATCCCCTTCCTTTTCGCAAGCCTGCCTCTCACCATTGTCTCCAATCATGAGATGCTGGTCGACAAAAAAGAGGTGTCTGAATTGCTAAAGACTATTCAATTTTAACTAAAAGTAAAAGGAATTGTGATACAGTGAAGGGCTTCTAGGAGTCTGACTAGTATTTTATTATATTTTGTATTGAGCAGTGTTGATATATACATGAATTGACTAGAAATATTCTTTAATAGTGAATTGAAGTACATTTCCATCAAGAAACCAATGTGCAGTCCTCAAAATGAGGGATTATGTGAAATTAATATAGTTACATTGATGATTATCGAAAATAAAGGGCTGTTATTGGCTAGGAGCTTCGCTTTATTCCGCTATATTCACCGCGCGGTGATTATAACATTGAAGGCTAGCAGTTTTCAAAATAGCAGCCAGATTTTTTGATGTTTCGGAGTTGATCAACACTTTTATTTTCTAGAATAATCATCAATGTAATTATACTAAAACAATTAGTCGCCTCGGGCGACGTGAATATCGACGAATAGTCACCTCGACCTCGTCTTGGTGACTATTCGCCGATATTCACGTCGCCTGAGGCGACTAATTGTTAAATAATCCTGGGGATGAAGACTGCATCATTTGCCATGAAAAGGGCAAATTCTCATGGAAAACGTTGCAGAGCAGAGGTCAGTGGGAAAGGGAGGCAAACAGGCAGCTGGATACCATTTCTGATGAAAACATGGGTAAATTAACTAACCCCTACTCTCCAGCCTCTTTCACCTCTTGAAAATTTAGAAATATATTGTCTAGCGTTACCTCAACATTTTGTAAAAAATGGCTTTTTTACCTTCTGTTAGTCTAGAGGAATTTCTGTTTCTTATTATCCTCCTTCCCCAGCTACACATACACCCTTCGTCGAGAGGCATGTGTTGGGTATCCTCTTATACTGATGTGAAGAATATGTACTATTTAATGGATTTTTGACTTGGTGATCATTTTGCCTATTCTCATGACCTTTCTGTTTGATGACAGGCTGCAATATTGTAAGGGGAATCAGTTACTTCTCACTTTTAGGGGTTGAAATATACTTGTGCGGTACAAGCTGGCTTCAAAACGCTGTAAAATACTCTTTAAAATTCAGATGCCAACCTATGCCATATGTTTTCGGTGCCTCCAGTCTATGTATTCATTCAAAATAATTCCTCGTTTAAAAACAAGGTAAAACATGCTTACCTTCGTCGATGTTAAGTTCACCTCGATAGTGCATGTTCAAGAAGATAAAAGGCTTTTCAGGTCTGCATATATACTCCAAATAGCAGATGATGTCCGTCGAGTTGTCTTCTTGCTATGTTTTAGACAACACACTGCAGTTCCTCGAGAAACGAGTAAAATATTCCGCTGACTGTTCTGCCATTTTTCTTTTCACAACCAAAAAAACTCAACCTCGTACCCACGTCTTCTGGGTTAACTATGCATTAACCTGCAACTGTGCTGCACTTTTGACGTCATCGGTTGATTAATCGCAAAATTCTTCCAAATTTGGTCAACGGTAGCTCGTTAAGTGAATTATGCGTCTGCTTTTAGCCAATCAGAAACGGAGAAATATTTTGAATGAATAATAAAAAGAATTATGCAGATCTCGGAGGGTGTTATCCACCTCGGCCGAGATAACACCTTCCTCGATCTGCATAATTCTTCATATCCTACTCAGCCTCATTCATTAATCGCTAATTAATTAATTGGAATTTGATACGGCCGTTATGATCGACCACGTTGGTCCACATCCTATGACGATGGCGATTTTGGGGCGCATATGAAAGTTCAGTAAAATTTGAAGAAGGCTTTCCTCCATTTGCTTAAGCCCTCTCCTCCTCTCTCTCAGTAACGATCGGCTTCTTATATACTTACTCATTGGCGGTGACTGTTTATCCTCAATTTATGCAATTTTCAAGGGCCTTCATGCAGACAACCGAGCTGGTTCGGTCTCCTAGATCTTGCAACACTCCGATACAGGTCAATCCTCCTCCAGTTCTTTTCGTTTCTTTTCGAAAGTTTGTGGATTCGATAAACTCTGTTCAAGAAATGACGATTCTTCTACTTTCCTCGAACTTAACCGCTTATCTTTTCTCCAGTCTTACAGCGTTGTGTCAATGTTATTACTGTCCAATGTTTTTGCCATTGGTTTGTCACACTGTTTGTCAACTTACTTTGCGAAACGTACAAGTTTTTTTCCACGTTCTCAGTTAAAATAGCAGTTTCTGAGGCGCAAAAATTATTTTTTCTGGGATGCTCCATCGACGCCGTTTCAGGGCGTAAACAAACCAAGAGGTATTGTGGGATGCTACCCGCGAGTTAATCGCGGAACACCCGAGGTTAACTAACCGGCCCTCTAACCACGCTTCGAACAACGCAATTTTGACCCCAAGTTAACAAACCTGAGGTTACGGAAATTTTACCTCCGGTTAGACCTAACCCGAGGTTAATTTAACCAGTTCTTCCAACAACCGGCCCTGGGCCCAGTTGTTTGAAGGACGATTAGCGCTAACTAGGGGTTAATATCTAATCGGTGTTTTTTTTTCTTTGTTCATAAGCATTTTCTCGGATAATTTTTGGTCTGTTATTTTAAGAGCGTCCAAACATCAAATTGTAGACTGGAAGAATTAAACTGATATTGCGTTTTAAGCGTTCATATTTGAATTCAAATTTCGCACTAACCCTGAGTTATCTTACCCTACGCTTTGAACAACCCGGACCTGCACAATAAGCTTTGCATTGTTTAAGATGCTAACTTTGCATGCTAATGTTTTGTAGAACATTAAAGCGATGTAATCTAGTTTTGTACATAAACAATCCATCACATAAATATAGAACACAATTTTTTCATTTCCATTTCTTTTAAAGTTACCAGTCTTCATGCAGAGGCTTTGACAGTTATCGCTTACCAAGCCATGTACACATATGTACCGGCATTGCTAGTCCTGGTCCATTCCAGGATCAAAAGCCATGTGCGCCAACAGTTTCAACCCTTAAACTCATGTGCGCCAACCTTTTAACTCTACCACAACAAAATAAACGACTAAATCAAAAAATTAAATCAAGAAGGCCCGATTTTATTTTAAAATACTGTGTAACGCAAATTATCGATTGAGTTTTACAAAGTTTATCCAAATGTGCGTTGTGCGTTTTTCGTACCTTTTCAACGCATAGTTTTCAAAGCCCGAAATCTAATTCTGGAGAGTCCATACAATAACAACAGAACATTTCTCCGTATGTTTCCACTCTAGTTTCGATGGGGTTATGTTACGTGCCCGTGTCTGTGACAACAGCACAAAATTAAACTGCTGGGTCAAGGAACAGCAAGAAAATTTTGACGCTAAAACGTGTGTATTCCTGTTTGTTGGTATCTTGTAACTGGTTAACGACGCTGTTTGCCAAAGCAAAGGTGCAGGTGCGGAGAAACCCACTTATATTTAGCTTCCCACATTATTGCCTGGTTACCTTTACAAAACATGCATTAGAGGTTTAATCACTGCAGAAGCACTGCTATAAATGCTGAATGAAACGTCAGCTATAGACATGCAAGTCCTTTTTTTATCAAAGAACTTAACACAACACACTTTCAAAAGCAGCATCCATGAGCTTTTACTTTCTTGTGAAGTAGACGCTTAAATGTTACGTTGGCTTTTCGCTTTCTATGCCGGCCTCAAGCGAGGCCCGCGCTGCACCACTTACACCGTCAACATCTTCAGGAAGCTTAAATTTTGGGTCGACGACAGCTGCAAGGTTCTTGAGTAGCTTGTTTTGGGCCTCCAACATGGCCATAATAGATTTGATCCTCTTCTTGTTTTTTAACATCTCTTCTTTTAGTTCAGCAAATTCAGATGTTTGACCCTCTTTGACCGGTTCTGGAGCTGCTTCAGCAAATCTTGCATGCAGCCAATCTATTATTCTGAGAAGTAAAACAAGTTACAATGTATTTTCCTTTCAATTGAATGTTAGCACCAATATGGGAATTCCAATTCCCGGTAACCCTATCCTTAGCAAGAAAACTGATCAACAGTGCAGTAATAGCTAATGCAAATATTAGGCGGGCACTGGCTTTCTTTTCCAGCAACTCCTGGCAACCAAACCCATTTCGTGGTCACGCATTATGAGGCAAATGTATGAAAATATCCAAAGATACTTGGTGATAAACGATATTTAGAATAAACGTAACACAAAGGACAATTAACTGGAAATATGTAGTGACAGCTGTATGAGCGTTCCACTAACAAACTCTCTATGTGGGCACACACACATGCGCTTTTTTAAGCCTCGTTTTCAAAAGGACATACGCATGCGCAGAATGGCATATTTGACTCTATTCTCGATACCAGCTCTCTTCAACCCAATGATAAACAAGATGGCGGACGAAGCGTCCGTCATATTGCTTTTGATATTTAAGCAATAGAAAACGTTTTCCGTGTTTGCATAGCCTGATATAAACACGAGAGGGGTTGGGAGAATTCGAGACAGTTATGCAAACCCGACACGAAGTCAAGGGTTTGCATCACGCTTGGAAATTTTTGTGCCAATTTTGGCCAAGTTTCGTGTCCCCGTTTCCCCAGTCCTCTTCTTTAAAATTCTGCGCGGCCATATCGCCAGCCCGCCAAGAGCGAAAATCGGTCAGGCTTTATCGCCATGTGAGAGAGAACTGGTACTAATAAACAATGTTTTGACGAGCGCGATAAAAGCTACGAAGAAAGAGCTTTTTATCGGTACCTTGCATGCCTTGTCTTCGAATATTTTGAGACTAGCTTTATGTCGGCGAAGAGAGAGTTTCTTGCGAGGTTGTTGAGAGAAAAGTCTGGCTGAAGTAAGCTTTGGAAAAGGTTTTATATCTGCTGTTTGGTACCCATATCTCAAAAACGGAAACGAGGAAAACATGAAGAAGGTATTTATCCTTAGTTTTGATGCGTTAGTTGCTTAAGTTTGGAGCTTACGCACGTGAATTTTTCTTACAAAAAAATACTATTTTTAGGTCAATCAGGTTCACATCACGCTTGTTAATGGATGAACTAACAGGTTTTGGATGACTTGCGAGAAGCAAGAAAATCACTCCTCCGCTCCGAGGTTGTCCTATTCTCAGTAAACCGATTTCTACTTCGTGAATTGTCAAGACAAAATGCTAACCTTCGTGGCAGATAATAATAAACAGCGGGGAATTTTGTTCGTTGAAAAGTGGGAAGTTACAATAATACATCATGTCATCGTCAAACAACACCAGTTCAGCCACGTTCAAGTGTATTTGAGGTCTCTTCTTTGACATTAAAACACCCCCACCAAACAAGAAAGGCGTCCCTTCAAATTTCTTAATGAAGGTAAGTTAAACTTATCGAAGCGAAGTTCTTAAAGAAGGCATTTTGAAACTTAGTTGTTACTAAAGAGATCGATAATCAGGACGACAATCGATATACATAACAGAGCTGCTGCTCTAAATGGCATGATATCTACTGAGCTGAAATATTACTGTATGAATAGTTTAACTGGTGTTCATTTCATTTATTGGTTTGAAATTGCCATTCCTAATGTTTTCACGGCTCTTCAATGCCGTTATAATCAGCCGTAGTTCGTCTGGCTTCACGTCGCCATCTTGAATTTGTCTTTGTTAGGAACCAGTCTTCGCACGGTCCCGAAAAAAGTTGGCCCGAATTGAAGCAAAAATTTCCAAGCGTGCATAACTGTCGAGAATTCTCCCAACCCCTCGAGTGTCTATATCAGGATATGCAAACACAGGAAAAAGGTTCTCTATTGCTTTTATAAAATAACTTTCCCGAGAAAAAAAAAGCAAGACTCTCTTGTTTAAAGCAATGATTAGAAGAGAAATTCTTACCAGTTGCGAAGTCTTGTACACGAAGCTTACACGCGTAATCAGTCTTTGTTTTGCAAAAAAGATGCTTTACGAAATACGGGTTTTTCTCGCTTAAAATGTCAGCTCAAGCGAAAAAAAATTGACACAGCATGTTTCTAAAGATTTTTCAAGTTTCAGCCGACGAGGAAGTGGTTAAATAAAGTAAACTTGTCGAGATTTTCAACTCAAAACCTTTTTCAAATTCGTGCTTGCGTGATTAGCGCGCGAAAAGCAAAACATCTTGACGTCACAACCATTTTTACATACTCTTATGCAAACACGCCTCTAGGCCAATCAGAGCGCGCGTACTATCTTAGTTATTTTATTATTTCGCATGAGGTCTGGTTCAAAGTGACCTATGATTAATCCACAGCCTTGTGCTTATGCTTGTGCTTATGTCGACCCAGTTTTCACTTGCTTACACATGTGCTTGTATTTACGCTTATGCGCTAGTGAAAACCAGGCTTTACTGCAATTTGGTCAAAATGGGGCATACCTGTTGACTCTAGGCAGCTTGTTGGGCTTCTCTACATAAACCCTTTCGTAAACCTTTTGGATGATGTATTTGGGATATGCCTCCTCTATTTGAAACTGGTATTCCAGTTGCATCCCAAGTCTCTTGATCGTGGCATATTTCTTCATTGTCTCGGTGTCTCCCACTGCCAGACCAACCTGCAAGAAAATTGTACGGTATAATTTACCACAATAAAAAAAAGATTTGTAAAAGCAAACTTCGTCTGACTTAGTCACATCAGATTTCTCCGTTTCTGATTAGCTTAACTTGTTATGAAATAGTAGCAGTAGCCAAATTTGGAAAAAAAATACGTCATTCGCCCAACATATTTTTCAATTTTTAGACCAGTGACGCCATCCGCCCATTACATGTGATGAAGAACAGCTGAACGCAGCGAATTTTGCTTTCTAAACCGCACGTCACCATCGGAAGAGCCTTTAAGGTAATTGAGCGCCGTGGCTATAACGTTCCAGTAAATACGGCTATTTCGTTTTTTTCTTGATTAAAAATGTTAATATTTAATAGCAGTACCAGAGTACGAAGAAGTCGCAAGCTTCTTTCACTAACACCGTCTTGAGCGGGCTCTTTTAAGGAAATGACCAACTTGTAATGACCAACAAGACTAGTGGTAATTGCAACTAACACTGCGACGATCATTTCTTCATTTAAAATTTGTATTTCGGTGTCCACGCAAGACATCATATTCATGTTTCACTCCTTTCACGGGTTAATATGAACTCAACAAATTGGCCTGCTCCCATTGTAGGGTCAAATGGTAGAGCATAGCAGCGCTAACGCAGAGGCCATGGGTTCGATTCCCGTTGAAGTCCCGAACGTTTCGTCGGGTTTATTTGCAATTGCTTAAATTGCAATTACCACTGCGGGGATCATACCTTCATTTAAATTTTTTTTCTGCAATCCCAATTGTTTTGGAGTTGGCGTGATGTCCCTCCTGGATGTTGCCGACTAAAGCACATTTAGATTTAGACTCAGAAAAGATAAAAAATGTCCTGTGCAGAACCTTTACGAATGACGTGTGATTTCTTCGACAAATTCAACATAGCTTACACAAGTATTGGACAAGTATTTTTCTCACCAAAGTCAAGTTTGAAAATTCTTCTGTCCACTTAAAACCCAAAATCCCACATATGCGCAGAAAACTACAACAACAATAGTCTCGTCAATAGTCTGAGAAAACAGCCGAAATTTCCCGACGGCACCGCTGGTTTCTCGCGAAATGATGTCTGAGGAAGGAGCACAGAAATTCCATACTGATGACAGTTAGTTAGTGCCTCTGATTGGTCGTGCAGCGAGAGAAATGTGCTTCAGCCAATCAGAAGCACTACCCAGATCAGGGTAGTGACACGTCATCAGTATAGAATTTCTGTACTCGTTTGTATGACATCATTTCGCGGGGAAACCAATGAAGGCGTCGCGAAATGTCGGCTGTTTTCTCGGGCTACTCTTTCAGCTGTTAAAAATATATAACAAACCAGTTCCTTACCAAAAGGTTCATCAGAGCGATAGTGAGGAAAAACAAGCACAAAAAGAGGAAGAAAAATCCAATACTAGGGAATGGATTTAACGGATTCGTGTTCGCTTCACTCTTTTCTCTTATGGTGCCTATGAACGTTGATCCAAAGTCTAGTTCACCAATCATCATCACGAGCACGCGGAGCAGGGAATGATGCACTGTATGGAATCCAATCTGAATGATAATGGTGAGATAAAATGCGGTTTTACCAACTGAGCAGGTAAAGAAAATAGGCTACCATTTAGACTTGAGTCACAAGCTAATGTTTCGAGCGCTCGCCGGAATTTCATGCAGTTTACATATACGTACATACTAATAGTGGAGCAACAGCATTAGTCGACTCGTGGAAATTTAGTGCAATGAACAGAGTTCGTTGAAAAAAAAAAAGACTTCTACTGCTTTCTGTTTCAGTACCTTGAAGTAGGGTGAAGCCAAGCATCGTCCTAGGTTGCTGATATGGATACTGTTCCAGATGACCCTATAGTCAGCCATACAAAGATACTGTCGGAGTTCAAACCCCTCTCTGAAGCTGACATTTTGGCACTTATTCAGAAGTCATCAAAGAAAACGTGTAATCTAGACCCCATGCCGACTAAATTTGTAGTATAATCACTTGATCATCTGTTACCTGTTATTACTAAGATGATCAATTCGTCGCTACTTGGGGGCCACTTTCCGAAGGTATGGAAGGAAGCCCTAATTGATCCTCGATACAAAAAAGCTGCAATTAATGACTTCACTAATCTTCGTCCAGTTAGTAACCTGCAGTATGTGTCGAAATTGGTAGAGCGTGCAGTATTTGACCAGGTACATGCACACCTTTCTGAACATGACCTCTACCCCTTGTTGCAATCTGCGTATAGACGAGGTCACAGCACAGAAACAGCCTTATTCAATATATATAATGATATATTAATGGCAATGAATCGTCAGGAAGTTGTTCTGTTTGTTTTGTTGGATCTGAGTGCTGCCTTCGATACGGTGGAACATTCTGTGTTACTATCTCGTCTGAGCCCAAGTTTTGGGATCCGAGGTACAGCACTTGAGTGGTTTGCGTCATACCTATCGGGACGTTCTCAGCGTGTCTCACTAAGTGGCAAGTGTTCGGAATCTCTACAATCAAATCAAGGAGTTCCTCAAGGGTCATGTTTGGGGCCGTTACTGTTTACTCTGTATGCCAGTAAACTGTTTGAAGTTGTCAAGAGACACCTGCCTAGCGTTCATGCTTATGCAGACGATACGCAGTTATATTTAGCGTTTAAACCTGGCTGTGCCTCAAGTACTGAGGATGCCGTTGCTGCTATGGAAGGGTGTGTAAAGGAGATAAGAGCCTGGATGCTGTGTGACAAACTGAAGATCAATGATGACAAAACAGAGTTTGTAATAATAGGCACCCGTCAGCAACTATCCAAGGTTCATATTGACTCGCTTGCAGTAGGCGATGCTCAAGTGTCGCCTGTTCAGTCGGTCAAGAACTTAGGGACATGGATAGATAGTAACATGAGTCTTCAAGTTAATATCAATAACACGTGTAAAGCAGCCTATTACTACATTACAAATGTAAGGCGAATAAGAAAGTATTTAAGTAACCAAACAACCCAGACACTTTGTCACGCCCTAATAATTGGTCGCATTGACTATTGTAATAGTATTCTGTATGGGCTACCAGCTAAACAAATAGCAAAGTTACAACGGCTCTTGAATTCCGCAGCAAGACTTATTTTTACGATTCCAAGGTTTTATCACATCTCACCAATTCTGTGTACGCTTCATTGGCTTCCAGTAGAATTTAGGATTCATTTTAAGATTATTATAATTACTTTTAAAGCGATCCATGGACAAGCTCCGGTATATCTACAAGAACTTATTAGCAAAAGGGAGGAAGGGAGTTACAATTTGAGATCGTGTGCAATGGGAATTATGCTTCAAACGCGAAGAATTTTAACTAAAAAGACATTGGGTGACCGTGCTTTTTTAGCTGCAGCACCTAAACTGTGGAATGGGCTACCATCACAAATACGGAATGAGCCCAATTTTCAACAGTTTAAAGGTTTACTTAAGTCCCATTTTTTTAGATTAGCTTTTTTATTAGATTATTTAGATTAGCTTTTTATTAACTTTTTATTAGATTAGCTTTTTATTAGATTTTATTTTATTTAGATTAGCTTTTTATTAGGATTTTACATATACTATATTTTTATTGATATAATATTTTTAATTATTTTCGATAACTTAGTAATGCCGATAATTTACTTGTAATGCGCATTTGATCATATTCACATGTATTTTGTGCAATATAAATGTTAAATTATTATTATTATTAAGATTAAGAAGCCAAGGCACCGGTTTCGATGCGTGTTTTCCAGCTAACAAAACGCGATCTGCGACTTCTCCCTACATTAACGCAGCACTGACAATGGAAAACAAAAATGGAGAAAACTGTTCTTGTTTTGGAGGTGAAGCGTGTTCAAGACCGTAGTGTTTCTAGCACCTTTGGTTATTTGAAGCTATAAATATCTACGAGAGGGCTAAATAGAGCAGATGTGATGATTTGGTAAAAACCATAACACTACATTGGTCCCGCATCAGTCCCAACGAGAAACGTTTTGGTAATTGTCGTAATGCTCTTCGATCAGCAGTAATTAAAATAATTAGTACATTTTTAATTACTCATTATTTATTTTTCTAACGGGAGAACCTTTGAGGATTCGGATCCCTCAAAACAAAAGATACTAGTACGCATTTGAACTGAATTGACGTCATCTTGGGAATAGTCTTCCTGGATATGATTGATACAATGGAACCTCCCCTGTGAGACACCTCCATTCAGGGAATACCAAAATTTGGTCCCGGAAAAATGTTTATGTAATATTTCTATCTGCTGTTGTATCAACCTCTACTGAAGGGAAACCTCTATTAAGGAAAAGGGACATTTTTCTGGATCCCAAAATTCATGGTTTCTTTCTTATCTTTTCTTTAGAGTTAAGTCAACTAATAACACAATTCTTGTTTTTCCTCGCAAGATTAACTGATTAGCCAACAATACCTGAGAACTAACTTACCTGTTCTTTAAAGAGGACGTAAAAAGCCAATGCAAATCCCAGAACCAGAAAAATAAACACAACCATAACTTGGAATACAGTCTTCGTCACCTCAATATACATTGAGATATAAGTGCCAAACAAGCGATATCTTCTGAGAAACAGCATCATGTTGGTGTAGCACACGAAGATTGCAATAACTCCAATTTTCCAAAGTACTCGGGGATCCTTCATACTGCCAAACCAATCGTCGAGGTCGGCTGGATTTGTGACATAGGGGACCATAAACAAGGAAGCAGTGATATAAAGGGTCCAGTCCAGGTAATTAGACAGGTCCTTGAAGTAGTTCCAACGCTGAACGTAGATTTGCAACAGTTCTTTGCATATGTGCAGCAAGGAGAAAATCAAGATCACAAATGGAATAGTTTCTGTGAAGGCGTTGTCTCTGTTGTAAATATCTGAGGGTTTTTGCTTGATGAGAACTCCTTGAGTGCCGTTGCGCTTTGGTGGCACACGCTCCGGAGGTTTGAAGGTCTGGCCTCTCCTTTGATGGACTATAAATTGAGTAAAGACAACCATAAGCAAGAGATAAGTGACAAAGTCGAACAAGAAGACATATCTTCCTGAACCCTGCCACTTTCGTTCATTAAATTTCAGCGTAAGAGGATGTAGAAGAAGTCGTTCACGTTTGTGCTTTATCATCATCTGAACAGTAGAAAACCTTCCACCCGACATTTCAGCATCTGGACCAGGATCTAGGTGCCTGAAGTCATAAGTTACAGCGTAGTCTGGGTCTGTTGGGTTGAGATGGTCCGATGAACGTACGCAGTGATTAAGAACAACTTCAGCTGCTTCAGGGAAGTTTTCAACCAGGAGTGAGATTGCGGTTTTACCGTTTGATGTTTGATATTGCTCAAGTTCCTTCCACCTTAAAAAGTTGCAGGTAAAAACAAATAAAATGACTCAGTTGACATTCGACATCTCCTCCCCACAATATATTATGAAGTATTCGTAAGCACCATTATAAATTGTTTAATTAGGAGTGTTGCATAACGTGAACTCTCCAACGGTTCAGACTTGGCAAACTATCTGTATACTGACGCAAAGAATGGAGGTCGCTTCTTTTCATCGAGAGACGAAAAACCAACCAAATAACAAACTAGGAGCTTTGCTTTCATTTCAGGAATTGAAAATGAAAAAAGTGATTTTTGTTTGTGTCGTGTATTTCTAATTATTTTGTTGTCCTTTCGAAAACTCCTTTGGATTACCATCTGTTAAGTTACAACCGTCACGAGTCTCCTTTCCACCACTTTTGTAGAAAAAATCTTTCCGGGGCTTCAAACATGTTTGTTTGTTTGTTTGTGGTGTGGGGGTGAGGGGGGGGGGGGGGGGAGTTTCAAGCAGATATTACAAAATTAAAGATGGGATAATATATTTGCTATTTGTAGTAACGTTATTGTTATTATGTTGGTTTAAGATAATTGTTACTGAGTGAAAATTAAAATTACTCTGCCAACCTTTCGTGTTTGGCAATCGCCATGGCGGCATCACACGATCCTGCTTTCGCGGCAACTTCCAAACAAGCAAGACCACGTTTATTTCTCAATTCTAAGGATGCACCATGGTCCAACAGTAAAGTAACAATAGCTGGATGACCCTGACCACAGGCTACATGCAAAGCAGTATCACCACCGACATCCTGTACGTCAGCAGAAGCTTTGAAGTCAAGAAGAACAACGGCACATTTAGTGTGGTTTCCCTGAGAAGCCCACATCAGAGGTGTTCGAAACTTGTTATCCCTGCTATCGACCTCAGCTCCCATGCTAAGAAGCACCTGACAGGATTTCCTATTGCAAAGAGAAACAAACACAAAAGGCAGGTAGCTTGGTAAAACCTTCTGCGATTCTGCGATACTTACATACGCCGTTAAAATGTCTTGGAATCCCTCATTCGCCTCCTGCAATCTCCCATAGCACACCTTGCCACCCACCCTCCCCCTCCCTCACCCCCCGCTTAAAAAAAGAAAGTGTATAAATGAAAAGCAAAGTTTATGGTTTTTTTGGCGGGGGGGGGGGGGGGGGGTAAGCAAAGTGCACAATGGGGGATGTGCAAATGGTGAATAGAATTTAGAAAAAGATGGAATGGCAATTGTCTCATGAAATATACCTTATTCACGATACCCGCCATCTTTTTAAGCGCTTTAGGATTGATGGGATAAAAGCAATGTTACGTGATATTTCATGAGGCAATCAAAACACAAAAATTTACCTATTCGAGTAATCATGGTCGATTTTAATTATTCTTTCAAGACAAAACGACGAATTAATAGTCGCACAAAATGTAAGATTCGAGTTTCGACGTTTACTTAATTCACTATGGTTTGCTGTGAGGACATCTTTATCTACGGTCGACTCTGCATTCAAATAAGTAGCAAAGATAGCTTCCACCCATAATGGAAAAAAAAAGCGATAACTGTGAAGATAAAATGAATATTCTAGAATATATATTTCTTGCCTCTGCCCTTTCCTTGCAGCGCTGTGCAATGGTGTTCGGCCAAGATCGTCTCGCGCATTTACTTCAGACATGCGCTTTGCCAGAGCTTCAACGTGTTTGGATGAGGCCTTTTCTGCTGCAAGGTGAAGCGGTGTCTTGTGACTCTCATCGTTGAAGCCCAAGCGTTTCTGCTTGGATAAGACGAGCTCTAAAATCTAAAAAAATGAATCCGTACGCCAGGGTCAGTGTCATTTATTGATCTCCTACGTCAATCGATCTACAGCCGAATCTCTATTAAGCGGCCTCTCATTAAGTCTTTAAGCTTCAATAGTGACCAGCTTCCAATTTCTCCCAACAACGACACTACAGGTCACGAGAATGAACGAAATTATTGTTAGAGATAAAATATATTGATGTTTGCAGAAATTTTCTCGAGCAGTACCACAAGAATGTATAAAGAAAAGTGCAGAGATACTGGAGCTTAATAAAGGGTCAAGCTGAATAAAACGCTTAATATGGAGTGAGTTTGAGTGATTTAAAATAAAGTCAACTCTTTCTCAATGGACACTTCCCTGAAGTGTACAGCTGTGAAGACGGTCCATGCCTAAGAATGGCTGTCTTAGAAAAAGAACTGACTGATGTAGGCTCCCTATCACATAAATGGCATTCCCGTCCGCCACCACCAGTTGCAAACATGAAAGAGTCAGACCACCAGAATACCTTCCCTGATGTCGAGAAGGTGTACATTTGGAAAATAGCTGACTTTCGATTCATTAACCAGTTAGCCAGGAAAAGTATTCTTTCAAACGAATATCGCGCTCTGACTTAAATACAGTACGGCGAACCTCTAAGGATATCTCTTTTAAGCGGTTAGCCTCGAAGAAAGAACAGGTGGCTGCTTTATAGAGGTACTGTTTAAGGTGATTTACTTAGTGAAACTTATCTCCGCCTGGACTCTGGTAAAAGGAGAGAAAATAGATGGTCGTCGCTAATAGAATGTCCCTTTATAGACTGAGGTTCGACTGTATTATAGTCACTTCTATGTAAAAGTGCCGTTATGTCAAAAGATAAAAAAGTGCGTTGAATTGCTTTCTAACAGTTCCGTTCCAACGTTACCTTGATGTCTCTCGTCTTCGCCGCGTAGTGCAGAGGAACTCTATCCTTCAAATCTCCTCTGTTTAAACAGCTTACCCCAACACGACTCTCCAAAAGCATTGATAGCATTTCTAAGTGCTCGTTCTCTACCGCAACATGAAGACAAGTTTTCATATGCAAGTCCGCTGCGCTCAAATCAGCTCCAAGTTTGAGAAGAAGTCGGGCGCAGTCCACGTGCCCAGCAGCAACAGCATTCAAGAACGGAGAACATCCTTCGCTGTCACGAGCATTAATTTTTGCCTCCTTTTCCACAAGAAATTCAATTACATTTAACTGGTTAAACATAGCGGCCCTACATGGGAACGATAAGCAAAGGGTTAGTTAACTTATTGTAGCCTAAAATTCAAGAAACGTCGTTTTTTTCTTTTTCACTTCCAGACTGGTAATTAAGAAGACAACATGGAGATACGTTTAAGGACCTGCAAAACTAGGAAACATTAGTATTGTCATGCCGGGAACATTGATGTGAAAATCGACATGCATCTGGAAACAAGACTGTTCTTCACTGATTAAATAATCATTTTTTTGAGACCTAGAAGGAAAATTTGCGTTTGTTCGATTTGTTCCACATGCGACTACCTGACAAACATTTATGTCACCAACGTTACCGCCAATATATTTCTAGTTTAGCCTGTTTCTCTATTATTCTAGACTGTGGGCAAAATTCTATGGAACGTTCATTCAACACTCAAAGTACTCAGTAATGCTTAGTCTGAACAATCTTTATTCAATGCAAATTGAATTAACCTGTGAAGAGGTGTTTTGGAGTCCCCGTCTTTCTTGTTCACATCAGCACCTCTTGAAATAAGCAAGTCCGCCACCTCAAGATTTCCTTTCGTTGCCGCCAGGTGAAGGGCAGTGACCGAGCCACACTTAACACAGTCGACATCAGCGCCTTTCTCAAGGCATAACTCAGCAGTCTTGACGTCATTATTCCATGCGGCCATGTGTAAGACTGTGTTGTCCTGTAAGTCACAAGTTCCTACAAGTTCTTTCTCGTTAGTATCTACATCTCTATCGGCAGCTGTAACGTACAACAACAATGACAGCAAGTTAAGAGGAGAATTCACTTACATAATGCACCTTCACCATACGATCACCCCATTATTACGACCAAAGTCTAGTCCCCAGGCGCTGTGCTGTCCACAATCTCACCATATTTACACTAGCCTAGGTAGGGGGCTGAATTTATCTGCGCCACTGCTTCTTCTATGAGTGCTATGAATTTTTTTCTTGGGGCATCGAGCCGCGAGAAAATGGGGTCGAGTTAAACTGAGATCCCGCAGCAGACAAAAACCTCGCAGCTAGCTACCGTGTACGCGCGGCGGCTAAAGCACTAACCTATTCTCATACCGCCAGTTAAGCAGGCTGATACAATCAGGCAATGTCTACATAAAGTTGTTAGTAGTGCATAATTGAGCGTTGAAGTGAAATGTGTGCTATCCAGCAAATTAGCAGTCAGCATTTATCTGTCATTACCAGAATTTCACAAAGGACTTGTATTACAGTGAGACGCTTCCAGATTGATATGACTGACTCGTTAGGAAGACCTAAATTTAATGACCCAGGGGCGATCGCTCAATAAATAATAAATACTGGAATAAATAAATTAGGACTGTTTACACTCTGAAGGAATCACTGCAATTACTGTTAAATCAATAATCTCTAACCTCGCTTCAAAATCATCATCGCAACCTCTGAATGTCCATTGAATATGGCACTGTGAAGCGGAGTTGTCTTGTCTGCTGAAATCGCCCTTATGTCCGCTCCGAAGTTTAACAAGATTTGACAAACCTTTCTGTGACCCTCGCTGCAGGCAAAATGCAGAGCAGTTTTTCCAGAATTATCTTTAGCATCAACCTTAACGGAAGGTTGATCCAAAAGAACTTTAACGATCTCTTCATGTCCCCCACGCGCCGCTAAGTGAAGTGGGGTGTTCCCATTTTTCCCTCTCAGGGAGGGATCAGCGCCTCGTGGCAGAAGAACATCGACAACAGCGGAGAGACCATTGAATCTAACACATATAAGAGGACTTAATTAAACCAGTAGCTTGAATACAACCACTCTATTAAGTGCCTAAAGGAGCTAATCAAACAAAATACAGAAAAATGTACACCTTTATTCCCGATAGGTGTTCTTGAACACGTGTCATTTTGTTGCGGTTACATTGTAGTTCTAGGGAGTTCACAATACTTATTTTCTTTTGCTAGAGAAAAAAGTGCGCGACAATAAAATGCGGCGCAGTTTTCGAAAGAACTCCTCTTTTAAACGTGCTTGTTTGGTGGTTGTCCATTGTGTCCGAAGAAGACTGTGTTGTGGGCTGCGTGTTGTGTGATTATCCATGGATTCTCTGGTGGCTCTGCAAACCCAATCTGGAAGCGCAGAGTCTAGAGCAGGTGGGGCACTGGAACTCCGTTGTTGTGATGTCAGCAGAGAATGCTCTTGGGCGTCGTTGATTGGCTGCCATTAGAGACCCTGAGCAACAGGGCCCGGTTGCATAAAACGCCCGTAACAGTTACGGGTATACGTACGTGTACTCGTAACTTAAGTGAGTTGCGCTAAATCACTTACGTGGTCCACTTAGATTTTCGTAAGTATCCACCTACGTGTCATTTATGCAACAGAAATTGCGGGTGTTGCATAAACCTTTTTTTACGCGTAAAATAGCACGTAAATTTATGGGACCTATGTAGATCCCGTATCCTTACTGTTTTTACGAAAGTTAACGAGATCATTTACTGAGAAGTGAAAAAAAGGTTTTATTTACGTAATTCCGTTCTAATGCGCTTTCTTAACCTCTGATGTTCACATGTAACGAACATTATCAGTAAAATATTGCAGTAAAATAACGATGGCATGCAAACGTATTTCAACGAAAGTCAACGGACTTGATGAGTTGCACTCATAGAATATTCAGTAAAATGTCAATCTTCTTTGCTGAGTGATCTAAAAATATTTAAAAACTGTCATCAGCTTCAATGGATTATAACTTATGAAAAAACGAACGAACAAATTCTCGTGTTTTTGTCGAGCCTCTTCAGTTTCATTGATGTCGTCCTGGTACCTTCATCAGTATTGCGGCTGTCGCCCGTAGCTTCTTCTTCGTCACCGTTTAGAAAAATATTTCTACATTTCCAGGATATCAATGAAACGGAATTCTGCAGATGAACAAGGCTCTAACCCCAGAAAACGAACGCCGAATTTTAAGACGGATGAAGTCAAATTTTTTCTCTGAGAGGTAAAAGCGAGAAAGATGACTCTATTCGGTACTTTATCTCTTACACTGACATTTTTATTGAAAATGCAAACACGGTTGGAGGTTCGTAACCAGTTAGTAGCCGCCAGGTTCCCACCAAGAACCAAGGAACAACTTAAAAAGAAATGGGAGGGCTTGTCGTCAGCCACTAAAACCAAATACGCCAAACGAAAAAAGACTGGGGGTGGTGCAATAGAGTGGTCTGACGTTGACGAGCTAATCACCGAGATACTCGGCAAAGAAAATCCCTCCCTCACTCTGAGGATAAAATCAAAGCCAGTGAACATACCCTTGATGCTTCAAGTGACGCCAGTGAGAAAGCAAGCCTATCGTCAACTTCATCGTACCTTCCAGTGGGCCCAGATAGGATGGTTGAATTGGAAAGTGGCAAGAAAACTTCAGAGAACGAGCAAGAAGAAAGCCGTTTAAGGGAAGAGCAAACAAAAGAACCAAACTGTACCTGATTCCGACACTGTTCATAGGGAACAAGGACATAGAGAAAGGAACATTGAGAAAGTATATGAAGAGCTTTTAAAAGAAGAGCATGAAGTTAGAATGAGAATTCTACAACAGAAGGAACAGCTTCTTGATCCAAAGTTGCAGTTGCTTAGACGAAAACTTAACATTGACGAGTAGTTTAGAACCTGAGCAGATATTACCTTAATAAACTATTTTTTATTATGTCAAAACTTCTCGGTCGATTTTTTTTGGTTAAGTGATGACACACTTTTTCTGTTTACAGCTATTTCGAGAGAGGTTGTCGGAAAAAATGTGCACGCGACAATCCCGAAAGGTAGTATGGGATATGAGCAATACGCTGTTCCTGACACTGTAGCTGTCGAACCTACTCTTGTTGCTTTCCTTTAGCACTCGCAAACATATGTCCAAGGCCTCTCGTGCCATTCTTTCAAATTTCTTTGAAAGAACAGTGAACTCAAAACCACCCACAATACCTTTCGGGATTGTCGCGTGCACTTTTTCCGACAACCTTTCTCGAATAGCTGTATATAAAACGTTATCTCAACCGGCTGAATTTCCCTAATAATCCAACAGAGGCTTAAAACTGTTCCGAAACGACCAAAGACTTTCTTTACAACCATCGATGGTTAGCTTAAAAAAAAAGAGTGAGTCACTAATAAAGTACTATATCAAAGTTACCTGTTCCCTTAAGTGAGCCCGTAAGTTACCACGTAAAACGGTAGAGGACAAATAATTACTTAAGCTTAATAATTTCCCTGTGTTTGTTTATCCACATATTTCTCGCGAAAATGAAAACAAATGACTACACAAAGAGTTATTCCTACGACAGATTTTGCTTTCACATCATCTGCTGTAAAGAATACTGTGTTATGTGCTCTGCAAAGAAAAGAGCAATCGGCATAAAAAATATAAACATTAGGGATCTTAGCGTACCGAGACGGTTTATTAAAGCTCGAGGCTTTCTCTGCTTCAGGGACGACGTTTATCTTAAAATGTCTTCCAAAATACTTCAATACTGAACTCCGCGAAGATGACTCTTTACGATGCTTTCGAAAAATCTGGTAAGTCGAAGTGCAAAACGAAAACGTTTGGCATGCGAAGTTGCCCGCACAACGTGAAAACAGTGAAAATGGCGTTGTCGACGTGCGGACGACGGGAGATTGCAGACAACTTCTTTCGTTCTGCGCATGACTGAACCAGAAAATGGACTTCCGGTACGCCGTCCTCGTGCTTAAGGTCTCCATTAGTCTTTGACGGCGGTCGTCCTCCAAACTGGTAGAGGCTCTGTGGGTCGGTGAGCAACATTGACTTCTGTCACTGTCTGCAGCCTTAAGTTCTTTCAGCTGGATGCGGCACTAACGAAGGTTTCCCTTCCCAGAGTCCTTGTACCACTTGCGCGGGCGGCCTTGCTTTCTCTTGCCAGCCTCAAGATCTCCATGCAGCAGTTGACGGGGCATGCGAGGATCGTCCATTCACACCCGCCGCAGCTGGGCTTGATGAGTAAGGCCCCAATGCCGGTACACTCTGCAGGGTCCAGGACCTCGAGGTTTGTGATACGGTCTTGCCAACGCATGCCAAGTATGGAACGGAGGGCACGCATGTGAAAGTTCTCCAGCTGTTTGCCTCGCAATCACACAGCAGAGCGGTTAAGACTACAGCTCTGTAGACTTTCCCCTTTGTAGAGAGGCAAATGTAATGGCGATTGACAACTGTTACGCCGCAAAATGTAATAATCGCCGCAAAATGGAATATTAACGCAAAATGTGATCAGAGTCGCCGCAAAATGTAATACTAACGCAAAATGTAACAAAATGTTCAACGCAAAATGTAATCTTTCAACGCAAATTGTAATAACTTTTCTAACGCATAATGCAATAATGCCGCAAAATGTAATAATTTTCGAATAACGACGTGCATGCTATTTCAAAATCGGTATTGTGGCTCAGTAATCAGTAGCTGATCCAGATCTTCATTTGAATTATTATGAAATTTTCGTTGAACATTCGTTCAGGGTGCAAGGATAGGGCTAATTTAACGTTATTTATGTACATACGGAACCAGAACACCATTTTTTATCTTCAAAGTAAGGAACGCAACAATAACCGTTTTTATTCGCTGACATTTAGGAATCGATTATAAAATACACTAAACCGTACAACTCAAGGCTTTCATGCGGCAGAAATATATCCTGTTCACAGCACCACATTTTGAAACTTGTAAGCCAAATAAAAAAAGAAGAATTAAGAAGAGCAGAAATACAACTTCACGCTGAACTGACATAGCGTAACGTTCGGCAGGTTATGAGTGATTTCAGAAAAAAATCCGGCATACTAATTTCGAGGGAAAAAAAATCTTGCAGGGAAATATCTGGCGTAAAACATTCCTACAATGGAAAGAAATATAACTTCCATGGCGTGTAATGTGTAATTTAGTAAAAAAATCTTACACCGTTGTATGAAGGGGGAAAGTTTCTATAACCAGAGGTTTGGCCAAAAAAGATGGGATTATACTTTTCTGAGAAACTGCCCACCTGCCCCTCCCCTAAGCCAACATTTTGCCCTAAGTGAGAAATAAGTGTTAATGTTGGCTTAGGGGAGGGGTATGTGGACAGTTTCCCATAATGATCCAAAAATTCTAACCCAAACCAAATTACCCATACCCCCTTCCCCTCAAGTGGTAAAAAATGATCGACCCTAAAAAGAACGAAATTACACATTTTTTTATGGATCCCAGTTCACGATCGCGACTTGGTGCCGTCAACTCTAAGCTAATCGCGACTGCGTTGCTGAGAAAATGTAAGATTTTTGTGCATCAGCTTAGCTCTACTCCAGTAAAAAATGCGTTACTGGGCTAACTAAAAATTTTTGCGCTATCTGTTCTAGGCAAACGACAACTGCCTTACAAGGCAAACTGATTTGACTTTGCAAGGCTTGGACTCTTCAACATAAAGGAACCGTCGACCTAAAAAAACAGCATTAAAAACAATTCAGCCTCTATTAAGTGAGAAACTAGGAAAAGTAAGCCACAGCCAAAGTTGTCTGGTTCCCGTTCGACAACAGCTATTTTATTCGACTGAATTAAATTCAACATCTGAAATTAAACCAAGTCTCTCAGTTGCTACAGTTATGGTACAGTACAGCAAACTCTTGCAGCCATTTTAGTCTCGTCACGCAACGCTCCTCCTCCTTTGTTGGGGAAGAGTGTTACGTGACGAGACAAAACACGGCTGCGAGGGAAACTAGCTCAGCACGGAAGTAACACGACGTTTCAACCGTTATTTCATTAATAATAATAACAATAATAATAATAAGAAGAAAATAAAGGTTATTATTATTATTATTATTATTAATATCAATATTGATAATATTAGATAATATTAGAGCCTGCCTGAATTAAACTGTTTAAGGATCTTTTTTTTAAGAATTAGGAATTTAGGAATACGAAATTTTATTCTTTTTAACTTGTTTTCTTTTTAATATCAGAGATGGATAATTCCCTTTTGTAATGACTTGATTTAAAACTCTGGACTGCCGCCTGCAAGAGTCATTGACCGCATCTGAGCCGCAATTGCTATTTTTATGATTTATATTATTCTTGATGTTATATCAAGGTGAGTGCTTTATTCTTACTTCAAATATTTTTGTAAATTATGTACATATTAAAGTTCAATAAAATTATTATATCAAAATTGATAATAATAATAATAATAATTCAAGTGAAGATCTGGATCAGCTACTGATTACTGAGCCACAATACCGATTTTGAAATAGCATGCACGTCGTTATTCGAAAATTATTACATTTTGCGTTATTACATTATGCGTTAGAAAAGTTATTACATTTTGCGTTGAACATTTTATTACATTTTGCGTCAGTATTACATTTTGCGGCGTAACAAGAACCTTTGTGCGCAGCCTCCCTAGCGCTTGGCTTGCTTTGCTGATCCTGGACGTGATTTCTTTATCCAGGAATCCGTCGTTTAAGAAGATTCTGTTCAGGCCAGGTAGTTGAAGCTGTTGACACTTGCCAGCAGCGTGTCATCGATGCTTATGTTTGCCTCCACTGGTGTGGGTTTGGAGAAGGCTGGTACAGTACCTAGGTCTTGCTGAGGCCGATGGTCAGGCCGAAGGCCTCCGACGCCTCCGAGAATTTGTTGAGCATCAACAGAAACTCTATATTCATGACGTAAAATCTATCCGGAATCTAGTCAGGAGCTCTGATTGGTCGACATAGTATTTATTTTCTTTTATCCATTGTTTACAAATGACAGACAAAAGAAAAAAGGCCACAAAGGTCAAATGTAAACGGGGTCGTGAACGTGATGAATCTGCTACAAAACAGTCAATATTCTTGGAATTTATCTTCTTTAGACAAAGAATTTGAGTTTTGCTGGAGCTCGTTCGAAGTAAAACACAACACTTAATCATAACCGACCAGGAGAAACATAAAATCAAACAAATTAACATTTGGAACCCCATGACCACTTGATTTATTATGTGAACAATTACCACTGCGACGCTGTATTCCTTCATTTAAATTTGTATTTCCGCAATTCACATCATCTTCATGTTTCATTCCTTTCAATAGTTTAGATGAGCTCGGCAAATTGGCCTGCTTTCAATGTATGGGTCTTCATAGGTCAATTGGTAGAGCACTGCAGCGCCAACGTAGAGCCATGGGTTCGAATCCCAATTTTTTTTTTCGGGTTAATTTGCAATTGCTTAAATTGTAATTACCACTGCGACGATCATACCTTTATTCAAATTTAAACATTTATTTACTTCACCAGTATGAAATTTCTGTCGCCGAGGCGTAGACTTTGCTCCTCGCGAAACGTCTCTACCGGCGAGGAGCAAGATGCTAACGGCTGCATTCCCAGGCTATTTTTTGTTATTTTATCATTATTTTTATTATTTTTATCATTAGTTTATTTTTTCATTATAATATTATTCCTCGCGAAGCGTATACAGGGTTTATAATTTGTTAATAATTTCCTTTAGCGATGGATTTCGAAGGTAGAAGTACTTTTCTGAGTACATGGGAGAGAAAGTCGAGGTAAGAAAACATATGTTTTACGTCCTACTTCGCAGACCAGTTTTTTCGCCTTTGTTGGGCATATCGGTGGGGTGGTTTGTTTTACCCGGTCAAAAGCCTGGTTATTTTCCAGAAACATGTTTTTGAATTCGTGTTTAATACGAGACGATCAGCTTTAAACGCAGCTTTCCCGAGGAAGTTATTAGGGAAAACACTTTAGAAACAATACCTACCATACAATACATCAATAAGTCAAAATCCATACGTGAAACATTACATCAAATCCATTTCGTCACGTAGCGTGGTAGTAAGAAATATTTCTCGCAGACAAAATGTGTGGGGTTAGGATTCTTAGAAAAGCCCGTTTTTTCTTTCATATATTTTCTTTTCCCGATTGGCTTCTTGCTAAGTGCTGAGTCGAAATGGTTAGCTTTCATTTACTGTTAGGTTTGTCACTAAATATAAGTATGTAAAACGAAAATTTAACTTGCAGTCGAATAGTGGTATAGGCGATAGATTTCGGTTTCTAGGGCCGCGAATACGAATCCCACTTAGGCCCCTTTTTAGACTTTCGGAGAGAACCCTGGGAACGAGGTTGACTGAACTTATGACAGGGATCACAATATTATATAGATTGAGAATGTGGCAATAGAAATTGTTTAAAAGGGAGAGGCGGAAATGATGTACAACACAAAAAAACTGGAAAAGAAAAAATAATAAGGTTATGGATTACAATAATTCGTCATGGCGGTTTAGGCCATTTATGATTAGGTTCAAGAGTTATGGCCTTATCTATCAAATGCGACTGCCTGGCCTTACGATCTTAGTCACGGGAAGACTGAATTTTCTCTAGTAGGATTAACTACATGTCAGAATGAGAATGGTTAGAGTAAGAGAAAAAGTGTTCAGAAACAGTGATGGGTTTAGATTTAATGTTAGTTTTGTCGACTGCACGTCTGTGTTCGTTAAATCTGTCCTTGAGGTGTTGCTTAGTTTCACCTATATATTGCAAATTACAACGGTTACATTGAACCATGTAGATCACGTTTTTAGTGTTACAAGTAATATGTGAAGTGATGGAGCGTGTTTCACCTGTAGCGTAAAAAGTATAACTTCCAACACTTTCCTATCGTAAGTTCAGTAATAAGTATGGTGAGCCGAAATATTGTTTTGAAAAAAACTGACAAAACACGTTGTTGTGATCAGCTGTGCAGTAGTCTTTGGACTTCTCGTTTTTGGTTCTTAACATTTTGGCTGATTAGATCTCTTTTCTAGAGATTCAACGTTTATAACTAGCCCGAGGATCTTCGTCCGCGGTTTTTCCAGTTAATTTAATTCTTATATTACCAATACAATGCAAAAAACGATACTTCTCTACGCGTGGGAATTTACGGTCCGGAACCCTGCGGGGGCAATAATTTCTCGAGCCTTTCCGAGGACCGGCAAATCACGAGTGAAATTATTCCCTAATCCCACTGGCCACCATTTGATTACCCATACTATAACAATAATAATAATAATAATTAATAATAATGATTTATATTTTTTAACAACTTCTTTGTAAGCTGTAATAGTTTGCCATCACTGTTTAAGGACCTTGGGATCACCCCCGGGGGGTACTCCCCTATACATAATAAACCATACAAGTATGTGCCACCTCAAAGGGTAGGGTTTTGCACATTTTGGTCTGAAAACGGGTATAGACTTGGCTCATTTTGGTTTAGAATTGAGTATGGTTTTCGAGGAAACTAAGAGTGTACTTGTTTCAATTACAAAATGAATAAGAAAGAAAGAGAAATATGCAAATTCAAAATGGTTTAAGAATTTTTTTGTGTTGCTATTCTAATCTAAGTAATGATAACATAATTTTTTAAAGGCCAGGCTGGGTCTGAGAATGAATGTGGATTTTAGAGGCAAGGTCTGAAAAGGGCTGTGAAAAATGAAATTTTTTGGTTTGAAATAGGCTCAGGATTTGGAGAACCGGGCGGCACACCAACACCAAGAATTCCCACGAGTCCCCCCCCCCCCCCCCCCCCCCAAGGGCGGGCTGACTTTGTTTTAGGAAACACTGAAATTCATCTTCGCCATCGTTTTCATCCAGTTAGACACTCTTAGGGCAGATTGGTTGTTTTACAGCCAAAGGTGAAATTTTCTAGAAAACTGGGTACTTTACTTAAAACTATAAACCACACCCTCACAGTCACGCCCTGATCACATAACTCTTCATTCTACATAGTAACAAAGCTTTCCTCCTTTCTTCAAATTTTGATTAAATTACCATGGATATTGTGTGTGTGCAAGAACTGACAAAATTTAATCGTGGAGACTTTGTTTCCGTCAAACTTAAAAATATTTGCAAATCAATAATCCAATAAAAGCGCTTGATAGTGATATTTGTTAAGACAGAAGTCACGCAATTCATCTAAGAAAGGCAATACCGAAAATGATCTGTTTTGATATCGAGATGTTTTTAATTTTGAGGTTAAAAAGCCAATAAATCGCTAAACAATACGAAAATTGTTACATTAGAGGATGTGATGACTTTCCTTTTAATATCTGATTTGTCAAATACAACATACAATATGTAAATTTCAAATGAAAGGAGACGGGAATATTGGATTATTTTTTACTTCAGCTTCAAAAGAAAGCACTAAATGTTAGTTTCCTAAAAATAACAAATGCAATAAACAAATTCTTACATGCCTTAGACTATTTAACAAACGATCTGTTGCACACATTCGATTGCGCAAGCTAGCGATAATTTCAGTGATTCCTGTAAATAATCATGTAAATTTCAAGGGTCGATTCTGAAACGTTAGAATAGATGGAATGTAGAATATAACGTTTTAAATGTTTCAACACACCTGGCTGCTAGATGAAGAGGCGTCCATCGATAGTCACCAGTGCCCACGTTGATATTCGCTCCATGATCTAGCAGTGTTGTCACTATTCTGCTGAAATTATACCGAGCAGCGACATGGATCAGGGCAAACCCATGTCCGCCTAATTTATCGATTTGGCGCTTATCTGTTAAGGTAGAGAGTTCCGCTTCGACCAGCTCCATTTCATCTTCTCGGATAGCTTCAAACAACTTTAAAGCATGAGGTGATATAGGGGTTACGACCTCACTACTTTCTAGAGCTGGATCTTCATAAACAAATGAGGTTCGTTGCTTCGCGGCTTCGGGATCGAAACGTACCAAAGGTATCCCGTATTTTTCATCTCTTCTCTTAAAAGGGTTACAGCCGACTCCTCGCTGTTTTGGCTGGCTTTGTGCAATGTCACCTTCCTCTGAAATGCTATGTTCCTGCTTTCCGTTCTCCATATTCTACACGATCGAAGTGAAAACATTCAGAACGGTGAAACCCTTAAAATTATAAAAGCCTCGCAAATCACGTACATTGCATTCGATTTGCATTTCATGAATATTTTATGTGACCCAGGTCACAAAATTACATCCGGACTCCGCGCGCAAATCGCGGACTTCCGGTCGACTGCGACTGCGCCCAACCTTCAATGTCAAAAAAAGTTTGACGAACTAATTGTTGGTTTTCACATGACGTCACTAAAATTCAAACTAAAAAACTATCGATCCTACCGAGATTTTACCTTCACCGATGCATTAGAGCAGCTGAAAGCTAATTTTCATACAAATTTTCGCTTCAAAAGGGTTCTTGGCAGGGGGGGGGGGGGGGGGGGGGGGAGGGAAGCTACTTCCCACACATTCTCTTAAATGAAATCCAAACGATGTTCTCACAACTTGCAAAGCGATCAGCAAGGGTCTTGCCAGCGGATTTGGTACTGATCATGCGCATTACGTCAAAATCCATAGATCAACGGTCTTGAGAAGAAACAAAAACATGGCGGTCGAAGGCGAGACTGTTTCTCACTATTATATTTTGGTAATTCGCAAATTTATTGATATGATGTCGCTTTTCAGACAGAGTATGTGGTTTTCTTTTTCTGTTAAACAATTTCCCTTTGCAGACTTTGGAATATGCAACATATAGCTCCGTACTAATAAGAATCGCCGAAGAGTTGCGCTACCGAGCAGTGTTTTGCAGCAAACCTTAGGAAAGTTAAAGTCGCTTCAAGGTACAGAGCGTTCAGTAGTAGTTGTGATTCGTTTCTTAGGATCGTTTTGAATTTTAACTTTGGATTCAAGGTGTTGACTGATCGTAACAAACGAAGTGAAATGTTATGAAGTGTGAATGTTTATCTGATGTTTATTCAGTCATGTTATGTAGAGCTGTAAGCTCATATTTATAAAGCTTTCTGAATATACTTGCTTCCGATAAATTTGACACTTTCTCCAGTGATTTTTATCAGCATCAAATTAGCCTTGCCCGGCAAAAACGATGTGACCTATAGCTATAAATCGATCGATCGCGTTGTTGTTGGTTAAAATCTAACGCGGTTGCGTTTTAGTTTCCCCTGCAGTTTCAGTACCAAAAGACAAATACGATATGCAAGGAAGACAAAGATGCATGATATTATTTTTTTCAATTTTTTAAGCACTTCTGATTTCCTCTGCCGGTTATGCCGGTTCGCTTCTTGCCTCTAAAAGTCTAAAAATATTTACTGTGAGAAAAATGCTGCAATTATCCGCTGACCATCACGCAGGATTGACCGCTTTGCAAGTTGTGAGAACATCGTTTCTCGGTCCCAGACCTCGTCTCTCCCCCCCCCCCCCCCCCCCCCCCCCGCTGGACGCTTGAATTTTTAAGTTTTTGCGTGACGCGGCATTTACATGACGGCCAAGAGAGTTGTCATGTGAGTTAAAAAAATGACTCACTTCAGGAAATTTTGCTATTTAAACAGTTCATGTATTAGAAAAAGTATTACTTTAATGTCTATAAGTTTATCGAGGAATAAATTCACGGTTTTGTAGCAAAACTCGGTGACAGATGTTTCTGTTGGTTTCCTTCCGCCATGTTGGAGCTCATCCAGGTGAGCACCAGCATGGCGTCTCCATACAAATCTCTATAAATTTGGGTAAAACATTTCTTCGGATATCTCGTATACGAAATATTCCTCTGACCTGAATTTTGGCGAGGGTCTTTGTACACGTACCTCCTTTCATTTCCCAGATTCTGGACTTTATCTATTGGATAGTTTTGATTTTTATTTTGATCTATTTTGAATGGCGTGACACTGAAAACCAGCAATACCTGTAAAATGTGTGGTTCTTGAGAATGAACGTCTTACGCAGCTTAACCAAATGGATTTGGCAAATCGTTCAGTAAATCGCTTTTTAAAATAAGTAGATGTATATATATCGAATGTAATAGTGTAATTGCGCTCAAATTAGCTTGGAGAGTTAACGGCATGCAAACACCGTTGTGACGTCAAGATATTTTGCTTTTCGCGCGCTAAACACGCAAACATTATTTACCCATTCCCTCGTCCGGTCGGCTGACACTTAGAAAAGAGAACTTGCCCACTTATGACCGACGTCAAAGTAAGGCGGACACTTTATCTATCTCTCGTGAAGTCACAGCTTACTTATGCCACGGTAGTTTGGTCTCCTGCTCGTGTCAATTTGAGAACAATCTTAGAAAGAGTCCAGAGGCGCGCTACTCGCTGGATACTAGGAACTAGAATCGGCGAGATGTCCTACAAACAACGATTGCTGACTCTTCGCTTGCTACCACTAACATATGACAGGGAACTGAGAGATCTTTTATTTCTCTATAACTGTATTTCTGGATATACTGACCTAAATATTGAACGATATGTTACTTTTACCACACATGGCCGGTCCCGCTCTAAGAACCCCACCCTAGTACTAAAACCTGCTTACTGTAAAATCGCAACTTTTCAAGCTTCTTTTTCTAATAGAATTGTAAAACCCTTGAACACTATCTGTAATCTCGCCCCTCAAGACAAATTTTCTAGCCCAAGTTTATTCAAATATTTTCTGCACGCCACTTATTTTACTTTACTGGACACTACCTATGATATTGGCATTCCCTGCACCTGGTTCCTCTTCCGTAACTGCCCTTGCCACCGCTCTTAATTTTCTGTGAATAATATTATCCGCATCTTGTTTTTAACTATAAGTAATTAATTAGATTTAACTATAATTTTTAACTATAAGTAATTAATTAGATTCATTGTAATTTTTATTCAATTTAAATTTTCTATCATCATTTTTACTATAGTTTTTAGGGCTGTGCCTCGCATGGGTAACTTTATTTTCCCGTTCGCACAGTTCCTGTTGGTCCTTTCTTCTTAATTTATTGTAATTTTGTGACCAATAAAGTTGATAGATTAAAAGATTAAAAGATTAAAAGACAAAAATGCTGTGCCAATTTGATTTTCGCTTAATTAATTGAAAACAAATCCGTATTTTGGAAAGCAAATCTTTTTGCAAAACAAGAACCGATTACGCGTGCAAAGTGGTGTACAAGAAGACTTTGCGACTGGTAATAATTTCTCTTTTAATCAGTGCCATATTTCAAAGCGTTTTGCGTTATTTCTCGGAAAAGTTAAGCTTATAAAAGCAGTAGAAAACGTTTTCCCTGTATTTGCATAGCCTGACTATAAACGCTCGAGGGGTTGGGAGAATTCTCGACAGTAACATGAAATCCCGAGACGAAGACTCTTGAAATTGAACTACAGGTAAAAGCAATCGTGGTAGATGAAGGGCTTCAACTAGTATGTTGGGGATGTTCTTTAATTATATTTTGTATTGAGCAGTGTTGAGTCATGTTAAGTGAATTGCCTGGAAACATTCTTTAATAGTGAATTATCATACGCTGCTCAGTAGACTACGAGTAGTCCCCATTGTAGAGCGAGGTGATTTTCACGCGCGTTCGCGTT
Source organism: Porites divaricata (assembly GCA_038088405.1). Lineage (NCBI taxonomy): Eukaryota > Metazoa > Cnidaria > Anthozoa > Scleractinia > Poritidae > Porites > Porites divaricata. Next base: position 12,819,810 of record JBBMOI010000013.1, read on the forward strand.
TCGCTCGCTCTACTATCCCTGAGAAAAACTGGGGACTACTCTTAGTCTAACGCTGCCGATAACGGAAAGGATAAAAGGTGTATTCCTGTAACTTAAATGCCGTTTTCCTTCTTTTTTATCTCAAAGGTGTACATGTGGCAAATCCCGGGGAGTGACTTTGCTGCAAGGAAATCGAAAAGTGCTTCGAAGCACTTGGTGGTACCACCGTTCTGAATGATGTGGAAATCGTCAGCGTACGTAGCCTCACGAAGCCGGCGCGCCGTACGCAGTGGTTTGTCTTAATATGAAGAAAGGGCTAGCCTGACAAGGGCTATTCATGGAAACTTTTTCCTTACCTGACAGCGATCCATGGCATGACGGATATTAACGTTAAATCAAATTGTTTCCTATTCTGCGCTGAAAGTAATTACCCTGAGTATTGAGACTCTGGACCGCCTGGACGACAGATGTCAATATTTTTACTTATGCGATAATAGCCCATTGAGGTAAGATAAAGGTATAACTACAGAATACAGGGTATCTATTTCATAATTATTCTCTCGAGTGCACGTGGCTCGGCGGCGGTTCGCTATAGGGAGTTGATAAAACGATCTTATCATTCAAGTGGCTCGGCGGCTCGCCAGTCCCTAACCGCTAGAACACATACCTAGCTTGTTTCTTGCTTTTTCGCTCTACCATCTGAACGCCTGAGACAGCTGACCAAAATTGACCGAATACTTCATTAACACGGAATTGAACCGTTCAATATTTTCGCACTGTTCACACGGAACTCGACGAACCAGGTTGAGTCTTAACTTTTGTCAGTGGCTTAACCATCCGCCATACTCAAAGCTCTAATTTACCAAATCCAAAATGGTGTCTAGCCTGCGTAGCAGGCGCGTGGAAGTAGTGGGTGAAAGAGAGAACAGGCGCGCGCGAGGGAGACACGCGTGTCTCCTTCCCGCGCGCCCGTTTTTTCTTGTGCCCACTACTTCCAAGCGCCTGCTACGCAGGCTAAGTGGTGTCTCGCAGCTGGGTTACCCGGGCCATGGGTCAGCACTTTTTAACATCTGTCGAAAGGCCCTTGGACACCTTATGGAGTTTACACAACGTAGTATTCCTTATCGTTTTGGATTAGCCGGTTAAGCACTGCGTTTTACAGATTAGGGTTAAGCACTTCCTTTACTGATTAGGGTTAAGCACTGTTTCGAAACTGGTTAGGTTCCTTTTTTGGGTTGGGGTTGATGCTATGTGTACTTTAATCTACCTTGTGTAAACTTCATAAGGTGTCCAAGGGCCTTTCGACGGATGTTAACGAGTGCTGACCCCGGCCATGTCGGCCGTGCAACCACGCTTTTGCCGTACAAAAATATAGACGGTTATGTTGTTCACTCCACCGGCTTAAAACTGGACCTTGATCTTGGGTTCAAATTTTTGAACGACTACAATCCTCGTCACAAATCTTGAAGCACTTGTGTGATTTTCCCCACCTCAATGTTGATTTGGGTTTGCAGTCATTTCAGTGTTCCAAAATACGCGTGGCTCAACATTGGGGAAGGAGAGTGGCACATTTGAGTGAGAACAAAGGTGTGAAGAGTGAATGTAAGAAATTTTGAGAAAATTCAAGACAAATGTCCTGTTTCAACGATTTTTGACGAGTATTGTAGGCGTCTTAATTTTCGTACGGTTTGGTTCCTAAACGCACGAATTTTCAACCTTCCAAAATTTCGTCCAGTGCCGTGTGAACGTATTTTCCGTTAGGGGAAGGGGGGGGGGGGGGGGGGGTTCCCATATAAGTGACCGGGATGGTCGTCGACTCGCTTTGGGGTGTAAATTGCAGATTTTGGTCTCACTTAGGGTGTTTGGGATGGAAGGTCACAATATTTGCCCATTGAGGTATCGCATAAGTACTGTGCATGAAGAAATTTTCAAAAAATGCCTTGACACTGACCATACAGAAATCTCCTTAAGGAGTTGGCTTGAGTCACATCCACATTGGTCTCCCTTAGGGGTTTAATTTGAATTTTTCAACGAGCATCCCCGTCACTTTTATATTATGGGATTCCCTCCCCCCCCCCCCCCCCCCGGGCGCATCCTCAAGATCGGCTGAATTAAAACAAGAGGGAAATGATGGGGATGGCATAGGTACTAGGGATGTCTAGCCCGGGGGGGGGGGCTCCCATATGAAAGGGGAGGGGATGCTCGTCGTGTCGCTTGGGGGTGTAAATTTCGGATTTTGGTCTTACTAAGGGTGTTATGGGCAAAATGCTATTATATTTAGCCGTAAAGGAATCTTTAAAGGGTTCCACGCGAAGAAATGTAAAACAAATTATATAATATTTTCGATTAGTTTTATTCACTCGATTCATGTAATCAAAGTAGTTTAAAAAGTTGGGCCACGCCCGGATCGGTCTCCTTTAGGGGTTTAATTCAAAATTTACAACGAGAATCTCCACCGCCGCGTGTTCATATGGGAGTTAGTTGCGCGGGCATTTCCGCAGAACAAGCTTGTTGACACCGAAAAATTTTAAACTGGGAATTCGGTAAACAGATTTCCCACAAAATAATGGAGGGTATGCATTAATTTTGGCCCTACAGAACTGGATGCATTCATGTTTAGATTATTATTATTGTCAAGGACAAACTCCATTTTGCAGAGGACAATTTTAGTCTTATTCCCATGCACCTCTTTTATGGTTCAATTTAAGTTGTAGTATAAATATTGACATTAAAGACATCATGCAAGCGTTACCCTAATTTCTTGTTATAGCGCACTTTTAAAAAACATCCATTAAAAAGGGAGTGAAAAAAGAAATAATCAAAAATTGAAAAAAAAAAAAAAAATGATCAGTCCTGTGAACGGTCCGACATTTTTCTAACATCGAGGTTCATTCATTCCTCGAAGAAACATTTAGCAACCAATTATTGAAAACGGTCAATACAATAACAGAATATATTATTAAACCAGAAATCTCATTTACAGAATAAACTGTATAACTAAATTGTTTGTTGTTTTAGTCAATGAGATATATCTTTTTGAAAAGTTACATATCGCAGAATGTTTTTTGGTTCGTGAAATAAATGATACCCATTTTTCTCTATAATACTGTTTTGCTGGTCTGGTGCACGAAATTAGAAAGCAAGGAAAATATCGAGCACTTGCTGGCGAAACTCAAGCTGTGTTCTGCAGCTCTGAATAGCTGTTTTATCAATAAATGTAAACGACACCCGAGTACTACAATAAATAAACAGCAGGACCTGGCGCCATTGAACGCAAATAGTGGCGGGAAAAAAGATTAAAAAAACATTAAAATGTTCACGCGAACAGTGAGTAGGACCGCAGGAACTCAGCCAGTAATATTCACTTACTAGCAAAGTCTTGATGTTTTATTCGTTACCATGATGGCATCGTATTTTTTTGTTTTTGTTTTTTGTTTTTTTTCTGTATCTAAAAAAGGAAAAAAGGTATCAAGAAAATTCTCATCCACTAAACAAAACCTTACCTTTACGGATATTATAAAAGCTCCAATTAAGGCGTTCGGATTGATTACACTGTACTACTTATGGCCAACTAGGAATAAAAGCACGAAAATGTCGGTGAAGTCGTAATATTACGACTGCCAGTCAGACACCCTGATGTAAAATGCAGTGATGAGTTGCGTTCCTGTCTATCTTTTCTGAATGTTTCAGCAACATAAATTACATCGAACGTCGAAATTCAATATCTGTTTTTTTCTTTTCGAAAAGCTAAGTCCGCATAGAAGGACATTTATTTAATTCTCGGAGAATTAATTGGTTTTATTAGACTTGACACCAGGGGCACGAAGACGATTTGAGATCTAGAATTTTCGGAACATTTGTTGTAGAATTTCTTGCTTGCCTGCCTCTCCAAGGATTTTCGAACGTCTAAAAAATGGTATAATTGCCTATCTTCAGTTTAACGGATGTTTACCCTAAAAAGATCACCCAAGGATTTTCGGGAGCCTTTTTTCTGGCTGAAATTTTCGAAAAGGTAAGTTTTGATTCCTATAATTTTCGGATCACTAGACTTTCGGCTAGGAAATCCGAACAGATGAAGAGTTTTTAGGGGACAAAAATATGCCTATATCAACCGTTTAAATACTAAAATACGATCAACAATGCATGTTTAAGTGGTTTTGAACTATAGTCTCGTTGGGTGCCCCTGTTAACAAGAGTTCTTAGAGTCTTTTTAGTTAAAAAGCAATCCTTAGCTCCTAAAATTACGAACTTGTCAGTTGATGCGGTGACTCTATGAAAAAGTAAAGTGATCTTCCAAGGTTATTTAGCGAACGACATTGCGATTTTATAAACATAATTATATAGATTTGCCTGACGTGAAAAAGAGATATTTATCGAACTGAATCGTCCGTTACCTCATCATAGCAGTTACGATTAAAGATATTTTCACTTCCTAAACTGTTCGCGAAATCAAAATTTTGATCATTAAAATTTCATGTTCATTATTTCGCGTGTAATTAAAACACGAGATGAGAAAATACGTTTAGCCAATAGGAAGCGATGGCTTTGTTCATTGCTTCACTCTTTTTGAATTAAACGCAAATACTATCATTGTCACATCGACAATGCAAAAACATCATGAAGTTTGCTTTCTGCTTCCCCATCGGGACACTATTTTAAACTCAGCTTTTTATCGACACCGTGTCGGCTCGCTGATCGCACGCAAAAATTTGATGATTAAACCAAACTACATGATTGAAGTGAATTTAGCTAGACAGCGATGGCTGCACTTGTAGCGGACGTAACCCGCGTCGAAAGCCTCACTGAACAACTGGGGCGACATAGCCTTGACGAAGACTTAATTCAACGAACTGAAAAAAACTTCGTCTCCACTCAGATTTCGCCAGACAACAGCGCTTCTGATGTGAGAATTTCGTCCCACCTTGCGGATACTTGGCTTGGCATCGTTGATAGGACACCCACTAACAGCAAACATAATAAGCGAGAGGCTCAAGGGATCAAACAACACATCGTAAGCCGTAAATTGCAGCCTCTCAATCTCAGAGAAACGCCGAAGCTTGTCAATGAAGTTCGCATCGTTAAATTTGTTAGCAACAAACGAAATTTGAGGCGAAATCATGCGTTGAAACTTGAGAGGGAGTATGAAAAGGACGCATTAAAAGCTCGATATGGTAGAGTGGAAGAGGGATTTGACCAGTCAAGCTCGAGCGATGATGAGCTGCGAGAGCTGTTTTTGTGCAATGCTAAAACACCTGAAATGGACAAAGAAATGCAAGAAAACTCCAATAGTGCAGAGGTTAATTTTCGAGCAGCCGGCTTAGTTGAGGAAAAAGTCAACAAAGCCGACACTCGGAGGAAAAGGAATAAAATGTGCCGGGGGAGTTTGAAAAAGAAAATAAAAATTTCGAGGCCATGCCTTGATTTAGAGAAAATGGAAGCAAGGAGATTGGACGACCTCAAGATTGACAACAAAAGACCGGAAAGTATATTTCATCCGATTCATTAAGTACAGTGGCAAACGGAAAACAATAAACATCATTTGCTGCAATTCATAAGCTGACCTAAAATAATTCACATCTGATCATGACAGCAGCCTCGAAGGAAATTTTGTATCGCAGCCAAGACCAACTACCGTAACTGAAGAAATAGCCAGAGTTTTAAATGTACAAGGCGATAAGGTTGCATGTATTGTTGAGGTGCACCTCAATAGTTAAGTACATGATGTTCTGTGTACAGTACCTAATGTGCTTTTCAGAGAAACCGCATGTGACATTTCTTTGATTAGGGCATGACTCAGGTTTTTTTTACACTAGAATGTGGTCGTGATATTTAGTTATGAGATGTCCAAAGTTAGGCGATTATGTGAGAGCAAAATATAGATTACAGCGAAATACCGGAAACTATACATAGATGTAAATGTTATACTATCTCTGAACAACATGATTACAGGGACTCATTTGAATTTAAAATATACGAAGGCTTTAATCTATGACTGTTTGCCGAACTTGTTCAATATACGATAAAATGCAGCACTAAGATTTCAGCTTGTGATTCCAAGCAGGCAGGAGCTACAGAACAAAGATCATCTTGATCGGCAGTTTTCTCAAATTTATTTTGAGCTTAGAATTTGGCACTTACAAACTTATTTTGATAAATAAAAAAAAAATTAATACTGACTGCTACCCCCTTATTGTTTATATTCCAGCTAAGGCTCTTCAAGCCCTGACGTTCAGGTCCTTTTTCCTGACACCTTTTTTGACATAACCTCTATTGATAGTTTTCCAAACGTTTGAGCCGTCTTTATGTTTTTGTTGCTCGAGGTCAGAGGTACGTATTGGAAGCCGAAAACCATAACGTTTGTTTAACGATTTTGTTATTTTAATTTGAAAACCAGTCCAGGCTGTGGTGACAGGTTCAATATGGTGTGTAACTGAGGGGAATAGGCCACTTCTGAGTTCCAAAGACCCTCACTTTCAAAATGAGGCTAGGTGCACATGCAACCTTTCTTGTGAAAATGAGTTTTATTTGCATGAGAATGAAAAATGATTTCCATATCAAAGGCTGAGCACCTACCCTCGTTTTGAAACAGAGACCCGGGGGAACTCGGAAATGGCCTATTAAATAAAGACCCTTTAGCCTCTGCTAAGTTTGTTTACTTTATTGACATTATACAAACACTTAGCAACAGTTGCCTTTAATTGAAATTTTCAGAACTTTCTTCAATCTAAGAACGGCGGCTTATGGTCTACTGTTAAGTTGACAAAATTTGCTTACGTTAAATGATTATGTATATTTGCCCTAACGCACTGACAACTATGTCGAGCCCAGTTTGATAACGTAGCATCTGCTCGTGTCGACACTGTTCTTGCCTCTAAAAGATCAACTGCACATAACTTATTTTCTTAATTAATCACCTCGGTCTAGCTAGTGTTTATTGCAAACTTGGCCTGGTAGAACCGCAGTGGGTTTTACATGAAACTGCAGTTTATTTGGGCCCAACGTTTTTAAGAATTTGTTTAAGTAATCGTGGAAAATATGGTCATTGGAGATCAACAGTTTTCTTAATTTCTTTCCAGTCCCCTTACAATATTGGTCCTAATGTTCACCACAGTGAAATAAAACGTATTGAAGATCTGGAAAGCAATTATATGGTGTGACTAATTATCAAATGCAAAATGTTTGCACTAGTTTTTTTTTTTCTTTCAATGTCGAGATTTTGTTTACCAGAGAATAGTAAAAGTGAAACTCGCATTAAACAAAAGTCTTTATTTATTTAATAGTAACTAACAAAGAACTATTCCAGACGTTTACAATTTATTCAGGTTTGAATAGGTACATTTTCGCGTGCACAATAATTATGTCGGACTCCCTAACTTTGTCTGTTCATAATAATTTGCTATGCAAACAGCCAGTCAAGTAAAAGCTAATTACTTTGGTCCCTTTTTGAAAGAAAGGGCGAACAGTAGAGAGCTTTAATGATAGCTTAATGTAAGACGACAGTGAATTGTTCAAGGAGGCTTTAGGTAATCCCGCGGAAAATGTCTTTTCTTACTCTAATCGCTTTATTGGTGTTGTCTTATGAGACAAATGATACGGAGACCGAGTTTATGTTTAGAAAGATATTAAAAACAGAAGCTTTTCTCTCGCGTTTTTAACTCTTAACTAGTCGTGCCGAAAAATGCAGTTACGCGTGATACACATGCTAACGGTTAGCATAAAATCAGATGTACACTATAGCATTGCACCCTGTATTGTTCCCACGTTTTTTGTGTTATTCAATTTCGATTTAAGACGATGGAATGCGCATACTGCCAGAAATTGCTGTAGGGGCAAAAACGCGGAACATTCGGCTGCAATTACGCTCAATGCAAAGTACCGAAATAAAAGAAATGCATTGAAAGATGAACTGATGGTAAAGACAACGCGTGCTGGTTATCAATGGTGACTCTCTGAAAATAACCGTTGAATCTTAGCAAGGTCCTACAGTAAGACAGGCATTTCACTAACGTGTTGAAGTTACGTTTCTTTTGGTATCAAAGATACACTGAAATGAACCGACAATACTATGTATTTACGCACGTCTGAACTCCAGTTTGCTTTTCGTCATATACAAATCAGAACCGACCATTGTATGTCAAAGTTTTTAATCTATTATTAAGACAGTTAAGATTGGGTTCTATTGTCTAGTAAAAGTGAATATCGAATGCCTCTAGGTATCTTTGTCTATCTCATTTTGACTGTACACTTAACTAGCCAAGAATTATTTACTTTGGTTCTCTATATAACATGTCTCTAGCTCGTTTATCAAAATAGTGATGAAGCTTGGACATGTTTCCAATCACTGCCACACGTTTCCTCTCGGTTCTAAAGCTGGTACAGTACTTGTAGCAAGATAGGTTTTGTTCCGGAACAGACGTCGGCTGAAATCTTGCATGTTTACAGGACAATTGCAATTTTCAGGAGCACATAGGCTTATTACTGTTTATTTGCCAACGTAAACAGTCTAATGGCGGCCAAAATTCTCCAAATGAAGTAGATTCCATGACCATATTGACCACTCTAACTATTGTCAGAAAAATCCACGCATGAAAGTTGCTGAGTAAACTTATATATTTAGACAAAGAAATGGTGCAAAATTTAGCTTTCACACTTGTGAAAAATACCCGAAAAAGCTTATAACGTAGTGTTAGTCGTTGCAAACTCAGAGTAGACAGGAATAAAGTTATGTCAAGCAGAATAAGGGTGCCTTATTCGAAGTCATGAGGTCCAACGTTTTCACTCATTGTTAGCAATGCGGGATAAACACTTAACTGAGTGAACAAACCCTCAACCGTGACTTGCGTTTGCGCCGTTTGTTACAATCGATGATGCAGGAGCTCCCGCGCTTGCGCGCGTGATCGTCAGAATATGATTAGATTCTGTTGTCGTGAAAGAAAAATTTCGAAAAAAACCTTTGGGACCAGGGTAAGTTAGCCCTGCAGTCTGCGTTTTACACTGACCGGAATATCCAATGGACACTGATCTATCAGACCGGAATAGTCATCTCGCTTGATTTTTATAACTGCTTGAATCAGAGCCTCTGCAGTATCCAATGCTAGCAATCGGAAAATAATTAACCAGCGGATAGATGGGTATGTTGAGCGTACAGTTCAGAGAGTTATCCGAGTTGTCGATATGGAAGAGTGTTCAGATCATTATGGGAACTTGCTTTAATAGAGAGGGGAAGTCGTTACGTCACGTTTCCATGGTAGGAACATTTTTGGATGACAACAAACCGATAAAGTAACTTAAAAGTCTATTCGCACCATTTCAAACTTCACCGATCTTACTCAATTTCATTTAATTTGGCAAATCTTGGCGAAGTTTTCTTTGGGACCGTATCTATCGTTATCTAAGTTTGCGTTCACCTACTCCCGTAAAGTGGGGTCGTGAAATTAGGAGGTTTCATCTCGTAGTGGTGCAGCAATGGCCAAGAAATGTAAAAAATAACGTGGTTCACGTGCAAAATTTTTGTTTGATAATATAAACATATTATTTTTCGCCGTTCTTCTTGCCGTCTCCGTCGTCGTTGGTTTTATTGTCATCCAGAAATAGTGCTACCGTGGTAACGTTACGCCACACTTCTCCTCTCTATTCGCCCCATGTTATGTAAGGGAATCCAAGACAGTTTTGGATTCTGGATTCCAATCAGTGGATTTCGGATTCCAGGTACCGTATTCCAGTCTTTGTCAGTGGAGCTTGGATTCGGCATTTTAATCGTTAGTGGGATTCCGGATTCCTTGAGCTGTATTCTGGGTTCCCAAGCCCAAGATTCCAGATTGCACAAGCAAAATGTTCTCGGATTCCGGATTCCATGGGCAGAATTTCACGGACTCCGGAATCCGAATTCCCTACATCGGCCGATTTAAATGCTTAGAACGTTTTTAATTAACTACGCATTAATGAGGTATTAAACACAAGTAAAGAAATAGAAAGAAAACCCGGTAGTCATGAAGACCAATTGAATCAGGTCCAGTTTAATTATATCGTCGAACTATTCATGGATCATGTACCGAACTCTCAAATCCCTTCAATTAAGTACACGAAAAGTTCGACGTTTGAGGCAATGAAGTCCGGCTCATACTCGGTGTAAAAACCCGTAAAACTCACGAGTGACGTAAAATAGAGCCAAGGAATATAATAGCTAGAAAACAATGAAAACATACACCGAGGATGACCCTAAAGTCCGCTATGTCTAAATTGGGTCGAACCATGAATTTAGGTCGAGTGACCCACCTGGAAATTTCGACTGAGAAGCGTCTCCGTTTCAAACGTCAAATATTTCATGTGCCAAATATAATGCATAAATTACTATTATTTATTTTGGCTGGCAAGCATTGTAGATCAGTGTACATCATAAAAATGTGATTGTGTCCGACTGTAATAAACATTGACGTTTGAATTAACCGTCGAACCTTTATCATTTGAGTCGAGCCAAATAGGTTTTACGTTCGGTGCATGAAAAGTTCGAGGTTTGAACTGGGCCTTAGTATTAAAAATGTCAAATAATATCTAGATTTTTTTCTAATTATTTCCAGGGGGGAAGAGAGCGAGAGAGAGTTGTAACGTAATTTATGATCTGACTCTAAAATGCAAATATATAGCAGTTTCATTTCATTCTCTTCCAAGAGTCCGTGAGCCACAGCTGGTGTTTAACACCTTTAGCCTTGGAAACGTCTTTATTACGCAAATCTTTCTCTTCAAATTGTTCCATTATGCATATTTTATTAGTTGTGTCTACCTTTAAGTCGTTTACCGTCTGTTAAAGATTGTGTTAGTTACAAGGCTACCGAAATATTGAGCTGTAGTGCACTTTTTCGCAATGTAGGACCCCCGGACGGCGAAAGTCTTTTAAGAAAAAGAAATGGAGGTATGCGTCATTGACATCGCTTGGTGGGATATATAGTCTAATACGTTTAAAAATCTTCCGACGTGTATGATAGTTAACAAAATCAACTACGTTTAAATATAGGAACCTTGGATTTTACTTTGTAGTTAAATGCTATGTCTTTGATTTTCTTTCCATTTGGAGAGTAATGACAATGGCTATAAGGCGTGTTTGAACTCACTTCTCTTCATTTTTTCAAAAAAGGTTTATTTTATTTAAACGTTTGACCAATATAGAACTGGAGAAAAGAAATTGGCGAACAAAGGGAATGTGCAATCAAGTTTTTCAATATAACTTCTTTAAATACTTAAAAAGGGGAAATTTTGATTTACACGGTTAGAATTGGGTCTAGCAGCTAGTGATATCAGCCGCGCAGACCGAGATAATATTGGGTGCGATATCTGTGATATTTGTTACAAAGTCGTTAACGAAACAATGTACCCAGTGATATTCAAAAGCCTTGGTGGATGTATTTATCTGGGTTTCTTGGAAGAAAAAGAGTATTTGTAAAACGGTGTGTAATGAATACGGAGGATCGATGTTTTTGGACACGTTGTTTACTAAAGCAAATTCTGCGGTTCACTGACGTCATAGAATCAATTCACGAGAGAGCAATTTTTCCTGGATACATTATTTCACTGTTATTTTTAACTTGGCATTAGATCACCCGCCGGAAAAAAGTTTTGAAGGCATAATTTTAAAATTTTGGGGGGTGGATTAAGGAATAAAACAGAAAAAAGCAATCTTAAGCTTTAGAGTGAAGTTTGTCTTTGAGTGCTTCGCTTCTACTGATTACAGTGTTCACTGAATACAAATTTGGTGTTTCAATTTAATATCCGCAAGCTAATCTCGCTCATTTCTCTACCTCTCAAAGTGAAACAAGCCTTTATGGTTCTTGCAATGATATATTAGATAATATATAGTTGAGAAATATCGTAGATATATATATGTTTTTGTGTACGATACTGTACGTTCTATGTTATTCACTGTTTGTGGCTATACGTTCTAGTAAGAATAAATAACCATGAAAATCATGATCACGACGCAAAAAATAGGTAAACAGTCTTAAAACAGTTGATTTCTGGATTATAATGTTTCTGAAAATAAATACTGGATTTCTGCGTCTTCAAAAACGCGATTACTAATCTTAGATATATGTTAATTACGTTCTCCTCTGCAAGTTGATACGCCAGTAGTAAAAAATGTCCTTTGCTTCCTTGCAGTCATTAGATGCCCGAATTTGGCCACTTAAGTCAGCACTACAAGCCTTGCAGCTTTTCCAAACTCCTTTTACGCAAAACTGTCCAGCGTTTTAATCAAGTGACATCAAGGTTAATTCCTAACCACTGTTTGCGGTGAAAACAGGGGACTCCGATCGCAAGTCTGCCTGCTGACTCTAGGGCAACCACTTGCTATTGAGCCATGAAAACTATTACGTAAACACGGTAAACGTTTTAATGTCGACGAAAGCTTGGAGCAACTTACTGACGAGCCAGAAAGCCCGCAATTATTTGTCTTAACACGATGTTTGAAGAGATGGCCAGCAACATGAAACCGATTGCTACTCTTGCAAATCTGTTTATACTCCTTCTCTCTACGTAGCTGGTTTCTAAAGTGTCTCCGATTAGGCGGAGCTCTGCGGCAACGTATCTGCATCTCTCGTGCATTTCTTGAGTCAAATGCTCTTCGTCGTCATAGGCAGACCTGGGACTTAATGTCTGGACCTCTATATGACCCATGCTACTCTTCCTTTCTTTATCCTCTGTGCTGTACTTCAACTGAAAAAAATATTGAGTGTTTTATATCCAGCCGTTTAGTTTAGAGAACGAACGTATGTCCCAATATCTTACATTTACTATGTGCCTTCAAATGTTTATAATACCTTGTATCAAAGGGTGGCAGTTCAACTTTGTTTGTTTACAACCTGCCTCTTTTTACAGCGTCCGATGGGAATAGCAAGAATTATATTTTAATTGATTTCGTTAGCTAATTCGACGGTCTTTCGCCAATTTTTTTTTTTTTTGCCATTTTTTAAAAAGTTTCATTTAGTGTACTTTCGATTTTATATGCTTATCATGTATATGTATTTTAAACCCCAATGAAGCACTTTTCTTTCTTGAAGCATCTGTTATTTGAGTTGACGAATAATCGATCACGCTGTAAATCACGGAGAACAGTTCTGAGATATGTGGGGGTAGCAATTGTAGTGTAAAGTACTGGCATAATAAAACTGTTAAAAATGTGTCGTACTAACATAGTGCAAATCATTTTAAGTACCTTTGACAAAGTCGTCTTGATCAACTGAGCAACTTGTAACCTAAGGTCGAGGGATCCGTATAGTTAACTACAAGACCGTAAAATAAGTTTTGAAACCTCCTGCATATATACAAACATGTAGTCTGTTGATCGAATGGTCAGCGGTCTTAGTGAAAATTCCACACCTTTTAACACGTCTTTTACACGGTTCTTTCCCTTTCATCACGCAAAGTAATTGTTTTTTCGTGTTAGAGCGTTCCTTCACTTGCCACAGATCTAACCTTACAGGCTTAATATCAACTGTAAAGCAGCTTATATTGGTATTCGTAGACTAACAAGCGTGATTTTGAGGTTTCATTGGTTAGATGATGTGGATATTCAGTTATCCCTCAAATAGAATTGTTTTGATTCAAAACTAGCCAATTTAGGATGTCACGGTATGGACGAGGGAATTATGTTTTTGATTGCTGGAGCCATCAAAATAGTATTGTGAGTTCTTTTGTTTTCACCCTCCCCTTTTTAATATAGCCAAATTCAATTAATTTTAAAAGCTCATGGCAAAAAATATGATGAAAATATTTGTGGCCCAAATACAGAGTACTCGTTGCCATGGCATCGGGCAAATTTCGTGATCTGCAATACACAACACTTTCCAGCATCTCACGAACGAGTAAAATATATTCATCCACTTCTTTGGTCAGTGGCTGGCAAAGAAAAATAATGTATGCTACCTTTCCAGCTGCTAATGTTAAACTAAATCAGGTTGAAGACCGCTGCACTTAGAATGAATGTTATATCTAATATACTGGTAAATTTATTGTTTAAAGGATCATTTGAAAAACTTCAAATTGTATCAGCTGGCCTTAATCCTTTACTAAGTTTAAATAGAACGATAACCAGGGCGGAAGCTTCCCAAGATACTTGTATGTTTTATTCAGAAGAAAAAAAAAGGCATGTTAAGTCTTGCCGGCAGATTTGCCTTGAAGTCGACGTTACTGCTACAACAAGTGAATAAGACATTCTCTGTACCTACAACTTTTTTGAGGCACAATTTTTTTTATTATCGAACGGTCGTTCAGCGTAAAGAGTAAGAGAAAAGACGGAGGTGTGTTAAACTTGACCGGAAACTTATTTGACAATCAGAAGTTTTCTCCCGTATTATCTACGCTAGTGAACGAATTATTTGAGCAGGGGATTGGATGAAAAAGTCATAGCAGAAAAAAATATACATATGAAGTAATATAGTTTACTAGATACATTCACAAGAAGATTACCACCGTTCGAAACGAGCCTGTTACACCGGATTCGTTTAACTTTTCCCTGAGAACTGTCTTGAATGTTGCCACAAATTTTCGTGCACATAGCTGTTACGTTTTTGCTCCAGACCGGTACCTGCCGCCGGGTCAATGAGTTGTTTGATAATCATCTTGTGTGCTTGAATAGTTTTTCCAAGGTTTTACCGATGAACACGAAAGCGCATGAGAAGGCTATGCGGAGCGGTTATTCTGCTAGGTATATACACGTATGAAACTGACGTTAGGTTATCACAGATTTAGAAACCGGCCACTTCTACTGAACCTCGTCATTACTTCAGTGACTTCAGAAACTGCACTGCAGGATTCTCAGGGAGTTATTTTTAACATAAGAGAGCGCAAAATATCTGACAAAGGAAGTTCATTTTCCCGTTTCGATCGTATTGTTCGCGATTGTTTGCTTACCATAACCCAAAACTATTAACTTCGTAATGAGGTGCGTATTCATTTTATAATTCGATCCGATTCTCAAACTTCGAGTGAAAATTAGAACGTCGCAGAATTTTTGTTCTAAGGAAATGTACATTAAATTGCGAATTGAAATCGGCTGACTGACTTATCAGTAGGAAGCAACGCACCTTTAGCCAGTGAAGTTTTCATTTCCACATTACTTCCGGACAAAAAATACGAAAATAAAATGAAATAAAAGGAAAAAGAAAGGAAAAGAAAAGAAAAAGAAGATGTACACTTGCACAGAGAATCATATCAACCAAGCAAAATGGATTAAATTTGTCTCTTCGACTGTTTAGCCTATATCTCCCGCTAGTTCCTTTTAACAGTAAATGCAGGCTATAGCGGAGCCCTGCTCGCACAATTGCTATAGAAATTGAAAATCCATCGATGCCAGAACATTTGGTAATGCCGTCCGCCCGCCCTCCCGTACACCCTCTACATGTGAGCCGATGTCAAATGTCACTTTTACTACTTCTTAAAATGACAGTACCCAGCCAGTTGTATATGCTATCAATATGAAGATGAATTGACACCTGTCAAAATCGGTGATCCGCTGACAAATATCGTATAACCGTTTCGCGGGCTTAGGCTCTAAGACCGCTTGTCTTCCCGTCAGACATGTAAGCCGATTTAAGCTGATTTTAACTGCGCTTTCAGGGCTATTAGATCGGTGGTTAGAGTGGAGACTCCAGTTGCAATAAAAAATGGAAATGTACAGATGCAAAAAATCTAGACTTTCGGAGAGAAAAACTCAGAGGCAAAGCCGAGTCTTTTTCTAGACTAAATTTTTATGTCTTCACTGACGTGGATAACAGATCGAGAAAAAACAAGAGAGAAAGAGAAATAAACAAAGGAGGACGATTTTCTTTGGAAGAAAAACCTGAAAATTTTATAGCGCCGGTCAAAAAATGAGAAATTCTAGCTGCCAGCAAGGTGAAAATGAGAGGGATCGATAGCCAGAAAAAGCGAACAGAAACACAAGCAACATACATATATATATATATATATATTCTGCGAGCACATACGACATTTCCTCCATAAAACGTGTACAACTTGGAAGGTTCACGTTGTAATCGTGCAACAACAACGGCAAAGAAATGTGCAAAAAAGTGTGCTGCACTTGGTTTTTTTACCATCTCGTTGCCGTCGCTTAGCATTATACGAAAATATTTGCTGTTTGAGTAAATTCTAAGTATATTAACGAGAGGTTCGCTTTTACCTCTGGCTTAGTCTATATATTAAGGATGACCTGTTCTCCCAAATTTGAGGTAATTGATGGATCTCGTTGTCGAGTTCTGGTGAATTCATTTGATACTCGAGACGGCTCATCAATCATTACAAGTACTTTGAAATGCCTCCTATTCAATTAAAGTTTACAGAAAATGGTTTCAAAACATTGCGTGATTAAATTGACGGCTTTCACCGTATCTCTTGTCTTATCCTTCGGCTTGATCCTATAAACAATGGCGTCGATAAAGAAAAAAAAATATATGTCTATTGAAAGACCAGAATTTCTGTCTATACTTTGCGGATTCGAGGACCTAAAAACCTTGGAGGCAGGCTTTATGGCACCATTTTGGTAGAATTATCGCTGTCAACAATGATATCATATTGTTTGTGGTAAAATAGTTGTTTAATTAATAAAGCAAAGTTACAACTTGCTTTAAGATGCTTTCTACTAAAGGTTTACTTTTTCTGATTGCTGAACTCATCGTCTTTCTTCTTTTGTACCTGAGAAACCGTTTGTGCATGTTAAAATATAGATTAAAATCCAGTTATGTTGAGCCGCCAAATGCATGATTTATATAACAGTTTTTCAGTTCTTAAACAAGTTGCACACTTTGATCATCTAACGAACCTTCTTATACAATCGTTTTTGTTATGTAATAAACGAAAGGAACATTGATTCCCTAGACATCATATAGAGTTTCATTCCGTAGCTGTTTGCGATTTTTTTTGTTTTCAGTGAGGGCTATCTCGGAATTGCAATTCCACAGGAAGAATTTTGCCAGGTATGATAAAAGTGGAATATGAAGAAAAGCTGGGAGTCTTTTACTTATCTTCTATTTGTTGGTAAAAAAAAAAAAAAAAAGAACGAAAAGAAAGAGCAAAAACTGAGTAACATTTATTGATATCCCATTCTTCGTGGCCTAAAATGAACTACTTGTACGCTACTTGCTAAAACCCATTACCTACATCCCAACCCAGCCCCAGTGAATTTCCCCTGTCAAAGAAAAATCGTTATTTTATACTCACCTTTTTCCAAAAGTATTGATAATGATGGAAACTGGCTTTGCTAGATTTGTAGCGATAAAATTGCAGAGTTATTGTTACCGACCGTAAATGTTGCAAAACTTCAATAATGCAACGAGTTTATTTGTATTCCTAATGCATAGATTATTTTAACTCGAGGGGCTATTGTCATCTCTTTCTTCCTACTGAATTGTAAATATGTCTTGTTGAGTGATTTTTTTAAAAAACTTATTATAATAGTTCAGTCTCCTGACCCTTTTTTTGCGTGCCTTGCTCTAGGAGTTAGTGTAAGCGAACGCTTGAAGCTAATTATTCGGGCTTGCTCTGTCTTAGTACTTAAATGTAGTGTGCACGTACTTTTTGTCGAACAAACTGCTGAGATTTTGATTTCGCCGTCTTTTACTTGTCAGTAAAAGCACTCATAACGAAAAAAATATTCACCTGTCAACATAAAATGACATAATTCTTCAACATACAAAAACAAACTGAGTATTTGCCTAAATATGTAAGAATGGCCCGGCTTGGAATTAAATGGAACAACTTCAAATAAAACTAAATTTTCTCACCATAAGCTACTAGAGAGCTACCCATGATAGTTCCGTGACATAACAAGCTCCAAATTAATGTTTATTCCACTTGATGAGCACGCTTTCGAACTCGTCAATCTTTAAGAGTAGCGTCATTACCGAAGCCTTAATTTATACCATTAAGTCATCGTGTTGTAGCACGCAAACATACAATTATATACAACTCTTCTTCTTTTGAAAAACAGTATTTCCCTTGAAGACATCTCGTTTCTTTGATAAAGAGAATTGACTCATCGCAACCTTTGTAGAGATGCAGGGTAGAGGTTTGGCTTTCTGTGCTGTTGTAAGTTTTACCTTGATTCGTAAATTTGAAAACGAATGAGATACCAGTGAATGTCCGCAGCTAAGTGATATTGAATGTTCTATAGTTTGCCATGAGCATTTGGAAATTACAGAAAGTTACGACGGCGAACAAGACAGAATAACAACTGCCTTGGCAGTACATTTTATCCTGAATTAAATTTTTGCTGCGAACTAAAAATTGCAGTTGCTAAAGTAAAAAAAACAAAAAAAAATGTCATTTCTCCACAGCAAATGGGAAAGTGGAAAGTCCTCTTTCGTTGTAGTTATTAATATCGTTTCTTGGTAACCTTTTAGGCTCGCAACTATTTTACGTTGATGGCCAATCCGCAAGTGAATTCCAAGGAGAATGAATATTCTTCTCAGTATCCAAACTGAAATTATGTCAATTTATTTTTTGTTGTTGTTCAGTGTTGCCGTTTTGTTTTGTTGTTTATTAAATAGCTATGATGTTATCCCCACACAATTTAAATATAAATAGGAACACTTCAGTGGCCAATAATGATTTTAAAATACAACGCACGGTAGCGTGGAGGCCGGACTAAATATACATTCATTCTGTGAACCGTAGATCTGCGACTTGTGTACATTGTAAAGTAGTCCTTGTAGAATATCTCCACGTTGGGTCCACATCTGTCATTTCTTTCCTATTGTACATCACAAACATAATGTTTAGCGATATTCGCAACGTATCTAATGGGGGAGGAAGTTGTTGAAATCCCTTCCCCGTAGCGTTTTCGTTACTTTACGATATTTCATATAAAAGTTTCTGCCCTTAGTAGAAAGCTTGTAATGTCGTCTACAAGTTGATGTTAACATTACTGGATACATATGCAAATGAAGTCCAGTGACGTCATCCAACACGGCAGACAGCTTGTAAATGTATTTTCTCGCGTTAAGGAATGCACGTTGCTTCAGTGCTTTGCGTACGGATGTGTTGGTATTTGTCGCGTGAGTTATTTTGACAGTGTGCGTGATTATTTGTTATCAGGTATATAAGGTGTTCTTTGCATATTCAAGGTCACTTGACGGCATCTCTCGCTACCGTTCTGTAAATTTTCTTGTATCTGTTATCTTTTTTGTTATTATATTTAATCTTTCAGAAGGGCTATTACCAGATTGTACATTATTGACATTATAATTATTGTTAGCTTACGTCTTCGTTAGCTGTAGTTTGTAGTACGTTTATTCATGTATTTTTGCCCGTGTTCTAGCTATCAATAAACGAGATGCCTATTCCTGATACTTGTCTGCGTTTCATGGTTTCTAGAGTGAAAATGATTTGTTCTCGTTTCACTGCAGAGTGATTAGAGAACAACTGATGATTTCATATGTTGCTAGATTCTGGCTTTGAAGGCTGACAACATTACCTCACTAGTCTTGTGTTTCAGCCGATTTTCACCGATTTACCATCCAGTAAATGTGTCCCTAAGTTAAACAATAGCAATCGCTACTAAAATGGACAAGTGCTCACAAAAGACTCGTGATAAAATAAACCCCTTCACGGTCTTTTCAGCTCTTGACAAGGAGAATTTAGCGAAATTAGTAAAGATGCCAAGTTTGAACGTGATTTGTTGAAAAATAACGATTATTCGCCCGAATCTTACAGATCCCCTTGCCACCATCATACAAACGTCTGTAAGATTTCACGGCTTTGTCAGTAATAACAAGCCTCTCAGTGTAAGAATTTGTTTTGACATTGTTCTGTTTTTCCTTTTAAGACTTTTTTCATCTGTAGCTGGCTGGTATATGATTAGCATCAGTTGTGTCGTCTCCGGTGGGTCGAACCAAATCAAGTAACAAACGTCACATCATATAGGACTATTTACACCACATTGTCCATATAGCCTCCATCTGCTGGGGATAAAGTCGTCAGGTTCTTTTTTTTTTTTTCGTTCTCGACTTCTCCCGAAAAATCGGCCAGTTTAAATATCGTTTGCAATTTTATTTGAAACATTTTTCTTAATAGTTGCTGCAATATAATTTTTTTTTTCTACGAATTTAACTGAAAATATATTCTTTGTTTTATGACTAAAGCTTGAGAAATAAAGAAACATTTTTTTTACAGAAACAGAAAACGTTACTGTGTTCTTTTTGTCTTTGTTTTTACTGCTTATTCATTT
>JBBMOI010000013.1:12845000-12947500 GCA_038088405.1 Porites divaricata
GTCTTAGGGACTATAAAAACTCTGCCTTCTTGTTCTCAACATAGTCGGCCGAATAGTCATTTGTTGTGAACTACTGAGTCTTTAATAACTCTTTATATCTCTTTTTTTCTTCTCTCTTGTTCATAATAACAAATATGCTATGCGCGCCTAATGTGTCATTTTTAATTTCTACTTGGCTAGTGCTCTCCTTTTGATAACAGTTTCTGACTGTGTGTCTTAAAGCGACTGTTCGCGTAAACTAACAAACACTATAAAGCACCGGGGAATATCAGCTACAATTAATTTATATTTTGTGGATAAATATTAGCTCAGACTGTGTATAACTAAAATACTTTTTTGAATACACAGCTGAATATAGGTATTATGCAAATTCTTTGAAAGTGGCTATCGGGCATTTGATACTCATCGCTGGGCGTTATGAGATATCAGCTATCAGCTTCCTTATGCAACTCCAACTTGAACAGTCTAATATCTTTTAGAACGAGATTTATGTTTAAAAAACAGCAATTTTAAAAGACAATAAGCGGTGATGAAAGGTCCATTAAAATTTTTAACTGCTCGCAAAATTTTACCTTTGCTCGATTTGCTCGCTTGCTCGTGCTTCCCAAATTTTTGCGTTGCTCGCAAGCTCGCAAAGCAATTTTTTTATTTCTGCTCGTGCTCGCAGAAAAATCGCAGTGCTCGGCATGCTCGCGAATGCTCGCAAAGACCATTCGTCACCCCTACAATAGGGCGCCAAATTTTATCCTTCATTGTTATTATTATTATTATTATTATTATTATTATTATTATTATCATTACTTTTGAATGTTATATTTTTATGTAATTTGATAAAAGAGAAACATACTATAAAGCGAAACAAACAGACCTTTCTTTTTGACAACAAACAACTGATTGTTTTCGCACCCTCATGAATGCCAGAAAAAGGCGTTTCTTTATATCCTTTGAAATTTATTTTTTGTGGAGTGATAGTTTTGTAAAGTTCTGGATAGAAGAATAAACGAAACGGAATCGTATTTTTTAAGACGTGGCAGGCATTTCGTTTTGTTAGATTAAGTAATGGGATATATTATCTGCTATATTTTATTTTTCACGATCAGTTTTTTTGGAAGCCATTTGCAAGCCCGTGCGTGTACTCTTCATTCTACAGGAAATATCAATCGTCGCAGAAACTCCTAAAAAAGCTAATAGATCCTGAATCAACACTACTAAAGGCTACATGCAAAGATTACCTGGCTGTGTCACACGGGGTAACCTCAGGTCATTTACACAATATTATGATAGACATTGCGACAGTCAAATTCTAACCTTCCTATTGAGTTCATTGACTGAACCTCCACCTTCCTTGAGTATTTTTTCACATCAAGTCGACAAAACACTTGTATTGACGAATGCCTTCAAACTGCTGGTAATTTTGTTCGCCGTTTGTTACTTTCCTTGATAAAATATCTACGTTTTACTCCCCCGCTGCGCAAGAGCTAAGCGAACAGCAAAACATTGTTTTAAATTTGACCACACGTGGAGGGCGGCAAGATGATTTTCAAAGCAAGGAAAAAAGAGCCATTATCATAAATAAAAAATAAACAGCGGCAAGCCTTAGATATTTCCCAATTTTCTTGTAGTTTGTCCTTTTCTTTTGTAATCACAACTTAATGCACATCCCCAAAAAGTTAATAGAAACGCAATTTATCGCATATGTTTCTTCTTGGCCAAAATGTTATGATCTACATTTTTATTACTGTTCGCTTGCAAATATTTCTTGCCATTAATGACAAGAATGGCCTCAAAAGTAACTAAGGAGATAAACGTTATATATAAACATTATATTTTTTTGAAGATAAATCATCAAGCACCTGTCGACAGAAAACGTTAAAATTATGGACTGCAATTAATGTTACCACAATGCTACCTTAAAATCCTTATCTACTCCTAACAACAGTAAATTGTTTTACTGAACACTTCATGTGATGGATTTCTAATTCACCCGGTATGATGTACTTGTTTAAGGCAACCAAACTAAATGAATGAAATAATAATTTCCTATTTTAACGTTGTTTTGAAAAGTTATTTTCAAAAAGGTTTGTTATATATATGTAGATTAGACATTCATAATTTCTTTTCCACTTAAATTTATGTAAGCGGCATGGCACAAAGGTCTGGTTTAGGATAACATTTCTTAATTTTACGCATAAAACACCGCTAATTTTCATGGTTATACCAATTAAAGGTGGAAATGTTGATAAAGACCTCCCTGTGCTTCTTAAGATAACAAACCATTTATTTATCTAGTCAGTGAGTATTTCTTTAAAGTCAAACATATATTTACTTTGATTACGTGATTTGCAACTGATATAACATAAAGAAGGCTCTTTGTCATTAGAAACTGTAAAAATTCTTTATGTCCAAAATGATACCAAGCAGGCATTTATTTTTTATTTGAATTTTTTTTCTAATTGACGTGGTGGGAGTTTATAATAATTCGTTCTGAACTAATCTCAGTTTTGTTCTTTTTCAGCCATATTTTCATGAAATGCTGATGATGATAAGAAATGGTTCAATTTCTGAACATAAATGCATTTTTTTGACGAAGATAGTAGTTTCTTCAAATATAATTGATTAATTAATATGCAAATCTATGGAAATTTTGCACAAATAATTTTTTTTTCTGGAATGTTCTTGTTTCTTGGATGAGACTTCTTTTTCCTTGAGAAGCTCTTTTTAGCGGAGCTCTGGCGGGCGAAGCCCGCCTGCGGAGCACCATGGGTAAGTAAATCTACCCATCCCAGGAAATTTGGTAATACGTGACCGTACACCGCCCGCCCGCCCGTCCGTCCGCACCACAGGATAACCAGTGTTCAATCCTCACACTTTCTACCTAGTTTGGGAGCACAGGAAGACTGATATTGCAAACATATATTGCACATCAATGTTGTGATCAATTGACAGCTGTCAAAACAGGGAATCCGCTGACCAGTATCACCGACCGTATCGCGGGCTCAGGTGTCGACCCATCGAGGTCGAGTATTTTTTTGAAGTTATCGGCTGACAAGTTACTAGTTTTCAAATGATCGCAGGCTCAAGTTTAATTTTTTTTAATTCATATGAAATATGTTGTGTTTTTTATGTGCCGCACAATTAAAATTTTGATTTCAAACTGACCTCGGAAGCTAAAATTCAACAAGTTTTTAAGGGCAGGGAATACATGCCAGTTGCTTTTTGACTTTTCTCACCAAGGTCACGCGTTGGTCACGCTCTACGTCCAATGTTTATGCTGTGATTGGTCAAAATTTGACAGGTGAGTTCATGCGGAAAATTTATGCAGCATCTTGAAACCTGTTTACTTTGACAGCTGAAGCTGACAGAGTTTTGTGTCAACTTGTGATGTTTTTAACTGTCTTTTTCCACTGAATGAACAAAATGAAATTCAGCTGCTATCAAGAGTCTTCTGTTATTCATGGCTAGTTTGTTTATTGGGTTTTTGGTTGAGAAATACGTCGCTTGTTAAAGTCGGAAATCCGATTTCGGATGGCATCGTTTTCCTTTTTCACATTGCTTGATGCGTGAGAGGTTGAAAAGTCTGAAGCGAGTCTAGCCTTACTTGATAGTTTTCAGTGCATCTCGAATGGTAAGCCTGAGTAATTATTGTATTTGACGTTTGTTCTTTATATCTAATTTAATGAAGTCGAGCGTAGTTTATGCGGCTATTTAGTTTATGCACGTTTTTAATTGTAAGATTTGAGACAATGATCTGACAGAGTATCAGGTTTGATTATAAGCTTATAAAAATTTAAAAAGCCTTTAGCCATTTTCTTACCGCGAATAAAAAGAAAACGTTCCAAAGATTATTTCGCTATAATTCTGGCTGTAAAAGAAAGCTTTGAGCGATTTTCTTGCCCCGAGTTCATCTTTGAAAAAGAAAACGCCGGGAAGCTGGCTTACAAAATGAAAAACATAAACAAGGATTTTCTGAGACACTTTAATACTTGCCTTGACTTCGTGAATGAAAATTGTTGTCTCTGTATATGTTTCACCGAATTATTGTCCTTTTATTGATTGTTGGTAGTCTCTTCTGCAATTTTTATCGCTGTGCCGTTTGTTTTCAGTCGGTCATGAACATCGCTTTCATGCAGGAGTAGTCAAAAAGCCGCGCGTATCAAACGCTTTTGAAGATTACACATCGTTATAAAAACGTTAAATAAAAAATAAACATAATAAATTCTTTATTATGTTGAAACGTATAACTCTGTTAATCATAATTTAAACAGTCGACTTTGGCGCTTGTCAAAAGTGAGAACTGGCTAGCCGTATAGGTGATTTTGGAAATTTTTTTAACGGTTTCGCTAAAAGCCCACACGTGCTTTGATCGTCCTGAATATTGAGCGAGTGCAATTTGTATTGCAAAATTGTGAAATACTGCATTCTGTCCGAGGTCTGTATGATAAAAACAGCGCCTCTCATGGTACTGTTTCACCTCAGATGTGATGTATAAAAAGTATAAAAGGTTGGTTTACACGTCCCCCAGACTTGTTGGCAAGATTAATTTTGTAAAGTAAACTTGTCGAACGCAAAAAATTCCGCCTGATTTGTTTTCCAGGCCTAATCTACTGTGATGGTTACAAGTTTATTGTCTGATTGGTGCCAGAAAAACACAATTTTCTGGCACCAATCAGAAGCCAGAACGGCGGCCACCGTTTGGAACTGGTCTGGTAAGACACTGTCCCCAGGGGCTCTTCTCGCCGTTCTTTACTTTTCTTCGTGCCATATATTTTTCCGCCCGTTTAGACTTTCCCTCGCCCCCACTATCTGCCCCTGGGTCTCCGAAGATGAAATGTGATCGAAGATGGTTGCTATTTTTGGGTGTACATATATAAGGCTATCAACTCGATGTAAGATTAAGTTCACTCTTAGCTTTGATCGTTTGCAAATTACTGTTCTCTAAAATCACTTAAGAGCAAATGTTACCAAAAATCAAACATTTTCAAAATTTCGTGGCAACAGCTCAAAAATCAATTTGGCTCATAATCTCATGGTAGGTAGACCTTAATGTAAAACAAAACACTGCATAGTTCGTTTGGCTAAATATCGATTAGTTTTCGAGAAAATCGATAATCACTGAATTTTGTGAAAACGCCGCCTTTTCAATGTGAAATTTAGGGCGATTTACGACGCCTCGCGTTACAAAATAAAACACTCTAGAGCAATGAAATCTACCACATATTGTTGACCAATGTCAAAAAATACCGTTAAAGCAATTTTTATCAATTCTCCGCCATTTACTTTTAAAATCTAATTTAATTTGCCCGACCTATTTTTATCGAGAAGAAATCTTATCTAAAATTAGCCTGTTATTTGAGCTTGTGGTACTGCATATAATTCGTTGAAAACCTAGTGACTAAGAGTCAAAGAGTTGTTCTCTTAGAGTTCCAAAGGGTTTTCTGGGGAAATGATTCAGAGCGAAGAAATCGATTTCTAAAATTGGATAAATTTCCGTGTTTCAACTTGTCCCACGCGTGACATGACACTGCAACGCACATTACACTTGACAGAAGCCCCTAAAAAGTTAAGAAGAATACAGTAAGTCGAGGTCTATTTTAACGTATAGAATCTAACCTTTTTGTCTTCAAATCAATGATGAAGAAAACTGTATTTCTGCAGGTCTCGTTTCGTTCGTGAACCAATCGTTGAAAATCATTTCCCACGACATGACAGCGGAACGGTGGCATTGTTTGTTTTGCATGCTTTGGAGGTTGGTTTTTGTTGTGCGTATTCACTGCTTCCATTTTCCTCATAATGGTCTTAGATTGCCTTTCGTAAGTCTTCTTTGCCGCAACATTAGTTTTGAACTGAGCAGCAAACCAAAGCGGAACCAAGAGACCTCAAGTCAAAAACATATGTTATCACGTGGGTGTTGTGGAATACCGCTTCATTCAAGTGAAATCTACAACTACAAAAAACGGGATTGGAACATGGAACAAGTGACTAGTGGATCTTAGCGATTCTTTAAATTAAATATCAGAGTAAAAAAAGAAGGAAAGACAAACAGAAACCTGTTAAAGAACGAATAAAGGCAAAAGAGTGACAAATATGATCGCTATACAAAAATCATTACCTGAGGAAACAAAAAAAAATGCGGTGTTGCCCTTGGGAAAAACCTTGTGAAATAATAAAAACGTCGTCGCTATGACTTTTTTCAAATAAATTTGATTAAGAATGTCGAGCGTCTCAAAGGCAATGCGAAGAGTAAAGCATAGTGATGGCTCTAATATCTTCGACAAGTGCACTTCACACAACTACAAGTAGCAGGATTTTTTTCTCGCTTGTCAGCAAAGAAATGAACGTATAGAAAGAAATGAACTGATAACGGAGAAAGCAATCGAAAAAATGTCCAACGAAGTAACGAAAGCATTAGCTCTTCAGCCTCCCATCATGTACGAAACATACAACATCTGTGAGATCGTAGGTCAGTCTAGGCTGGCGAAGTTTTCGATACGAACACTGCAGAACATCTGTTCAGCCTTAGAACTGGATGTAGCAAGCAACCGTACTTGGAAATTATTGAAGGCCTTGTGGCCAGGTGTGGCTATAAAACTAGTAAGACTGACCAGAATATGTAGAGATTAACCTACGAAATAGTCAGTGATGTCGAGAATGTCTTACTTGAGGTAAACTGAAATTGACGGCTCTGTTTGATGCTAACGGTGTGTCGTCTATAGAACTTTTTACAGACACTCTTCAAAGAGTGACGACTGACTGGTGTTGTAAAGTGTCTCGTCAAAATTATCCCAGTAGCTTTTACGATAGAAGCCAGGGGAAAGCTAACAAAAGGAAAAGTGTTATAGGAAACGGTAACAAGTTGTTATAAATTAGTTAAGTCTGGAGAGAAAAGGAATCACAGCCACGCTCACAAACGGAGAATTTGTGCATCTTCAAGTAGATTTAAAGATTACTCAGAATTTTAAAAGGGGGATGGTCTAATGTAAAGTTTTTTCAAGCTATCCCGTGATTAACGATTTAAGAACAATCATAAGGAATCTTCCAATTTCATTTTTAAAATTATTTTAACTGCATCACATGATCAACCACGCTCTATTTTATCTAGAAATCCTTCGAGCTGAATCGCCCACTGGACAGAGAACAAACCGTTCTTCCTTTGTAGGTCTACAGTGGCTAATAATACTCTTCTTGTAAAAAACAGGTAAAGGAACGGAAAGAAGTCATATGCGTCTCGTCCTGACGAAAACTTTAGTTAGAAGAGGACTGGCACTAGTCAATGAACACCAGTTTCACCTGCAAATTGTAATGATTCGGGAACCATTCCGAGCAGATTTCGCATTTGCTTTGATATAGAAAAACTGGAGCTACACGTTAAGAAAGTGGTGGAAATCGTTAGTTACAATTCTCGAACACTAGAGGCTGGAGGGCGTAGTCGATCACGTGGCCAAGTAATTTGGATTTCTTTTTTTTGGAAAAATGCGCATAAAAACCACTTACTCTTTGTTAAAATTAGTTTATCGAGGAATTTATTATCCGTGACCGGTCATGTCTGGGTGATCCCGTTTAACCCACTGAGGCAATAATGTTCCTACCCTTTCCATAGCTGGAGACCATTACCAGCTGAATTGTTAAAAAAAAAAAAAAGAAAGAAATTAGGTGGTGATGGTCAAAGTCAAGTGTTAGCTTTTCCGAACTTGAGATGTGGCAACGTCTTTCTTGTACAAAGCAGAGAATTAGTCGTGGCACCTGCATTTAATCACCTACATTTTCTAGTTCGATTTGGGGTAAAGCTTTTAGTAGAAGTGTAAAAACTTGTTGTGTTTCATCTTTGACACTTTTGATGATTCAGAGGCTAGATTATCTTGAAGATGGTTTACGTGGTTTCTCGCCGTAGAATATAGCTGAGCGTACAAAATGTTAAAATTGATATTGAAACTAAAAAGACTCGTTAATTTGAAATGTTTAGCAGCACCATTATATAAAGGGTTCATGATTTTCCAGTTACAAAAAGTCCGTGCACATGAACTTCCGCTCTCAATTCCGGAAATAGAAATTGGTCACGCAACCATTGAGTTGCTATAAATACATGTTCTGCGAATCCAACTTGCTGACAAAACGCCCAGCTCCGTTTTGGCTACGTTCGCAAGAAAAATGTAAGTTGTTATTACACTATGAAAATGTGGAAGTCTTCATATGCTGGTAAAGAAGGTCAAACGACCCTTTACTTTCATGATCAAAAGATTTGATTCTTGTGCGAAATTGTCACGGATTTAAGACATGTTTTCAATGTGTCAGTTTGAGATGGCTCGTTAAATTGTTTGCCTTTGGTTTGCTTATTAGTTCGAAACTGACTTTCGACGAAAGGCAAACGAAAATAACTTTTTAAATCTGATCTCTGATCTTGAATTCAGAGATAATTGGTCGGGAAAACTTTCCAACAAAACATCTCACGACTCTGGTCTTCACGCCGGCGTGTAAACAAAGATGACAGCTGCGTTATCTTGACAAATTATCTTGCAGTTTGATTAAAATTTGTATCAAACGAAGGGACAACAGAAATACAATCTATGTCTTTGATTTTAAAATATGTTGGTTGAATTTTTACGTCAATTCCGCTTTTGATTGAATGCTCTCTTTGGAAAACTTGTATTTCTGTGTGTTTACTACATAACGTGGAAGGTCGGTTAAAACGGGGCATTGTATCCAACTTTAAAATTGAATTTCTTCGCGCTAAATCATTTCCCCAAAAAATCCTTTGGATATGTAAAAGAACGATTATTCGGCTTTCGAAATCCATATTTTTCGACGTATTTCATTTAGTACCGCATACTTAGATTAAAGGTTATTTTTTGGCAAGTTTTAATGTTGATAAAAGAGGGCTCGCGAAAAGTAATTATATTTTCAAAGTAAATAGAAAATAATTGCTCTAATTTGCTTTTAACACATATTTCGGCATCATTCTACTAGATTTAGTAGATTTTATTGCTCTAGAGTGTGTTATTTTTGTTACGCGAAGCATTCTTTTTCGACCTAAATTGAAAGCTGAAAACGTGGCAAATTCTCAGGATTCGGTTATTATTGATTTTCTCGAAAACTAATCGATATTTAGCCCAATGAACTATGCAGTGTTTTGTTTTACATTAAGGTCTACCTAACCTGAGAATATGGGCCAAATTGAATTTTGAACTGTTGCCACGAAATGTTTGACCGATGGTAACATTTGCTCTTAACCTTTCCCTCAAATTAGTCACACGAATGTGTTCTAAAGTTAACTGAATTGTGGAATACAAGTTTATTGTTTGATTTAAATCATAAATTCGAGTTAATAGGAGCTTCGCTTTTAGCCCTGGCTAAACCTATATATTATACTTTGTAAATAACCGTCAAGATAATAATGTATATAGATTTAGCCAAGACTAAAGGCGAAGCATATAGTTTACTTCAAACAATAAACTTGTAACCATTTCAGAGGAATCCACTTCCATTTGAGCTTGGGATCAGTTGAAAACTAGTAGCATGTCAGCGGATAACTTAAAAACCTTGATGGGTCGGCATCCGATCCCGCGATAGGGTCATGTGATACTAGTGATACCCTGTTTTCACAGCTGTCAATTGACCACAGCATGGATTTGCAATATCAGGTTGCAGGCTCCCAAATGACACTAGCCAGAAAATGTGAGATTTCGTATTGGTTGACCTGTGGTGCGGACGGACTGACGGACGTACGCTCACGTGATTGATAAATAACCAAATTTTTCTAAAGCGGCTATGGGGCTCTGCTGGTGCGCGCTTCGATCGGGCGTGGAGATTCGCCATAAAACATAAATGTGAAGCATTGCTGGTTTTCAGTGTCACACCATTCAAAATAGATCAAAATAAAAATCAAAACCGTTCAATAGATAAAGTCCAGAATCTGGAAAATGAAGGGAGGTAAATATGCAAACACTCTCGCTAAGATTCAGGTCAAAGCAATATTTCGCATACGAGTTATCCGGAGAAATGTTTTATCAAAATTATAAAGATTTGTATGGGGACGTCATGCTGGTACCTGTCCTGATGGGCACCAAAAATGGCGGCCGGAAACTAACAGAAACATTTGTCACCGAGGTTTTCTACAAAAGCGTGAATATATCTCTCGAGGAACTCATAAACATTAAAGTGATACTTTTCCTAATACATGAACTGTTCAGATACCAAAATTCCCCGAAACAAGTCACTTTCTTAACCTACATGACAACTCTATCGGCCATCATGTAAATGCCGGCCGCCTCATGCAACAACCTAGAAATTCAAGTGAACTCTATTACAAAACCAAGGACTCTTTCAAAGCGAAAATTTGATTGAAAATTAGTTTAATTTTCAACTGCTCTACTACGTCATGAGAGTAAAATCTCAGTAGAATCGATAGTTTCACAGTTTGAATTTAGTGACGTGATGTGAAAACCAGCAATTGTCACATTTGCCTTTTTTTGGAAATGTTGTACTTTTGGCCAAGGGGCAGGAGAAAATTGCCGCCTGCTTTTGATGTCGTAATGTTATGCGCTGTGCAAAAACAAGGATGTCGGGTTGACATGGCTCGGCGCATGCGCAAGGTACCGCCCAGACTCCCCTACGCCAAAAACAACACTTGTTTTTGTTTCTAGATATATAATAAAATAACTTTTCAATGTGCAGCACTCAAGACGAATGTAAAAGAGTAAACGATTTTTATTGATTTACCGGCCAAATAAATAAACCTTTGATTAAGCCGGCTGTAGTTATCTCTAATGAATTTGTCGTAGAGTTTCCTTAGTTCTTTATAACGTGTGGGTTAATTTCCCGTTTCATACCAGTCTCATTACCCAATAATAATCGTTTTCATCAACATCAGACCAATCACTCGGGCTACCATAAAAAAAATTGTCTGCTGATAAGCGGCGATCTGTGAGCATGCTCAAAAAGCGTGCGTGTGTAGGAAACCATGTTACGAGGTTTGAACACAACTGATCAACGGCGACCGCAGACCCCTAGCTAGAGCTTTCTAGGAAATGTGTGGTCTTTGTTCCGCTGTTGTTGTTGTTGTTGTTGTTGTTGTTGTTTAATTTTAATTTATATAAAGTTTACTGCAGCTCGTGTTATCTCAGTTGAGCGAGTCTGTTTACTGAAAACTCCCTTGTTCGATACAATCGCCTTTATGGATCATTTTGCCAAGATTTTTGTTTCCGTAATGCTTACCAAGAGGGCTGGGATATCAATTTGGAGCTACTGATCTTTAAAAAAAAGAGAAGAATGACTTAAATAAAAACAAAGTACACTTAATACCTGTTCATTTATTCGTATTTATTCGTGGGCGAAATTTTAGTTCTCAATCAAACATTATTAAGAGGCATAAGGTTACCTTGACAATTGGTCATTGGCAATAAGTCATTTGTCCTTTGGGCATACCAAACAATGCAATGATTTCCTTGAGTGAGCACCAAACAATAGATTTCCAGTGCGCAATTACCGATGCCCAAAAACCTTTACTGAATCAGCTATATATCACAAAAGCGTGACAAAACACTGGTACAACACTACGGTCAATGCTTGGGGGGATTTTTTTATAGGTTTCAAATCGAATTGCGGCATAATTTAATTCTGATAGCTGAGTTAAACTGGTATAGCTACTATCAATAGATTAATAACGGACAAATCTGTCGAGAGTGGATGTTAGTGCAGGATGTAAAGCTGAAATATTATTTGACCATTAAATATATAAGTAAACAAAGTATAAAAAAAGCGGGCGAAAAAGAACTGACAAGTAACTAACAAACCGAACATGAACAATCTTTTTTTAAAGTACTTGGAGATAGCAAAGGTTAGTTTAAATAGTTCTAACTGAATTTTCAAGACATTATCAGGCTAAAACTATAGATATCATCTTTACGATATTTTCAGTAAAAAGTTGTTAAAGGCTGAGGAGATGACCACTGAAGGTTTTAAGGGATATATATATATATATTTTTTTTTGCAACTGAATTCTTAAATGTGTTGAACAACAACGATAATTCAATGGTTATTCTTAACTTACCGTGGATAACTTGGTCCGATACTCGATTGATGAAGATACGGAAGTAAACAAGGAAAAACGAAAAGAGGAGGTTTATTTATACTTTTTCTCCAACATCAATTTTAATATTTATTTCAGTATTTTGCCAAATATCTAAACAGTCGGGTTTCTAGGTCCCCAACGGGCTTAGCATGGCTAGCGAAATCCAGAAGGACGATCATATAACATGCAAGTACTTTGCTCATCAAAATTTACAGTTTAACAACCTGACGCTACCTGAGGGATCAGGACAAGTTAGAAAAGTCACTTAGGAGTTCTTTCGAAAAAAAAAAAACGTAGAAAGATTTCCTTTTTCGGGGAGTAGTGCAACAATTATCTTTGCGTGTGAAATGAATTATATCTTTCTTAGCACTGGAACACGCAGCTGTTTCCATAGGAACCTCGCTGCGCCAGAAAGCAATTTCCCGCCGTTACGAAATAAACAAACATAATTTCCAGCTCGCAATTCCCAGTCATTACGATCCCGTATGCACGGAATTGTCGGCTAAATATGACTGCTACTTCTTGAAAATTAAAGCTTGGATGAAAGTACGTATTTTAGTACCGACATTTCTTAGCCTTAAGTCACAAAATTAAAACTTCATTTTAAAATTATATATAATTGCCAGTTTGATTTGACTCCAGGACTGAAAAACAGATAACTCTTAAACGAGAAGATTGATTGAGATACAAACTAATAAATTCTCACTTTAGTTCATTCGCGGCTAACTTGATTTGACATACGGTGGTACGCTAAGTATTGTGGGTGAAGTATTCAGACAATTACCCATACCCCTACTTCCGCTTCACATGCAACTAATTCCTATTAGGTAGTCCTTTTCTGTAAATTGAATAGAAAACTATCTCACTGGAAGGATTTTGTCATTATTTTCAACTTAACGAGGAAATCTATATTTTCTGAAGAAATATTTTCTCACTCACACAAAAATGAAATGAAATATCATAAAATAAAGAATCGAAGTAGGGTGGGAGGAGTATTGTGTAGTGCCGTGTATATGGGGTTGATGAAATTCTGATTTAGAGGCTAGTGGCTTAGTGTAACCCTTAGGACTAGACCTGGTCGCGGGCTAGAACCACTGACTTTCCTTTTTAGTGTATTTCGTAATGAGTTTGATTCATTTGTCAATGAGTTACTGCCTCAGCATTTTGGTACCTTACTCTGCACTCTCCCATTTACCAACGATAAAATGTTCAGGTAAATAAGTTTAAACTTCAGTTTCAATTTTTTTTCAAATCTATTAACCATGAAAATTAGTTCAGATCATCTTTAGGTATTTAAACAAAATTACAAATTACGACATCATGTTTTGCAAGAAACATTGCTAAGAAAACAAAAATTGTCATTCGTTGATTAATAATTATAACTTGGCATTTTATGTATGTTTTTTTTTCTCTCACCTCAAACACTTTTAACGCTGGACTTGGTTTTATTTTTCCATGCAGCACATGCCCTGCTCTAGTACACCAAACTCCCCACTCTCTTCTTATTGTCAAGTAGTTCCCTTGACTTCTTTTAAATATTTTGTGGAGATATTGCAGGTGCGAGGTCTTTGATTATTTACCACTTTTATCGATCGGAACGCTCTTGAGAACTGAGTTTCAGTGAATCACGTAAAAAATTATAACATGTTCTGTATATTGAAGATCACTTTCGTTGACGTCATTTACTGCGATAAAATCTTATCATCCAGCCATTTAAAATATGGTTAATATTTCTTAAAAGCTTTTCACAAAATGGAAACATTAGAACCTTGTCAATCTAATTAGAGGGAATGAAAATTTGGAACATGATAATCATCATGGGGGAAGAAAAAAAAAACGCGCTTATATATCAACTTAGGCGGCGATGAATAACGGTTAATTATCAGCACGCGTATATATGTTAAGAAACTTTAAGTTAGGGATGTCGTGTGATGGCGCGTGAACTTGTCCTTTAGAGGCTCTCACTGAGTGGTTGGGTGACAAAAATCTTCTTTTCCATATCAACCTAATTTACACAGGATCTAAGCAGCTGACATAACGAAAAAAAATTGAGTACTCATATAAATTGATGTTAATTGTTTTAACAGCAAGCTGTTGCACGAAAACGCATTGGAAAGGCCAGAACTCAGCACGGTCTTCGCGTACATCACAAACGGTACGATGTTGACCACGTTACTAAGCCAACGATCAATCACACTAGAGTTTGAACTTGGTCTTTACAGCAGCATTAATTTAATCTAAAATGAAGCTTGCCAATATGCTTTACAAAATATGATAACATGTTTATCAGCGTTTCACCATCACATTTTTTCTTCCACTCTTTAATGCACTTGGTTAGAAAGCCAATGGGATGTTAATGTATTATACTTTAAGATACCGTGTAAAGGAGAATAGCCAAAACTTAAGCGCTTAGCGATACCTTATTATTAAATATTGAAGTGTACATAATTGTAATTTCACTCCCTTCTAAGTAAACCACGCTGACATTGACCGTGTAAAATGTCATTAATGGAATGATGCATGGAACAAACATGAGTTTCACCCGGTCAGGTCAGACTACACTGTATTAAAACTTATAACCATCAAAATACTTGCCGCTTCCAATTGAATAGAAAGCGTATTGTCTTTACACGTCAAATGTTTAAAGGGAATATACATTTCTGAACATTATAGTCATAATTATCCAGAAAATCGTCGTGCCCTTTGTCAATTCTTCTTTCCCAAATGAAGGTTAAAGTTTTAAGTAAAAGCGATGTTATTTTGAACTTTTATAATGATTTTTAATAATTTTAACCTTACTTTTTATCTTAATTAGCAGATATGTTCTGAACTAGTTGAAGCATATGTAATTGAAGACTTAGAATGTAATGGGCAAAATGGACAAACATGCATGCCTTTCAAATGATGGTTACGCGTCAACCTTTCTTGGTGACAAATGCTCTGTTTGTGAGTCAGAGGTACCTGCCTACTTTGATTGGATGAGTACCTTCAAACCCTTCGGATGGTCACTAAAAGTATCCGTGTCCTTTCCCTGAGGACGATTGAAAATCAACGACGGGATTCTTGACTGTTTGGATATCTCCACAGCACGGACGTTTTGACATTTTTTGCAAACTGGACCATTACGCATTTTACTCCAGCGAGTACACGTAACAAGAGGGGACTTTCTGTATTTTGTCAACCCAAGCTTCCGAAAAGGCAAAATGGACAAACACGTCCTTCAAATGATGGCTGTGCGTCAATCTTTTTTGATGACACATACCCTGTTTGTGAGTCAGAGTTAGTATAGTACTCGCCAACTTTGATACCTTTTAACCTTAGAGCTTTCCCTAGGGGCGATTGAAAGTCAGCAAAGTGAATCTTGATGGTTTGGATATCTCCATGGCAAGGAATGTTTGACAGTTTCTGCAAAATTGACCATAACGCATTTTACTCGAGTGATTCCACACAGTGGGAGGAGATTTTCTACTCATCACTCTGTTTGTAATCACAAGCCTCGGAAAAGACCTATTTTTATTATTCACTTAAAAATGCTCAAAATTTAATGTCTCTATATAATTCATTCTGAGGTTGACGTAATTAAGCAGCAATTTATGACGGCGTAACATTTCTTTCGATTTTTATTACCGGGGCCCAGCCTTCTCCGAAGGCTGGCACCGGTCTTAAAATGCAGACGGTCCGT
The DNA here is from genome assembly GCA_038088405.1 of Porites divaricata. NCBI lineage: Eukaryota > Metazoa > Cnidaria > Anthozoa > Scleractinia > Poritidae > Porites > Porites divaricata. The sequence goes on from JBBMOI010000013.1 coordinate 12,860,747, forward strand.
TTTTTCAACGTTACATTGTTAGGGATATATCGCTGACTGAGATATATCGCTGGCTCGTTACTTTTGCTCACTGACTCATGAAAAGCACGATGCATGGAGGACAGTCAAGAGAAAGATTATAGCTTTTTGTTCCCCAACCTTTACGATGCACTAGTTTATGAGCGAAAATTTAAGAGTGAATATTTGGAGAGACAAATTTACGAGCGATCACTTAAGAGTGAACCTTCCATCGTGAAACTTATCGAGAATAAGAGCGACTTATGAAAGCTATCTACATTGAGTGAACCTTCCGTCGTGAAATTTATTGAGAATCAAAGCGAGCACTTATCAAAACTAACTTTATATCATCTTAAAAACCGTGCTACAAGGCGATCTAGACGTGCTCGTGAACCGAGCAGAATTCCATTGCTATTTCTAAGAGGTCTCAACAAGAAGAATAGCATGTTGAAGAAATTTGTCTTCAAAAAGATTTCAACGATTGAGGTGTTCAAAGCTCCATCGCTATGTTAATAAGGTGAGAAAACTTTGAGAAAACTTTATCATGCACGATATAAATGTAATAACAAACGCGATCCAAAGATAATTAGCTTAAATAAAATGCTATACCCAAGAAAGCTTATTTGTTGTCTTTCTTTAGCAGGCATTATCACAGGATAATGAAACTAAAATGTAAAGCACAACGATATTTATCATTGTGTTCTTGCAATTGTGTGAGTCATATGACCAATTATGTGAATTTCAAACTAAGTAAAGATGTTGAGAAGAATCCAGGACCTACTCAATACAACACTGATCATCATGAAGTAATAATTAGACCTTTTATGCAAAATCACAGCTCAACAATGCGGCTAATCTCTGCTATTTCCTCTGAGAATTTGATGCAGTCAAGATTAGGTGAACTTGGTTTACAATCAATAGATGTTGGCGGTGTAGGTGATTGTTTCTTTAGATCTGTATCACATCAATTATATGGCAATAGCAACCATCATATGCGTATACGTACTGCTGAAGTTCAATTTATGAGAGACAACCCAGAGAGATTTATTGAGAGCAATCCCGAAAATTCATGGCTAAGATATCAGAATAATATGTGTATTCAAGGTACCTGGGCTGATGCACTTATCATTCAAGCAGTTGCAGATGCATTAAATGTTACTATACAAATAGTAGAATCTAATCAAGGCTGTGCACCACTTACTACTGTTTACCCAGTTCAGGAAAGAAATACTTCCTCTACAATTACTATAGGTCATATTGATGAATGGCACTATATATCAACGACTGCCTTACAATCAAATGCCTCCATTTCAATGTGCAATGAATTAACAAAATTAATGATACTCTGTCATCAATAAATAAGCATTTTATTATGTCCATATATGCAGTTTGTTTCTCTGTCATCAAATCATGCACTTACTGGGATTCTTCAACACTACAGGCTCTTCATGCATGAACATGCATGTTTGTTCTATGAGAAGTGTAGTGTAAACCGTGTAGGCAAAATGCCTAGTAATATAACAATCTATGATGCAGAAATGAAAACAAAATACTCACACTTGAATCAGGGCTCTTTAACACAGTGTTATCTTGTTCAAAGTAAGTATTAGCCTCCACAGAGGAGGGGGGAGGGGTGCGAGAGGTTAACTATATCTATGCAATCCCGTGTCCCACTGGGCCCCGGTAAGTTCCACGTAGTGGTTCTCGTTCTTATTTAATATGGCTTCGGCTCTGTAACGCTAACGGAACGTTAGTGAAACGAGCCATGCCCAGACTGGTATGTATTTATAAGTCAGGATTAGTTGGCCCAGGCCTCTTCGAATTCATGAACCAGAAGTCTATCTTAACTTGGCCTACTTTTTGAATGATTAGTTGGCAGCTTTTGTTACAATTCTGTCTATATGTTTCTATAATCTCCTGGTATTCCTTTGTCACTGTTTCGTTTGAATGATTGCCGGCATACCGAAAACTGTAGTCAGTACGGCTTATAGAGCAGCATAAGAGAAGCGAATAGCGGAAAGACGCTTTCTCTGGCATTCAAAAAAAGCAACGAGCCAATAAGAGTAAGAATACTTGGCACCAAAAATCCCTACCCCGTCTCAAAATAGAGCTAGAAACTCCAATACTTCATACCATTGATAATTTTGTCATAAATGACATTCTATTCCATTCGTTTCTTCTTTTACGAAATGTTTAATGATAGATGTGACATTTTTACCTATTTTAATCTTGAGATTTTTCAAACGTTAGTGCATGTAAGCAAAGTGTTAAGTTTGTTGCGCACACTGCAAATTATTTTTTTTCCATTTGGTACTATAGAACTAAGAGCGTTACTGTCACCATAACTTTTGTTTGTTTTCCCCTTCTCTTCTTCTCGCTCTTCCTATTTTTCTTTTCATTTTTCTTCTGTGCGGTGTGAATTTAAGAATTGTCGGACGTACAAAAATCGTGTTTTGGCCTCATTACGGTCAAATGCCTGCAACATTTCACGGAGTGGCCATGTTCAGGAAAATCCAGTTAGATCTTTCCAAAAACTTTAGGGAGACCTGTCAAAAACATTTGGGGTTTAAATCAGAGTCTCAGAGCCTTGTCGTGCAATTGCTTAAAGGTCCTTACGCTGAAATCTTCAATTAAAATAGCCATTATAAAAGTAAGAGTGTAAACAATTGCGATTTTAGATTGAAGAGGAAATTTGTCTTGACCCAAACACTGTGTCCTTCCTTGCAGCACGTAAACACGGTGCCGTTTTTAAATGTCATATTGGAAAGTTTGATACGTATTTTGTGGACAGTAAAATAACTATGTTATATTTGACAGTTAAATCAAAGTACAATTATATTAGACCATGTTTTTACTTAAGGTAATTATATCGTTAAACAGGAATGGCAACAACAAAACACTTCATGCATGCTGCCATTCTTCAACCAATGTCACGGTCAAGGCAATTTTAGCTCTCATAATGGGAAAAATTAGTTATTGTGACATAATTAATTAAATTGATGATAGGCGGGAAATAAATCAGTAGACAATAGCTAATGGCGTCGTAAAGTAGCCAAACACCACTTGATAACTGCTATAAACCAAACTGTGGTTGAATGCTTTAGAGCTGTTAACTCAAACGAGACAAACATTTATAAAGCAAGCCATCATATTCTAAAAACATTTGGAACCGCAATTTTTGGTTAAACTATACAAACAGGAGATATTAAAGACAATTCTGAAGCCAGTTTCAAACAAAATAAGAGGGCTTGGAGGTAAGAACTTCCAAGTGCACATCGTACTTTAAGATAAATTCATCTGCTTACATACAGTCTCTATATATGCATGGTGTATGACCGTTTTAAGTTAAGAAAATCAGGCGTTCCCCAGAAAGTGAATAATTAATTCATTGGTTTCAGGTGGCAGTTTGTTTTGGTTTTGCTACGTACCTGTTACTAATATGTTTTTAATTGGCTTTGTTTGAATTTAATTGACTGGATTTGAAAAACGCAGCAAGTTGTCTTTCAAAAGCATTGTGATTAACACCTTGAAAGACGTCAGTAACCTGCAGAACGCTTTCAAAGTAGGAGATCCCATAGGTATGAACGCTGAAACACATATTAAGAGACCTATGAACTGTTTCATGGTATGGAGTCGGGAGAAACGTTACAACATTCTAAAGGAACACCCGGGAATAAACAACGCCGAAGTAAGCAAAGCTCTGGGTGCTGCGTGGAGAAAACTCTCTGAAGAAGACAAAGAACCGTACGTAGAAGAAGCACGGAGGCTTAACGAGCAACATAAGGTGGAAAACCCAGGATATAAATACCAACCTAAGCGGCGCAAACGGAGCAAGCGAAGAGCAGAGAAAAAAGCTATAGCGTCTATAGCATCATCGTTCACAAAGTCCGAAACCCGCGGAACAACTGGCGGAAAGATACACTTTCCATTCAAAGCCTTCCCCGAACCAGCCATACCACAGCTTGAGAAAATACAAGGAAGACCTTTGATTTGGTTTCCAAGTAATCATGGGTCACAGTGTTTTTCAGGCAGCTTTCAGCCTAGTTCTCTTAGATTGTGCTCGTGTCAATTTTTGCCCACCTTGCCTTGCCGAAATCCAAACTTGGTAATGGCGCCTGGTCTTACTAATGCAGTTCATCCTTTCAACAATTTCTGGAGTGCCCCATTTTTTATGCCTTACTGTTTTGAAGAAAAGTCACTATTACATCGCCAGGTGAAGTCTCGGTTCTTCCATAATTTCAAATGAAGCTGCTCAGTCAATACAGTAGAACTGTAGTGAGACATAAAACGTATCGCTCATTGATTGCACAATATGGAAAGTAATATATACTTAATAATCCTCGTGCACAAGGTGCTTTTCAGAAATAATGACGAGCAACCCTATTCAAACCGAAACTAGACAAACATCCCCTCTTTAAGGAAGAGGAGAACTCGTTAGCTATCTAAAACGTAGTTAAATAATTTATGGCAAACACAGTTAACCTCCACAAGCGAGGAGATTTTAAAGATATTTTGTGAAAGAGATCCCTTGGTTTTGTCTGATATACAAGAATAGGCATCAATTAGCGTTGTTGTTCATTTGATTCGCATAAAACGAGAAGGATATCTAAGAGCATAGTTCTTGTCCATGCACCTTGTTGGGGGACATCAATTAAAGTAGTCCAGACATCCGCCATTTTTCTCCTGTTACTATTATTGAATCTCTTGTTTCATTAAAAGCCTTGCACGAAACGGTTGTGCCTTGGTCCTTATCTTTTCTCCTTGACTGGAGTGGTGGCAGCATTTGGTTCAAATCAAGGCACATCTTTGACAGCAAAAAAAAAATCACTTTTAAGTTTCGACCACGGAGACCAAAAGGGCCAATGTGGAACTATAAGCTAGCAGCGTTGAGAATTGGAAAGTAAATCTAGTGTACACTTTATCCTCTGTCACCAACTTCACTGTTTTCATAGGCCATGGCGTTAATAAATACCGAAGTCCAACTGCTTCGAGGAATCGAAAATGGTGGCGACACATGCACGGTACCACCCACTCCAACCCTTATCGCTCTTCAACTTTCAACTTCCAAAGTTAACTTTCTAGAGCTGATGCTGGGTCAAATTGCGAATTACTGTCCCATTATTCTAAGATGCACTCAAATGAAGAACTCGACCTCGCTCGAGTTCATCCGGCAAACTATTTCCATTTCAACCCGTGCGCAATTCATCTACGATTATTCTAATATATATGTACCTTTGAGGGGAATGAGCGCCCCCAATAAATGTACCTATACCAGTGGCCCATGGCCCTTGAGGAAGACTCCTTGCTAGGCGTAATGGCGAAAATGTTTGAGAGCATGTGAAACTACCTTCTACCCTATAAAACTTCGTTGTTTTTACTTGCATTGTTCACTCCACTCTAACTTGAATTGATAGGGAGACCAGAGTTACAGCACGGAGTTTATGTTGCGTACTCTCGCCTCATTTAATCTCGAATTCTCTTCTTGCCAATATAATAGAAACGAAAACGTCAATCAATGTACCTTCCTCCCAGGTTCTTTATGGTCAAAGCGAGACAACTTTGCCTACCACAGACGTAGTAGCCTACCGGGCTCAAACTCGACAGTCTCGTTATTTAGCTTGTTTATCATGGCCACTCCTTTCAAAGGGGTGGAAGGCTACTAGACCTTATAAAAATATCACCAACGCAAAGACGTCAACCGTCATTCCGAAGTTGCGTCAGTTGCAGATGATGACCTTCTTGTCCAGCGATTGAATCTCTGTTCAGTGCTCAGTTTTGGATGGCCTTTTGTCTGCTTCTCGCATACAGCTTAACTGTCCCTCCTGTCACCAGTAGAAGATGGCCGTCAATCGCTAACTTTATGTCCGCAATCGCCCATGGTAAAGTCGAAGCTAGGAAGGTAAAGCAGGAAATCTACAAAACCCGTCAGCTCGAGATACAATCAACGGTATCTGAGGAGAGATGGCACGGAAAGCTTATCAAGAACAGATGGGACGACGAGAAACTTAAACTGGAGGAGTGCTTTGCGTGGTTCTTCATAGAAGAATGCCCCAACGCATACCATCGCTGGAGTACAAGAGCTTTACCAACAGCTGTTACCTACCAAGGTTAACTACAACAGAAAAACAAAATCACAAGTAACTGATGAAAAATGCCGCCAATGCGGGGATTCCCTGGAGAATGTACAGCACATTCTATCTGGCTATAGTGCACTGGCACAGACTAAGTACCTTCGACAGATACATAACAATGCTTTCAAGATCTTATTCTTTGAAGTCCTTAGATCTTTAGATCCTAAAGTTGCCATCATGGGCCCCTTAGGACGTTCTAAAACAGTAGAGTGATGTGATCGTAATGAATATGAAGAACAGCTCCTAATGCTAGCTGAATCGCTGATGTAACTTGGTGAAAAAAATCAGGAATAATTAGAATTTTAAAATAGGTATTATCGTCTTTTAGTAACAACTTTCCATCAACCAACCATTTCCGTAAGTCGCGTATGCACTCCTCCATAGCACGCAGCACCACATCGTTGGCGTTATCGTCATTTGCTTTGAAACTGAAGTACAGCTGCGTTTTGTCTGCGAAACAGTGAACTTGCGGGAGATGACGCTCGATGACCTTAAACAGCGAAGAAATGTAAACGACCAATAGCGAGGGTCCCAAAAGGAACCCCAAGGTACCCCACAGTCGAGTGAGAACTGTCTAGAAAGCGACCCATCGATAGAGACTTGCTGGCTCCGATTCGACAGATATGAGCTGAACCAATCAGGCACTTTCACACTTATGCCGACAACCCTGCGCAGTCGCTCTAACAATATACTATGATCAAATTTGTCAAATCTGCGCTTAGATCCAACAGGACCATCAGCGTCACATGCTGCGAGTTCATTTTCAAGACGACGTCGTTCATTACTTTGAGCAAGGCCGTTTCAGTGCTGTGAAGTTGACGATAGGACGATTGCATATCAGGATAGATTTCATTGACGATTGTGGTCTTACGTTTGACTAAATACAGCCTTTTCGGTGAGCTTAGAGATGTACAACAGATTGCTGACTGGTCTAAATCAGCAAATGAGCCCGTCTGTAGAAGTTAGATTAATGATCTTGTTGATAGAAGGCAACAGAATATCAATGCAACTAACAACAAGAGGCGTAAGCATTGAATCAAGTGAGCAGGAATTCTCAGGTGTGGCCTCAACGGGCTTTTGGACTTCTGACTCATTCAGTCAATACTCTGAAACTATGTTTAGGTTGCACAGCAGGTGAGTCTGCTAAACACTTCTCGCTGCCATGCGATACTGTCATAGCCATGTTATCAAGCTTGTTTTGTATGACCAAAATCTTCTAAAAGAAAAAATCACCAAACTTATTAGCAAGTACAACCTTGTCCGTAAAAGGACGATATTTAGTATCTCGCTCCACGCCAAGCAGTCTCCTCGTTATCGAGAAAAGCTTTTTCTGGTCGCATTTGCTATCCTCACTGAGGTCTTTGTAAAACACCCAACGTGTAGCATTCATCAAGTTGTTTGATTTGTTTCTGAGATCCTTGAACGCTCGTAAATCGACCTCCAGGCATGCGAGTCCCATTTCCTCGCCTTCTTTATACCGTCATTGAACCACCTCACCAGATAATCAGATCCAATGTATGCCCAGACTCATGAGTAGGCATAACAACGTGCTGTTGGAGACCCATTGTTTCGAGTAGCTCAAGAAATGTTCCACGATCAGGATCCCCAACAACATCGACACGGATATTGAAGTCACCAGTTGCCAGCAACGACTCCAAAGAAGGAATAATAAACTCCATCTAGTCAACAAAATCCTCAAAAAACACACCGGTAGTGACAGGATGATTAGGAGAATACTGCAGGCGGTGTAAAAGAACAATGCTTGCTTTATGAGAACCATTTGCAAGGATTATCCACTCGGAAACCGACCGCTACCTTGGTCACACCTAAATTATCGCGGCACAACAAGGCAGTCCCACCCCCCGGTGATTCCAGATCTTGCATGGTCATACAACGTATATCCAAGTGGAGTCACCTCAACTGTGTGTGCCGAGTCTCAGTGATAGCAAAAATATCTGCGGAATAATATTGGACGTAACACAAAAAATCAGCAGATTTCCTCTTCATCGATCTTGCATTCAAATTGCACAGTTTCAATGAATTTCTTCTAATGACGGGATATTGTGATCTAACAATAGGAACGTCAGTGAGAGTGCGATGCGATATGGTCTACGATACCCGAAGGTGGGACGTGGTTTGTTACGGTAGAATTCAACCGACAGAAAGATACCAAAGAAAGACTCCTTAAAGTCAACTAATTTAATAAACTATACTTCGACTGTTAACTACAACTTGGGAGCAACCCTAACGATACAACCTTATTATAAACTAGTTAGACCCTATTATTAACCTTCAGTCACCACTGACACAAACTCACAGTACACACTGCTATCACCAAACGTCCTGGAGCCACTTGGAATGACTTCACTTCAAGGTACTCCTCAGCAAACTTCTATAGCTCTCCCAGTATAGCTTCTCTTATCGATCTCTGCCGTAACCGCAACTAAAAGCTCGCTAAGTCCTTATATACAGTCAGTTCATGTTCTAGATAGTTCTAAGAGCTTTCAAGATTACTATTCTTGTAACATTACATCATGAATTACATCATTCAGCAAATGTTCCAGACAGTTCTTTTGCGTGACAATAGAAGGTTCTAGTGCAAACATTGCGTGACTGGAAAACTCCAGAAGCTTCTATTTACATTAGCTCTCCATAACAGGTTGCATTGATAATAATGAAGGAATATTACTGCGCTTTTCACAAACATGCGAACTATAAAGTTCAAAAGCCAGCTTCACAATTGCGTTTTTCGCTGCCGTCAATCATAATTACGATCACAAGCAACGAAACCTTGAAACACAAAAACACACAAAACGGATCGAAATCCACCAATCACAAATCAGAACCCATGACCTTTTGAACCTGTTAAAGTAAAGTTTTGATTCCTAAGAGGTCCGTTAAGATGATTGACAGCAGCGAAAAGCGCAATCGTCAGTTGGCTTTTGAACTTCAGAATTCGCATGTTTGTGAAAAGCGCAGTAAACAACATTCCTGGTCCATTGTTCAAGATAGTTGTGTTTTAGTCTGAGCTTGATTATGCAAATTACTACCTTGAACTTGATTTCAGCGATTAGAAATAATATCAGAAATGGGCCCTGGATTCCGTGAAATATCCATCTGCACTGTTATATCTAATGGAAGGTCATGTCCTGCAATCAGTAGGGAGGTCGATTCATGTTTTGTCACTTGTAGTGATTCGTACTGACCCTGCACCTGGCATTTAAAGGCTCTTAACTCAACGATCAACTCTTAAAAAGCATGGGATTATAATTAAGCTCGACCAGGTCCTACAAGAACCCCGTAGCTGGGAAAGCAGATCAGGATCTGGAAGCCAAACTATCTCGTATCTCTCCAAAATCTCCCCTTAGATATCTCTGCCTTTAACGGTCGAGAAATGTGAACACAACGCGACCAGTTTTCCAATAAACAGTTGCCCTTCATCGACGACTACTTATCTTGTCCGCCTAACAAGCAGCACCTATCCAACCAGCCCCACATGCAACCGTCAGGGAGTTTCTAAAGTCGAACAGTCTCGTCCCAGTCCCAGTTATACAGCTCATCATACCGTGACAAAGTTCTTCAAAGTTCCGTCAGACTTGGCCGATTCCATACAAATCCGCTTCTAACGATACAGATGATGAAGATGATGAAGACGAATCGGATACTACACTCTCTCTGCCCTACATCCCTGATGCAATCTCTGCCTCAGCCTATCAGCTATCTCACAGTACTCTGCGTCATACATCACCACCCTTTGCCTTACCGAAAATATCACGCCAGAACTTCTATAGCCTATCATTGTGCCATCAGAGCATTGTTATGGAGGAAACAGTCACATCAGCGAAACCTCCTCTTCCTGACTAACGAAGATCCTCGCGTATCAGACTCCTATAACACATGAACAATAACGTTTCCTGGCAGAATTAAGTTCAAGGAGGGTCTGGATGGGGTTAACTGACAACTAAAAACTGGGAAAAATCTTAACTGATAACTGAGAAATAGCCAAAAATTTAACTTACAACTGACATTTACCATAGTTGGGTTTTACTGACAACTGACAAAGGAACCCGTTTTTAAGGCCTTAAATAGCATTGTTCCCCTCTTTCTGTCAGACAATGTGATCAAATGTGCGTTTTTATGGGTAATCTTAGCAGCAAGACGCCTAAGTGTCATATTTCGTTAATGATTTACTGTAGAACCCAGAGGAGGAGTGAACGTCTTCCCACAATGCATTGCGATTCAAAGTAATATATCAAGATTTTCGTGACGTCATCATTCCGCTCGGACGCTTGAACAAGTCAGAACAACATGGCGAAATGTGTTGTTAGAAATTCGCGGCTATCACAGATCCGCTACCTTTCAAAGGACGATTAGTCTATTCGCCCTTTTGGTCGGGGATGCATTGAATTTGTTTTTCGTAATGCTCGTGTAATTTTTGTGAAGGATATGACAAAAAGGAAGGTTTCGTGATGCCACTCGAAACGTCCCGAATGAGCTAAAAACTAAACTCTGCAGTTGATTTCCTCGAACCTGGTTTGGTTTCTGGAATCACTAGCTGTTAAATAAAGGTAAGTCGAATACACCATTCTTTATTGAATTATAGAACACTCCTTCCTTGGAAGATTTTAGTCCTTCGTCTCGTGTTGTCACTCAACCAGATTTTCGATCTAGGCTTGTGCGAGTTGCATGCAAGTTCCGTAGTTCCTTTGTCAAACCATTGGAATAAAAGGTAACTAACGTTTCTTACATTTCTTTAGTCAACAGACCCTTAGAGAAGACGATGATCCTTATTAAGAAGGTGCTTCGACGGTACTTCCTTTGTTGTTCGTAAAATGGTGGAAGTTCCTTTCATGTAAACATTGATGTCATTGATTCGTAGGCTTCGTAATTTACTGTTTACTTTTCAGTAGATCTATATATTAAAGAATGTGCTATTTGCTGCGAACTTCTTTTGTACCGAATTATATTTTTTGCCTCTGGTGTTGTGGTTATACTTCCCTTTTATAAATGAAAGAATTTTGCACGCTTCAAATAGAGTCCATTTGTGCCTACCTTCAGCTACCTTTCAACCATAAAAACCAGATGCCTGTATGGCCTGTATGCTGTCCAAACCATAACTTAAGATACATCCCTAACAATAGCCTCTTACACATAATTGGCAACTATTAATTTTGGATGGGGATGTGTAAAGTTGTCTTTGCTGCTATTGATGTACTGAAGAGGCAGTGGTAAGTTCTCCTTATAACCCTATACATTTATTATGCATACATGTTTTGCCCGTCTGTGCATATGAAACTATTTGTGAGAAAAAGTATGAAATTGTTGAATGTATAATAAATGTATGGGGTAATACAGAAATCTTACCGAGGCAGTTCACAGAGGAGTGAAATAAAATTTCCTTACTTGTTTACATATTCCCTGCTAGCAGGGGACTCTCACGATGAGGCAAAAAAATTTCTCCTTTCTCTCATTTTTGCCTCGCCATGAGAGACCCTCTCCTAGCAGGGAAGTTTACATACTGTTTTGAGGGTTGAGAATATCATCCAGCTTATGCAGTCAGTTACCATAAACTGCTGCTTATAAGCCCTGGGCATATACATCCTTGTAAAGGTTTTAGAAGGGGTTATAAACGGAGGGGCTTATAACCGGAATAGAGAAAGCACTTTGAAATTAGCTATAGCTGTGGCTGATAAAAATACATTTTGTACTCGCTGGTTTTTGATTAAGCTTAAAAATGTCACAATAAATAAAATTCAATTCATTACATTTGGAACGGACTCTAGAGGGGGACTTATATCTGGGGAGCTTATTGTTTACAGTCTTATAAGTGGGTTTGCGGTATGTTATTGAACGTCTCACCACCACTCCTAAGATTAACTAGCCTCTAATCTTATTAAGTCGCAAACTCAGTGATAACCTCAATCGTACACCTCAATTGTACACATGATCAAAGTATCATAAAAACCTAAGAGAAAATAGCCTGCGAGAGTATCCCGTTCTTTTTGGCTCTAGTTTCACCCACCGAGAAAAACTGGATGAAACTAGGGCCCAAAATCCGGATACTCTCCCAGGCTATTTTCTGTGGGCTATAGAGAAAACAGTGTAGTCTCATAATATGGTTTCTGTAAAATTTATTATTCATATTTACTTTTTAGTACAAAACATGTGAATAAAAAGAGAAAATTTATGGCAACTCTATAATAAAGACCCAGAAATAAAAATAATTTTAACAGTCATTTTGCTAAAGATTAAAATTAAAAACTTTGAACCGATAGAAAAAAATGATTGTTAGCTTAATAGATATTCATTTGTTTATATGGAAATGACCCAACTAACCTCAGAATATCTTTCTTCTGAAAAGCCTGGTTGGTCAGGCACAAATGTTGTAGTGTTCTCAACCCAGGACAGGTAGAAAAGAATTGGACTGAAATATGAAAAAGTTGGAGCTATTTACCATGGTGTGTTAGCTCTTGGAAAGTTGGAAAAATGCAAGTGATCCTGTCATCACAATTATTGTGCTGTATTTGCATTGGCCTGCTATGGGACTATTGAAAAGGAAAACTATCACATGCAGGGCATAACACTCTTAGTGGAGAGCGACTGTATGGATATTGATATAAAAATGCCACTAAGATGGTACTTTCTGTGACGTAAAATGAGGTAACAAAAATATCCATCCATACATTCTAAAATCTATAATCCAACTGAGGCTGGTGTGCATCATCACGTTGATATCTAGCATCCAGTATAAATGAAGGGCCTCACTGACTTCATACACTTGCAGGTTTCTCTAAAAGTATAAATGGGGTAAACAACTCAATCACAAAATATATAAAAATCTATTTGGCAATAAAACAGTTAAAAAGAAAGCTAGAAAAGCCATGAAAGCCATTCTTTTTCGCCTTTTATGAATCCAAAGAACTTATATCTTATCAAAGAGACCCATGGCAAGATTTCAAGATTTGAAGATCTTTCATAATTAAGGATAGATTGTAATTTTAACCACTTTATTATTTCTTTGGTATTGGCCACCCTGCCTTATGGTAAAGCAAAGGAAATTGACATGATTGAAGATTTGGCGAGGGTAACACCTGGGAATGTGAGATGTTTTCATAATTTATAATCTTAATTAAGTCTCTGTATAATAATATATTGGGAATGTTTGAAGTATTTAACAGTGTTCAGATTAAGCCATTTTGCTTAAAAGTCGGAATCAATAACACAAAAAGACTACATTCAGACTCTCTGCATTTCCTGCGTGATGACACGTTTCGCAGCATTCTGTAAGACTTATCACAAAACCGCCAAAGTTGACCGATTTCTCGGCCTTCAAAATGGTCAAATATCTGGGTCACTTTGGGTCACTTTAGTAAAAATAAAAAGATAAACCTCTGAATTACTTAAATATCGGACTTAATTAAACAATACCCCACTAGAAAAGAAACTACAAACATGTTTTCAGAACTATTCCTACGCGGCGAACGATGACAGACCAGGACATCATAATTCAAATACGAAAAAATATACGTTCCAGAAGAAATACTCCCGTAAAGCTTCCTTTTATGAAAAGATAAAAATACAAAGAATGTATGAATAGTCTTACTTACCTCTAGTTAGGATTCTAACCCGGTAAAAATGTCACACAAAAACACCGTAAAAACACGACTTCCGAAGGAAAACTCCGCCATCTTGTAAGAGACACAATCGCAATGCAGTGTGGGAAGACGTTCACTCCTCCTCTGTGTAGAACCCATGCGAGTCCATGTACCATCTGTTGTAAATATATGACCTATGATCTCAACTCTAAGAAAGCGCCAGCATACGATGGCTGCAAACGGGCGTTACGAAAGCAATTCGGCAAGTTTTTACCGAGATGATTCAGATACGGTTTTTTTTTTTGTCTTTCTTACCATCTACGCCCCAATAAATAAATAAATATTCTGAAGGCATAAATTTTGATTCGCTTAATTGGAGGCCAGTAGAATAACGCAAGACTTGAGAAGTGGAGTTCCACTTGAAATGTTTACAATAGCGCCAGCAAAAGTGATAAAAATCAAGGTATTATTGCATCAGTTTTCGAATTTAATGTTCAATTTATACGATATGTGCTTTTTAAGCTAAATTTCGCATCAAAAATATGCAAATAAGTTTCATAGTTAATCATTAATAATCATTTAACTGACAACTGATGACAAAAGCCTAAAATTTAACTGACAGCTGACATTTCTACCCCTCCCCACCCCCCCCCCCCCATCCAGACCCTCAACTTTTATGTTCTCGGTTCTCGTTTCCTTGCTTTGAGAATTTATGAAACTGGTAATATGTAGTGAACCTTTATATGATTTTAATAGTAAAGAATTCTAAACTCGAATCAGTAATTTTAGTAGTCGTTTCTAGTTTTACTTTTTCCTTATCAAATTTCTGGCTTCATAAAAAAGTTATTTTGACCCCCCCCTCCCCCCCCCCCCCCAAAAAAAAAAAAAAAACAAAACAAAACAAAACAAAATGAAATGAAATGAAAAATGAAAAGCTCGCATGACTTAGCAAACAACAAATATAACACCATAAGCGAACTCAATTTATTGTACGTTTTCCCGTTTCACCCGTAAGTTAAAATTCATGAATAACAAGTCTTAATGTTTCTGAAATTTGGCGAGGGATAGCAAAACTCTTTTTTTCATTCATTCTTATCTGTCTTAACAGGCGGGGACCTAATACCATGTTATGTTTTGGAGTTAGGGAGTTTCCTTTAACTGAGACCCGGGAACAGATAATGAAGATTAGGAACAAAATCTAACTTAAACTCTAGGCCAATACCCCATTACCTATTGTATGTTTTATTGCCATTTTTCATATCACCTTTCCCCGTGCTCAATCTCCGTTCCCCGTTTTAATGACATCCAATATCATTTTGCTCATCTTTGCTTTTTGCGCGGATAATTTCTAAATCTAAGCTATGGCGCAAACTTTCAAGGCCATTTTTTTACGTGAAATTGTCAGTCACAGGTGTACAGTTACCAATGGTTATTTGCTAATACAATATTCCTTTTCACCCAATTTTTGTTTCATTTAAAGAAATTTATAGTTCTAACGAAACAAGTTGAGTTGAAGCGGTCTTCAATTTATATGCAAAAAAGCCAACGGGACAAAATCCTCGCGTGCAGCGTCAACATTAAACAGACAAAGTTATTCAAAAACTAAATGACTTAAAAGCAATTTGGATAATTATCGTGCTTGCTTGTCTAAACAAGAGTTGACAACAGTCCTATTAGAGTTATAAATTCGAGGAACGACGATTTGTTGAACTTTTTTTTTTAAATATGCAGTTCCATTTTACTACTGGTATTACTGATCCACAACGTCATGACTCAGCGTGGCGTCTACTCTTTTGCGACGATTTTAAATTTATTACTTTCCTTTTCAAACTCAGAAAAACGTACTTACAAATTCTGATAACTTTTACCGCATCACAGTCTCGTTCGAGGAATTGGTGCTTCTTCCCCACACGATGACGATACTCATGAGCTAGTGTAGTTTCAGCCCCCCTCGAAGAAAGATAAATGTCTTTAATGGCTTTAGGCTAAAATTAATGATTTTTTGTGTTTGTCGTTGATAAATTGAAATTTGAGAGAAAAGTAAAACACAGTTAAAAGCAACCGAAGGATATTTTCATCATTATAATCTTATGTCTATTTTTGGGTTCAACTCACGCAATATTTGAATATTATTGAAAAATTTCAACTGGGAATATGGTTGGAATTTTGAAATTAGAAACACGTAAATGAAGCGGCGGGAAATGGCATATTGTTGCAACTCTGCAAAATCCTCGCTATATGATTAATCGCTTTGAAGAAAAGCCCTATTTGGTATGAGGGGAAATGCGATCATGTTCCGGCTTCTTTTACCCATTTCTCGTTTTACATGTGGAGAACGTTTCTCCAGTAACAGAATCATGATGAAGCTGTGTGAAGGTGCGGTGGCTGATATAGACACTTCTTTTAGAGTACGGTAATATTTCTACGTTCCGAGGTATGAAGAAAGCAATGCACATTTCAGACATAAAAGCTTTGATCAACAGATTCGTCATGAATGACTTTAGGAAAGACAGAGAGATGCTAATTTATCTTGACCAAGGGCAATTTTCCCCAACAGTGTAATTTGAGTTTTTTTTCTTTTTTGCCCCCCTGAAGAGCAGAAGATAAATTAATGGGTTTTATGTGTAAGGGCCACGGTCTTTATCGTGTTTAACTTACCGTACTTATTTCAAGAACCGTGCAACGGCGAACATACAACACTCTCAACTTTAACCGAGTTTCAATCTTGGTTTGTCAGTTTGTAAGCCAAAGAGTCTCTTAGAGTTAAGTGTAACTACTATTTGCTATAGAGATCACAAAGTACATTGTCAAAATTATGTTTCATTGATTGTCAAAGTGCATAAATTTGAGCTGAAATATAATGAATACCCAAAACTGTTAAAGCTACACGGCAGAAGCACGCAACACGAACCTTGGGGTAGTTTGCTGTCTATTATATATCATTTGATCGTTATGGCCTCCTAGGTAGGGAGACTTTCATTTTTGTGACCTTTTTTTAATAATGTTACACTTTGTTCTAAGAATCTTAATTCATGTATATATTTCACCTCGAAGTACATTATATTATATTAGAGTGTCGCTAGTTGCAAACAGATCCATTGTTGTTTTGTAGTATCGCAGTGAAAAGTTCTATGCGATGTCCTTTCCATGCACCAGCGTTAGAATATGAAGAAATGGTGCCACGGTAGCACGGTACCACTGCTTCGTTCATCTTGGGTAACAACTACTGATTAAATAAATCAGCCGTTGAAGCTCATTTTTCCAAAGGCTTTTGCCGAGACTCTTATAACTGTCACACCGGCTACCATTAACACAAGGTCAAATTCCAATTTGATGTTCCCCCACTCATAACGACCCCTCCATTATCTGGCAGAAAACAATTCCCTCAAGAGAGGGCCATTGTGCAGGCCAGGGCATCTTCTAAGAAGGAGTAGAGCAAATGGATCAAAAGTTCTAGAAAGGAATACACAAAGGATCATCTGTGTTATTCATAGTACCATTGCTATTTCACTTTATCTTATTACCCTAAAGGACCCATCTTATATTATGCAGTATTTATTTTATAATTATTGCACTGTCATTAAGCACAATGGGTTACCAGTGCAGTTTTAGGAAGACAGCTGAAGTTCTAAAACTAAGTTAGAATTACTACTGCTTTCAATATTTGTCAATGTCTGCTGATTTTTTAGTTTGTTAGTTGTCTATTTAAAATCCCCTCAAAGAAGTTGCCTAGGTTCTCTTCAAAAATAACCTGCATTTACATACTGATAAAAAATACTCAAAAACTGTTACAAAACAAGAGTGCACATCAGGAAAAACTGCCACAGATAGCGAGTATTATTGTTATTATTTAAATATTACACTTACAATTATTATTATTATTATTATTATTATTATTATTCAATTTTAGTCTTACTAACTGGGCAAAAAAAGATGCCGTTAAGTTCGAATTCCCTTATGTCTGGACGGTTATTAGCTAATTTGCTTCTCCTTCCGAAACATGGCGCGACAAAAAGTTGTTGAAGAATTGTCAATGCTTTGTTTTTATTCAAAACGACGGCTCTCTACTCACTGTCTATCCAGCAATAGATAGTGAATACATTAGCCAATCAGGTTAAAAAATTCGTGAGTGCATGCTGGCTGGTTTCTACTATCAGCAGTTAGTATGTGAATATTTTATTATCGTCGGATATTTTTATGAGTCGCGCTGTGACAGGCTTAGCTTTGAAAAGAGAAAGGAAATGTGTATTCCCGTATAAATTTGACTCCTGATAGCGAGTGTAGGTTTCCCGCGCTTTATGTGTCTTTGTTGCTGATTGGACAGAATGCAAACTTGTCAAACAGGTTTGCTGACTAGAGTGTTTTCTATCGTTCTTTCGACAACTTTGCACTCTTAACAAAATTTGCAAGGAAGACGTTATGAAATACTGATATTGGAAAGAATTCTAAAGATAATAACTTCAGCTAAAACCTTAAGGAGAGAGAACTAAACAAAACAAGTTGCAATGGAAATAAAAGAACTGAAAGTAATTAACTCTCTCGAGAAGTCAAGGAGTGGCAAAAAGCAACATGTCAACAAAAGAGACTAAACTCTTTTAAGATTAAAATTTGTCTCGCATTCTTTGTTTTCTTTGAACAAGTACTTTCCGACATGTGCACACTGACGGTAAAACCTGTCTAACCGGTGTTCCGGAGTACAAATACCATACAATCAATTTGTGCTTGTTTTGGGTGTAAACTGCATGCAGTTGAATAAATGATTTTTTTAGATTTGGAGTCTACGACACTTTCACTCGTTTAAAGGTAAGCTTGTAGTAGTCGTCACTCTTCGCTTAAAATCGTGGCTCACAGAAAGTACCCGGGTCAAGTTGTCCTTCCGAAATGTGTGCTGGTAATGGTTTAGAATAAAGACCCGGTGTATTGGAAAATGAATACTAAGGTTCAGTAGTAAGACTTTCATTCAGTTTCGACATTCATTCGTTCGCGGAGTCAGTATGAAAATATCTAGTACACAGCATATATTTTAATTTTCAACGTTTGCTTGTTAAACAAATACCACGGTTTTTTCGCATTGTCTTCGTCTCTATGGCGGTGTCGGATAATATTTGTTTTCAATTTGACAAGGCCTTTGGCGGGAAATGTGACGTGCCCCTCAGGAACATAGAACGTGACTCACTTCCTTTAGTTTTCTATAAATCGCACTTTCGGAAGAGTTGTATACCAAGGCTGAAATGTATCCTACAGTACGCGTAGAGTGCTTTTGAAAAATATGATGTTCATTCATGGACACTTTTTTTTTTTAAAAAAAGTACGATAATTTTAATTTAGGATGAAATATATTTAGCACTAACTGTCAGCCATGATTTTACGGCATATTTACATATCAAAGGCATATAAGATAGTAAACCCAGCTTTATTCCTGATCACGTTCTGTACTGTTAAATTTATATTTTATACAAAAACCTTGGGATGTATATCTTTTTCATTTTCAGTTTGGCCCGATAGTAAAATTAATGGTATTTACTGTTTACTAAATTTTTCTACTATTGCCTGATGTTTTCCTTTTGAGCATGTATAATAACTCAGTAATGTTTTATGACTGAATGAGTTAGATAGAACTGGGAATGGCGTAGGCGTGTCCGGTCTTTGTGTGTTGATTTTACAACATTTTTCTCTGATTTTAATCATGAAATTTACTTGCAAACCAGATTTTGTTACGAGGGAACATAAACCAGAGAATAAGATCTTATATAGTTTATGTGTGTTTCCCTAAATTCGATGTTTTAATTTGATTGTCGACAGTATAAAAAATGACATTTTAAAAGTCAGCGTGGCTCTTAAAATTCATTGTTTACCTTGTTCACGTTTCTCGGTCAATGTTAATGTATTCCATCGTTAATGAAGCACGAGTCATGGTGCTAGTACATATAAGTGTGAGAAATGCGCGCTCTGTTTGTGTACACGCTAAGAGCGAACATGATACACAGCAGGCACAAAGCAAAATCGTTTCTAGGGCATTTAGGAAATAGGTAAGAAAAATGACAATTTTTAAAACAGGGTGTAAGACCATTGACTACCTTTTTTTAGCTTATGAATTACTACTAGCCGTTGTCTTTTTGCCAAGACCTGGGCAGCCAGAATTTGACTGACCAATTGAAACCACAACTGGCAACATAAAGCTGCGATTGGGATAAGTGAAAGGAACGCACTTATACAAGTTTTCTTTTTTTTTTTTCTATTTTGTATTTTTTTAAGTTTTTACAATGCTAGAACGAAATTGTTCAAATCAAACAGCTAGATCGACCAGTAAAATACTCTAAAAACTTCCGCGTGTAAATCTACAAAATATTTCCTTGTATTGAGCTATCCAAAATATAAACAGGCTGAATGACCGGAAAGCTTACTGAACTGACGATTTATTTTGAAAGGTGAACTTGAATTTGTACGCACCCGTTAATACAATTGATCTGTTAATTTTTTGTCATAACAGGAGGGAAAAATGTTGCGTGGGTGGATTGACAAATAATTTAATTTTGAGCACTTTCTGCTTGTTAACAACCTTAACACGCGCAACTCGGTAGAGAAAATTCAATACCATCTCAAACTATGTATCATTGCAAATATTTCGTATTTTAACTTCGGTACAAGGTTGATCTGGTTTTAGTATTGGACTTGAGCTCCGCTTTTGCCCTGGGAAAGTACTATTGTAATTATCAGTCACAATATTATATTGTTATTACTTTTTACTACTGTTATGGCGCCGCTCTTTTGTTGTCAGTAAGTGTACATGACAAAAAGATCTCTTCTTCAGTCAAAATACAGTCAGCTCCCATTTTTGTGCACACTTTTAAGGACCTTTAGTTGTGTTCTTAAGGCGCTTTCGAATACTAAGACCGGCTGAGTCGGTCAGTTCCGAAAATGAAATAGATCTTTTTTTAAAACGGTTTTCGCTGAACACACCATCTAAGAGGGTCTCAATGGGATGGTGGTTTACGGTTATCGGCTAAAAGTTCAGTTTTTTTACGGCTATCGGTTAATTTTTTGTTTCAGTTACGGTTAACAAAAAAATTAAAAATTATGTTCTTTTGTTTCAAAGACTTAATTATTAATAAACCTGTATTGTTTGGATCTTTAAAGCAAAATAAAGGTCTTAGGTTTATCTCGGGAAGAAATAAGCTATTCTTTTGAAAAATATTGACATTTGATGGATCATACTTTTATAAAGTATTCGACTTCTAATCTTATAATACGCATAGAAATGTCAATAGTCAGTTTGAAGGCCCATGTTCACCCAAACGGCTTTGCGCGCTTGTGTTTTTGTTTTGAAACGATTCTTTTGTCAAATGCAGTGTTTTGATTGGCTTCCACTTTCGAGGAGCGTTGCGTGACGATACCAAAAACGACTGCGAGGGACTGGCTTTTTTCACGCTTGACCGAAGCTTACAGAGACAGTATCAAAGAGGCCAGTAAGAATAATTCTTTTCCAAAGGGAGGAAGATATATCGCCGACTTCGTTAAATGTCACCGGAGAAAGCAGTTCAAAATTTAAACTGGTAGTGAATACGTATGGATGCTTTGTTGAGTCAGATTAACACAATGAAGGTCATAAAATTACGAAATGTCGAAGCACCAGGTGAGATTTTCCTGAAGCCCGATTCGACGGTGAAATGTTTTGATTCCTCAATCTATTATTTTGTGTCAATTCTTAGGAAGCTTAGGTATGAATTCTCGAAAGAATAAGCGAGAAGTTTTGTTTGCAAAGCGTCGAATCAGCACTGTGTACAGTCTTGTCGCTGTAATCGCTATGTTACAGTTTCTTTAAGTTTGGCTAAGGACTGGTTTGCTAATAATAGTTCTCGCTACTTTAGAGCGATGCGCCAGACGATAAGTACGTTAAGGATCAGGCTGGTTAAGGATGTCACTCGCTTCATAGGTAAATTAAATAAAGGATTGTTCAAGTTAGATTAACTCGCTTGTTTTGCTTTCAACTGATTTCAACGGGACCTTTGAACATCAACATTCGATGTAGAAGGAACTCGGCAAACATGCTGTCTGTAGAATTTGCAGCCAAGAGCTTCTTTCCCATCTCTCCAGAGATAAAAAAAAAAAACGGATTCACGGAGACGAATGTACTTCAGTGAACCCCGTCGACGCGGTCTTCCAACCGTACGTTTCGATGGCCCCGCCATCGAAAGTACTGCAGTGAAACAAACACTCACAGAAACAAAAAGACTCTACACTGAGACCAAAATATCCAAAAAGATGTAAAGAAAAATGCCAAAAGAACCTGTTTAGACTTTCTTTTAAACAAGATTTAGCGAACTGTGGAAGATTAACAAAGATTGACTCTATACACTGAAGGCAGCGATTTTCAACTACGCGAAATGTTATTTTTTTTTTTCTGGAGTACAGGACGCACAATGCATCTAGGGTGAACATGGGCCTGCAAAAATAATCTTGTGAAAAAGCAAAAGCAGACACGCGAACGCCCAACTCAAGGCCGGGGCGCGATATTCGTTTATAACAGAAATGTCTAGAGTCTAGAGACGGATTATTCGTGTGAGACGGGTTATCCGTTTGATAATTCGCGTCAGATAGGTAATACATGTACGTCTTGATTAGAAAATGGAATGGTTTTAATTTTGAATGAACAATCCGCTTGACTTTATCCGTCAATTTTGACGGACAGTTTGAAGATGGATTATCCGTTTCAGATGGCCTGTGTACAGCCGCCCTCTCCCCTCAGAAAAAATCGAAGGGGTGTCTGTTGGGAAGGGAGCGACTGTCCACAGGCTAGTCTCAGACGAATAAAGACCGATAAACTATTTCTAGCTCTAGTGTGAAAACGGCCAATAACAAATGTCTGCCGTTGCCTTGTCCGTAGGCCTCATTATTCAGCGCGACTAATGCGTTTCGGGTCACGTGGTCCCAGCGAGTTTTTTTCCCACATACGCCACCGAAAAGCCTTGACCGAGATTTCGTGGGAAGACGCCGTAGAGAGACTAGGCATGGCACAGTGTCTACCGTAACGTCAGAGAAAAACATGGAATTGTTACAGGGAATTTTTGTTTATCGGCAACATGTTTTACAAACAGTGACACCTCTGCATGATGTTTCACTAGTATTCGAGGGCACGACCTCCTGAAAATCGCAAATATTCCCAGCAAGAAGCCAGATTTTCGCTATGGAAAAAAAAATAGTTTCCCGAGAGAGCGGCGGAATTCCCATCCCGGACACCACCCCAACCCACGGGACTCATTAAACTGTTTGAACTGAGACTATAAATAGATGATTGATAATTCCAATGTTACTGATGGTCGTACAAAACAAGCTAGGTGGGGTATACTCTGTGGCACGAAATTTTTGCGGGAGTTTATTTTTGTGGATTGGTGATTTTTTTTCTGGTATCTAGTTGGGTTAATGTTTGAATGTTGGAAATAACCTCGTTCCCAGATTTCTCTCCTCCCCTTCCCTACGGGTAGGAGAGAGAACCTGGGCACGAGGTTGTGTTGGAAAATGCCATTTGGTCTCGGCTACGCCATCAGGATCTAAAATCGACGTGTCAGTAAGGCTCGGTGTTTACACTATAGCGCATAACCTTTCGTGCCGCCACTGAAAGCTATCCGTTAGACAGTGAACATAGCTAAGTCTCCGTTAGCGCAGGAGCTACTGGTTAGCGAGAGTCCTCATACCGAAATTTTTCTTCGCCGAGGACGAAATTTCGACTGAAAAATCTTTAAAATTTTTTGAAAACATAAAGGTAACCACAAAGGAACCCAAGAGTATGATAAAAAGCATTTGTTACCGGAAATTATTGGGAAAAAAAGCACATGACTAAATGAAAAAAAATATCTCCACCAGCTACATTCCTTCAAAATCGCGAAACCACTCACCCAATATATCAGAGCCTGGTCATCCGACAAAACATAAACCACAAGCAATTACAACTAGCTGCAAATTCAGGTCTCTATATGGACATATTCACTGACTACGCGCTACGGGTAATCCAGTCGGCTAAAATAAAGCGGAGGAGAAGGACGAGAATTTAAGGAAATGCAGCGAGGCGGCTTACTTTTCTATTTTGTGTGTTTGTGAGTTTTTGTTTTGTTTGTTTGTCTTTGTATTTTTGGTTTTTTTCTGCCACACTGTCAAACAAGCACGCTTTCCTGTTGAGAGTCAGCTCACTTGCCTCTTCAGTGCCATCTTCAAGTAACCGTGAAATATTTTTCTTCTCTTCAGGATACTTTGGTGATTTGTTTTAGATAACATTTGCCACTTAAATTTGGAAATACCTGCACCTTAGTCACCGGTTTGAACCTTGAGGAATCAATAACTGGAGTATAATATTCTTAGCATTCACGCCCCAATCATGTAGATGACTAATTGTTCATCGTCTTCCTTAAACGTCGGTCTGGTCATAAAAACCCTTGCAATATTTCGTCAAAAATCCATGCAAAGAGGACAAAAGAAATCACTACCGTGATCGGATCTGAATTAACATAATTATTTTATTATACTTTTGTTGCTAAATTCTTTGAGAATTAGCAAGTATAGTGTCTATTTATCCGTATGTCGAAAGCTGGTTTGAATTAACTCTTTTTTTCAGTTCACGAATTGGTGTCTCGAAATCGAAGTTTTCCCTTCCGCGGAAGATGATTGTGTCAGGCCATTTCTACCTTAATTATTCCACATTTAAATATTGGATTTGCTAGTGTCACGTTACTTAGCATCTGCGTATGACTCCACCATTACTAAGGACTATTTTATTTTATTTTATTTATTTTTTTAATGGCTATGACAAGCAGCAATGGAAAATCGGGCATTTCCATGTAGATCTTATACACCTTTTATTTCATGAAAGAGGCTTCCTTTTTAACAGCTAGGTTGCAAAGATGTTGAATATACCCACCTGGCATACCAGGTTTTGTATTTTGTGAAGTCAACAGAAGCGCTATATGTTTACAAAATTAAACAGACAGAACCCCACAGGGGAATATTCACTTAACAATCTTCTCTGACGTTAAGAGTGGCAAACTGCAACCATTTACTCCATGCACAACTTTGACCCGAACGCACGTGCTGCGCAATATCGTGCTGTCAAATTTACATTTAAAAACGCATTTTTGACGTCGTCATGGTGACAATTATGTGTGTCCGGAAAAGCGACCAGTCAGTTTCATTCACACAAAAGCCAGGCATAATGAACCTCTAAATAATGCTGCAAAGTACAACATGAAATTCGAGTAAAAAAGTTCAGTCATGAAAGAGTTGACGGAAGTCTCTACGCTTTGATCATCGCCGAGTCGAGTTGTTGGTTCTTCGCAGGGAACGCTTATTTGGCGTAAGAAGACAGTAAGTGTTACATCAACGGATATTTATGATCCATCTTACCCCATGCATGGGCTGATTTTCAATTCTAAAATTAGTGATGTGAAGTTGACTGCGGAGCCATTTTAAGAGTAGCCATTTTAAGAGTGATTCATAAGCTACGATGGGAAACGGGGAATAACGCTGTGTGGCTAGGTTTGAATAGGAATAATCAGTAAGCAATTCCCACAAGAATTTTGTCTTGACAGAGAATATAATTCAAGTTTAACTTTTGAAAATTAAAAAAAGGGACAAAAAGTCAATTGCTAATCAGCAGCTTGTGATTGAGAGCACGTTACCAACTTTTGCAATTTGAGCAATCAGTTTGGTTAAATCTACGAACAAATTGATATTATATAGCCAAAAGCCTCTGTTGTTTAATATGTGCTATTTTAGTCACTTACCTTAGTAGATAAGAAATTGCAATTACTTTTTATTTATTTTTACTTGCCCGCGACTTTGTGATTGTGTGAATCAGCGACCCAATGACTCGTCACAGAACGCACCATAAATTTCTATCCTTGAGTCGTCGGTTGAACTCAAGACTATGCCTGTGATTTCTAGCGGTAGGAAATAGCAGCTGCCTCTCTTCACTAAGACAAAAAAAAAATTGCTCTAAGAATGGCTCAGTGAAATTAATTCGATCTATTTTGCATCTCAAAACAAATCGCTCGTGATTCCTCAATAACAAGTGTAGAGTAATTGTTGTGGTTTCCAAAAAGAATTATTGCATGT
The DNA here is from genome assembly GCA_038088405.1 of Porites divaricata. Taxonomy (NCBI): domain Eukaryota; kingdom Metazoa; phylum Cnidaria; class Anthozoa; order Scleractinia; family Poritidae; genus Porites; species Porites divaricata. The sequence goes on from JBBMOI010000013.1 coordinate 12,886,572, forward strand.
TAAAACGGAATTAGCGTTTCAGAGCGACATTGAGAACTTACGTTCGCAGTTTGTTTTAAAAAACATCCCACGCCGAAGGCACGCAAACACGTAAAAATATCTCGTTTACCCAGTCTGGAAACTACTATCTTCGAGGTAAACTTTAATTTATCCTTCCGTAAAATGTAACTGCCATTATAGATAACACCTTGACAATGGCGAGGTACTAATCTTTATTCTACAAAAGATTTAAAATGCAAAATGGAGTTTATTGATTTTACAGATTATCATTTTTGAAGATCTTTTTATTGATTACACGACTCCCATTTTTGGTTGATCTCTTCATTGGGTTTGAATCTGAAAAAGGGGCACATCCAAAGTCGCTTATTTGGCACTAGGGGGGAACCTCGAATAGGGAAGGGCCAAGGGTATTGGCAAATTTTTTTAGCTATAACGAAGTTTCAATCATCGGGGTTCTTTTTCATATATTTCGCTTTTGCTAGGGTAAAGAAAATTGTTCCTTACACCGAGGGCTTCGTTATATAGAGGTTCATTATATCGAGGTTCCACGGTACTTCTTTAAAAACGAGTGCTAGATGTTTAAAATAAGCGCACTTAAATGAAGTCCCTCCAGTGCACGATGGTACGATGTTTGTTTGACATTTTTTTTTTTTTTTTTAATCCAGTTTTATTACAGCGGATAAAAAAAAAAGACAAGCTAAGACTGCGCTAATGAAGTATTTACCTGCAAGAAGCAACGAACCTAATTCATCTTTGCCTCTCGATTATTTAAGCCTCCAACAGTCTTTGGTGAATAATAAGCTCAATTATCAATATAAGTTCTATTATACTGGAACAGGTGACCTCCAAGCTGCCCCTATAAACCACCATCAACAGAAGACGCTCCCGTACACCACCGTTTGGAGTTATTGACTACAAACTTCTTTCGGTTTTCTAACTAGCGTCATTCTGTTCAAATAAACTCCTTTAAAAAATGCAACTCAAAAACCAGGTAATCTTGTGTTTTTGTCTTTCCACCACGTGCATTTTATCTTAAAATCAATGAGCATAAGACAATTAAAACACATATGACTGTAACGTTTGAAAAGTCATGCGTTAAAGCGGAAAAATGCCAGTTTCAAAGCTAGTCTTTTAAACGAACATTAGTATTAATTTATTTGTTTCGTGCCGGAGCGCAAGTTATCTGGGAACATTTTAGCTATTTATGCTTTCGTAGCAAAGCTGTATTCACTGTGCAGCACTACTCATAGTTAAGAGAACAGCCATTATAATTCTTATTAGCTTGCGGGTTTGTAATGTTTCCATATCGGGCACGGTTGATGCAAATATTCAGTACAAAAACAACAGCTGACAGAAATGCAGCGTGTGGTTAATGGCGAAACCTTCAGAAAATAGCTGTTTACATACATGTTACCCTTTGATTACTTCTAAGAGCACTCAAAAGAACAGCATATCACTACACGTCTCGTCTTATAACTAAGAAAGACAAGCAAGGAATACTGCTCGAGATGTCATATGGAAACATGTGCGCCTGCTTATCAAGACTCCTTTAATCATAGTTTAAAGTTTCTTCTCTGAACGAAAACTGTAAAAACTAGACGTACCTTTTAGAAATTCTAGTTGAGGATGTAACGATTAGAATCTGACAGACAACACCTTTGGTTACTTACTCTTATTCAAATGCAACGTTGTGCACTATGCACGTGTTAAGTTCACTGGCGAGAATTAGCATAACTGCCATCTTGATGTGAGTTCTCAGTGCGCAGTTTCACAATAAGCCCCCAAATATTAGAGTGATTGTTTACGAAATGCAAGACAAAGCGCCGGTATCCTGTCTACCAAAGGAAAGCAATTCTAAATGTGTTCACGGAAATGTGAAAGCAGACTTCGTTCTTTGGAGTGACCTCTAAGAAAAGCCCTTGTGATTTAATTCTTTGCAGAAGTCAGGTTTTTGGGATTGAAAAGCTATGGAATTGTACCTGCTTTAATTAGGTCAGCCCCTGTATACACTCCCTTATTACCGTTTCTCTGTTAGTAGTATTTCTCACCATCTACATATTCATCTTCCGATAAATGAACTGTTTTTGGAAATATATAAATGAGTGCCATACTTGAGTTTATTCTGACATTGGTATTATATCTACCTCACTCTCCACCCCTTTCCGTAAGTCAATTTCTAATCCAAACCATTTGTGGTTATCACTGTATACAATATTCAAACTATCACACTACAATTTAAATTTACTTTGATAACCCTTGTTGTTTTAGTTTCTTTCGAATACATTTATTCGATCGGTCGCGTAAGGTTTTTATCAGGCACTTAATATTTAGATGACACGCAATCTTTAAAAACCACGCGACGGAAAAAGAAAAGATATGTCAGACAGAAAATATAGCATTCTTACCTAGAAACCGAAATTTGTATTAGAAGCCTGAAGATTTAAGGAAAAAAATCTGAATAGTAACTTATTTCCCATGTAGAATTTCTCGAATTATGATCGCTTCCAAGTCGACCTGCTGCTTTGTTATCAAAGATAATGGCTCCACGGGTGCAATTGATTCGTTTTAGCCAATCACATGGCGTTATTAAAGGTTGAACTTTTATGTTTTCAGGTGGCCCGATGGCAAGTGTGTAGTATCGGTCGGACTAGTCACTGGGCTTGCACTCTGCGCTCAGTGCCAAGCGTGACAGCTAACTCAGCTAAGAGAGGCTAAGGAGGCCTTTCAAATATGGCCCTCATCACAAGTCTACCCTGTATTGATACACTGGCATTTCAACTCAGTCGACATGGTCTTGACGAAAACTGTAATATAAAGCAAGGGTTTTACTTCTCCTGGTCGGAACCTTTCGATTTAGACTTTGCCGGAAGAGTGCATAGTAATCCAAAACGAAGCCGAAGCTTACCTAGCGCCCTTGTTACGAAGAGAAAGGAGCCAACTCCTTTGACTGCAAACCAGACTCGTTTGCTTGGATTGAATCGAGCGAAAGAAAACGACGAAAACATCGAATATGCGTGCAAGGCAGGAGTCGACATTCATTCAACCAGTCTTTATACATCGCCAGGGCACCTAACTTTATCAGTTAATAAATATGCAAATCAATCAAACAGGCATGGAGAATCTTCGGACCGCGTTACAGACTCGGCAGAGGCGTCTGACGATGAAGTAAGTGGATTTTTGATAAATACTCCAGCCAATTCTGACAATTTATCACACCAAGTTACGAACACGTCGCAAAAGTTAGTCCATGGCAAAATTCAAAACCCAGGATTCTCTACTCGCAAGCGCAATTTGGACGAACATGAGTACTCCAGTAACACGAAAAGACGTCGGCCAAGATTGAATTTCGAAAAGATGCAACTCTCAAGAAATGTCAAAGTTAAGGTTACCAAAAGCGATCCTTCCATTTTTGATAAGGTTTATTTCAGGCCGATAATTCCGTTGAATGCTAATGACTGAGGCAAATATTGATTCGACGTGACACGGGCGTATACTACTGGTGTATTTGCGTGGGAAATACGAGCGACGGTGCAAAATGACAAGCACAGGATGGCAATTCATGGAGAGTATCACTAGCAAAATAGTCAAATACGAAATATTATTAACTATTTGTTGTTAAAAACGGCGTGAATATTTTTTCATTATTATTGAAACGTACTATGTATTTTATTCCATGTTGGAGATCCATCTGCTGGTTGACTGGTTCTCGTTGCTTCCGCACAGAAAAAAAAATACAATTATTAGAAGTTCAAGTTAGGCACGACCAGCAACAAGACAAGTACTGCAGAGCGATGCGCGAAGTAACGGTTGGTTTTACAACTAAGAACAAACTTTCTTAATATATGGATAAAAAAATGATTTTCGTTAAATTTGGTTCCAAATCATTGAAAAGCCAAATATTAGGCTTTTTAAAAATATTACTCTACGTCCTCCGATACCATGGGTAGAAATTGCTATTCCACTCCTTACAGTCGACGATTTATACGACAAGGAATGAATCAATCAATTGATATCTTATGCAAACGAGAATAGTAATAAAGAAGATTTATTCAACTATATGAGTTATTTTTTGTATTGTGAATATTATTGTATGAATTGCGGTTTGGGGTTGAAAACATTGCGTTTTGTGCGGAAAATTAGCCAAAAAATGGATTAGCAGAAGTCGAAGACATTACCCTTCAATTAAGATATTTGAGGACTCAGTTAAACTTGTAGTCTCTGTAATATTTGCTACTTTAAATATTAGTCCTTAAAGCAAGAACATTTTCCAGAAAGCGCTATAATTGTTTTTTAGAGCTCTATTCTTTTGGCACATAACGAATTCAAACTCATTTTACATTTATCAGTTGTAATGAGCCACCATAAATTACTTGTAAAAAAGACATTAGGAAGTTTTTCTAGAAATTGGTTAATTCCGGTCGAGCAGAAATCGCTAAATGGGGGGAAAATGAATATGATATGAGCATTTTGATTTTCACTTCAGATTAACTACACGAAAAGACCTCAAGCCATGAAAGGAGCTGTTTCATTCAAAATTTCTTTTGATAGAGGTCGGCAAGTTCTTGACACATTTTTGGCCTCAACGAAATAGTAAAGGCAGGTGGCTACTTTTTAGGTGAATGAAAGTAGTCACGTGAGCAACCACTGAATGGAAAGGCCCGTGGCATGTTTATTTACGGTCACTTTAGGATACTTTTACGCGCCAATCATGTCGGCTCGTCAATTATGAGAATTTTATTAGCTCGGTGGGAGGTAATTTTTTTTGGATTTGTTTGGAAATTTTCTTGTATTTTGAAACGGAATGTTAATCTTTATTGATACAAGGCGGATAAATCAGTTAAAATGAGAACATTTCTGAGGTTTTCTTATTTTGCCTAATGCCACACAATGCCATCCCTACCCAAGGAAATACATTTTATTTTCTTTTTTTTTTAAAGAAAACATATTTCAGGCGTGAGTAAAATTAGTATGAAAAGCCGTGAATTATCTTTAGTTTCTCGTTAAACCTTAATTGATTGTTGGTTAGGTACTTTGAAACAATGACAAAATGCACTCGAAACAGTCGCGATACGCTTCGAAATGTAAGATCTCATAAATGAGTTTTACTAAAATACTTTGTCTGGTTTTTCATGTTAACACAAAAGTTAAATGATGTACACTGATAGGAAGTAGAGTGACGTGAGGCTTGAGTTGTTTTCGATTATATTTCTTAAATCAGGGTGTGGTCTCTAACCACCCATGGGAAGTTGTGACAATAGCTCATCAACCTTAAACAGGCACCTGTCGGGCATAGACAAAAACACCAGCTTTTATTAAAAGCTCTGAACAAGTTGTTTACTAAGTACGAAAGGATTTAGCCGGCCGGTCAAGCTGCGTCACGTCTTTTTCTCTATTTCTTTCTTCCTTTTTCTTTCCTTTCTTTTTGACATCTAGTAGTTAGTTTCCAATGAATGAGGGGTGGAAAACGCCTCAGTTTGAAGTTGTAGACCTCTTGGTACAAACCATTGTGAGGTCGGCGTTTTACAATTCAAAACAATTTTCCTTCAACCTTGGGAAAAGATTCCAGTTTTCATGCATTACTTCATTTGCGTTTAGTTCAACATCTTAAATGATGGCAGGCTTGAAACTCTTCGCGCTCTTAAATTCCGTAAAGATTTTTTAGAAACATGCTTACATTGAACGATTTTGTTTCCACTCTCACGCGGTAGCGTGCTTAGCCGTTTAACCGTTATAAAGTATCCATTTTATTTAATATGACTCCTGGAACTGTGGGAGTAAAACCCGAGACAAATCTGAAACTGTGTCGTGGTTTTAAATTAAGTTCTTAATTTGGAACCCATAGATGAAATCCTCGACGGTTTTAATTGTCTGAAACAGTCAAGCTTACATTAGTTCAAGTTGTCGAAATTCTTGTTTTCTTTTCTCAGCAATCAGGTAAATGCCACGATGGGATGAAAACAATAAACCAATTTGTAAGCTATCCAAAACACAAAATACTTTATGTTAAAATTTGGTGATTTTTTTCTTTTTCCTTTTTTCTTTGCTGGGTTTAAAAGGTATTCCCCCTTTTTGGCTCCATGGGGTTTCTTCCACCGTCTGAAAATTCAACTTAATTTTTAAACAAGCGGTTGCATTTGAACCTGAACATCAAATTCATTGAATAAAAAAAGGACTGGAAAGATGAAAAATGACAGCCTCTATATCTGTCCAATAGAAAGGAAAGTATTAGCCAATTGCAAGTACAAGTAAAGGGCACGCTACTTATGTCAAATCTACAATAAAATAAATTAGAACAGCCTGGTGTCGTGTGTGTGATAATAGGGACCTTACGATCAGACAACGGCAACGTCTGCACTTATGTCCAGGATCGATCTTGTTAGCAAAAAATTTGCTAGCAAATTGTTTTCGCAATCTTAGCAAAAAAGATTTAAAGAGAACTGCTATCAGAAAAGTATAGAAGAAATATAGCAAAGGTCGCAAAAATCTCAAAAGTAAGAAGAACATTTTTTTGCTATGTGAAAAGATTGATATTTGTAAGTGATTTTCTGAAATAATTTTTTCTCAATTACAGTATTTCTTTTGCGACAATTGCGAAAAACATTTGCTAGCAAATTTTTGCTAACAAGATCGATCCTGGACATACCTGCGGCAACGTCCATGAAAAAGTCATTCATTCACTCATTCATTCACTCATTTATTTTATTTTTGCCTTTAACAAGAAATACAACAGTATACAGAAATACATTAAAGATAATATACGTACAATATTCCAACTAAATTATTACAAGATCAAATGTGGTCAAGCCAAGGAAGCCTATATAGAAGCCGGGGGCTTATAAACTATATGCTTCCTGGAACTATAGGGTGAACCATACAGGTTAAGGGTACTGAATGAAAATTTCGATCAATTTAAAAAAAAAAACAAACAAACAAAGTAGAAGAGGAAAGAAAGAAGAGAAAAAAGTAAAAGAAAAGGTGTGTAGCTCAACAAAGATTCAATTTAACTAAGAAAGAAGGCATTTTTTTTAAGTCTTTTGCCTAACAAACTGATACTTTCACTGTTTTGAATTTCCCGACTTAGCGAGTTAAGAAACGTAGGACCTTGAAACCGATTTGAGAATTTTCGAAAATTAGTTTGACAATGAGGTGTATAGAAAAGGCTGGAATTTCTTGTATTATAAGAATGTATTTGGGTTGCAAGAGGAAACATATCACGAATTAAAACAATTTGGAAGTAAGCCTCTTTTAAAAAGATACATGAATTTACCTATTTGGTATAAATAGATGTCCGAGAATTTTAAAATCTCCTGCTCTTTAAAAAGAACACTTGTGTGAGCATCGAAAGAAACTTTATAGATATTATTCTGATTATCTTCTTTTGCAAAATAATAATCCTATTTGAATTAGACTGATATGTCGATCCCCACACTGAAACACATTAAGTTAAGTAAGGGTAACTAGACTATAATACAAGGAGCGCAAGAAAGTTTTGGGAAGGCAAAAACTAGACTTGTAAATAATACCTATCGATTTTGATATTTTTCTAGAAACGCTAAGAATGTGAGGCTTCCATGACAAATGCTCATCGAGGATAACACCTAAAAATACTGTTTCTTTAACACGTTCAATAACATTGTTGTCAATTTGAATAGACATATCAAGTGTTTGCCTCCTTTGGCGTGGTCTAAAGACCATAAAATTTGATTTTTTAAGGTTAATGGACAGTTTGTTTGCTCGACACCATCGACACCATGGGTTAATTTAAGCATTTCAAAATTTCAAAAACAGACTCCATGATCATTTTAAACTTTTTCACGATTATCCCAATTCGCCCTGTTACTTAAAAGAAGGGGATTTTGGCTGGAGCTGAAGAGGAGAACGCGCTCAAGTTCGGACAGGGATGGTAGAATTTCTCGCCTTGCCGTTCCCGTTCCCAAGTTAACAACTTAAAATTTGGTCATTTCACGTCGTAGTTGTGCGGTGAAGGCAAAGAAATGTACCAAAAAGCGTGATGCACGTGCAGAGCTGTTGTTTTGCTCATTAAACCTATTGTTTTTTGACGTTCCCGTTGCCGTCGTCGTCGTGGTTTTGTAAGGTCCCTAATTGAGCAGCGACGTTTTTGAGCGACGCACGTCTAACGAACTGTTAAATGTCTTTACAATTATAGAGACGATTGGCCCAAGAATTTGTTTAAATATTAAATGAGCATCCGAGTGCGTTCTAAGCAACCAATCGTTGAGGCTCTTTCATAGCGTCCACGCATGATATGACAGATCTACAATCTTTGTTGAACTGGAAGTAAATGTCCCGAGAACAATAAGCATTCGGCCCGATGATCACGGACGAAGAGTTCAAAAAAGTCCACTTCCGGTTGAGGCGCGTCGCTCAAAAACGTCGTTGCCTAAGCTAATGCGGAGCATTTTGCTTAAAAGTAAATCAGTATGGATTACTCAGATGAATGCTTTTCAACTTTGTTTGTTCTACGTGGCTTATCGACAATATTCAGTAGTCAATATTATCGGTGGACACATCAGTTGCTCGAAACCGTTGTATTCAACACGTGTAAACTTGAAATACTGGCCTATCTATTGAGGATACTCTGGGCTGGGTATTCAAATCAAGGAGGCGCTTAACACCTTCAGCGTTGCTGTGGTTCGAAGTTGTTGTCAGTTTTTTCCCAAACCCGATACCTAAACATTGTCTTCTGTCTTCTACCGACAATATCAAAATTTTTAACAGCCCAGGCTAGAAACCCATATCTTTGCTTACTTGTAAGCCGCCTGTAAACAACTTTTGGGTTGCACTCAATTTTTATTTACAAATTAAAATCGCTCTAAAAGAAAACTAAAGGCCTTGCCTAAACATAGAGTTCAAGTAACTTTTAACCTTATGTATGCTCTCAGTTGTGATAAAAAGAGTGATAAAAATCAAGTTAACATCTTTGAAGTAAAACAAACTTTAACGATGTTAAGTAAAACGTCTACTATACGTCCATTAAACATGTAGCTACATGTTTAAGCTTTTCCGTGTGAATGTGGCATAGCGGTTAGACCATAGTTATGACCAACCCTTTAAGTGTCAGTCTCTGCCTCTGGCACTTTGATCAGATGCGAATATCTCCTTTAAATCGTGGCCTATTTTCTTGCTAAAACCTTTTTATAATTAAGATTACTTTTCTATAACGTTAATTAGAATTAAGTGCAACAAATTGAAATGTTGCAGGTGGGTGCAAATGTCTGTTTGTCCAGTCGAGAGTGTTGCAGACACTGCTATAGAGCGTTTTTACATGATGTCATGGCGGCCACCGTGGCATTCCAAAACGATGAAATGACGGCCATGTTGGTGTAACCAGAAAATTCCCTGTGTGTTGAACTCAGTTTGTCCAATAACTTAGCATATATAGATGCTAGTGATAAGAGTGAAAACGCTCTATTCCAAAAAGGTGACAAATTTTAATACACAAACACTTTCTCTTTCCATTTGCAACCAGGAATTATTTTAAGCCTCTGTAAGCTTACATTGAACTCGAGGTCATTGCCTACCATCAATTCTTCGATTCATATTTTTATTGCATGTCATGACGTGAAATAATTACGCCTGACTCTAGAACAAACTCAAACGAGAAACTGACGAGACAAAACTGTAATTAACCGGATCAACGTCAATGCAGCTCCTGAAAGCGAGTCAGTGAAGCCCGAAACTTTTCCTGTGCTCTGCTGTAAAAGCCACTCGTTCGGCTTGAATCCCGTGGCGAAGCCGTCCTTAAAACAAATAAAGAAAATCAGATTCGAATATCAGAAGAATCTTGATAGCTGTTGTATTTCATTTTGTGGCGGCAGTACAAGAACACGACAATTTTAAAACTTAACTGATATGTAAAGAGGCTTCAGTTGTCCAGTCGTAAAACAAATTTCTAAATGTTGCATAAGTTTTCACGCATGAATTCACCTGTTAAAATCTTGACAAAGTTGGGTGTAGGGGAGAATACTAGGCTGTTCCTGGAGTGTGAACAAAAGCGTGACCAAGCAAGAAGTGAAGCCTTAGACATTTATTTCCGAAAGTATTGTCGTATGTCGAACACAAGAAACTTCATTTTAGATTTTTACTCAATCAACTCTGTTGGTTGCCTCTAAATGGTTATTTTTGCGCCAAAACGAAACGCAACGTCAATGTCTGGGGCTCCCTTCCCTACCCTACTGAGTTTTCTCAAAATGGTAACTTGAGCGTTGTAGAAAAATCGTCTCACCATCGAGCTCAATTCATTGTCAAATCTCGCGCCTAAAAATTGCCGGTCACTCCAGCCCCACCCCCACCCCCACCACTACCCCATTCCCTCGCCCAAAGTCCGTAGGGGCGTACGGTCACGTGATTATCAAAATTTCTTGGGTGGATGGTTAACCAAATTTTGTTAAGTATGGAGGTTATGAGCTATTACACATTAGTGTCCAAAGGTTTTCTACAATGAAACTTTGTGGCAAAGGTTTAGCGACAGAGTTTATTTGGGACCAGGCAATTTTAGCAAGCATCAATGATCACAGGATTGTCTGAAATAACAACTACTTGAGACAGTAAAATACAACAAGAAAATTATAGCAAATATCCGAAAACGGGATAAGGCTGGTCAAAACTCAGGAAGATCAACACTGATGGCATTAAGGTGGCTTGAGAAACTCACGGCGCACTCACTTTTTTCAACATCATCAAAATTTATTTGAAAGTGTGACTATATATATGTGACATTCTGTCATGCAATAGGCCAAAGTATTGAAAATACAGTGATCTGAATTCTTTAAATGATTGAGATGGCCATTTCGTGCGGCTGGCCTTAGGTTTGAACTAATGGGTCATTTTGTATATTACTTCCAAAAGTGTGATGTCGGCTTCTACGACGACTGTGAATGCAAAATTGCGGCAGGTCTTTCCAGAGCAGGTGAAATAATAGCTATTGCCGTTCTCAAAACATTTACACATCTTTAAACCACCGGACTAACCGTCATTTTAGTCCTTTCTTTGGTCACACAAAGTAACAGGTGGTGGGTCATTTACATTTGCTTAACAGCGAAATCTTCAAAAAGCCGCATCAAGCTGATAGGCCATAGATCTGATCACGAAAAGCTGTTTTTAGTTCCCTTCACATTACTTGTCATTAGATATCCTTTGGTTCACACCCTTTCGCTGGTACAAACGAACAGTCCGGCTTCTGCAAGTTCACTGGACGATGTACAGACGGCGTATCGGGAGCGAGCTGGTTGCTGCGTTGACGTTTACTTTAATTAAGGGGGAAAAAGGAAACATATAGTTAAATACACTGATAATAGACAAAATTTAGATTCTACGAAGAAGACGAGATTTTCTCAATACTAAACAGTGCGCCAGCGTGAACCAGCGTCATTTTGGCGGGAAAAATTGATAGCCGTCGTCATTCAACTACACATTTTAGTGAAAACGCCCTAGTGGCGGAAACGAGCTAACAGATGTTAGAAGTTTTATTATTTTGTGATCGGGAGAGGGCTTAAGCTTGTTCGATTGAAATAATCGTTCACTGACTTTTCTGGCGAAAAAATTACAATGAAACTTCCGAGATATACGCGATAAAAGCTGAAGCTAAATCCTAAGTTCTCGGCCTCGAATCTATAAGTCTCCAATATCTTCAATTCGTTTCAACAGGCAGCGCGGCCAACCCATTAAAGGTTGCATTCCCTTTAGCCAAACTTTTTTCGGATTTGGACAATCCAGATTGTTTGGATTTTCGTGCTAGCCGGAACAAAAATCTGAAATAAGATTGATCCATACAGAAGCTGCCTGCCGCTCCGATCTTTTTCTCGATTTTAACGCATCGTTTTTAACGTCTTCCTGCTAAATTAAGCATCTTCTCGTGGAAAAAGGGAAAAAATTGCTCTTTAACTAGTGGTGTTTCATGCTGGGACTCCGGCGTCAACTTAAAATTATCTGGAATTTGATTCCAAGAACATTTCAGAAGACAATTACGAATTCTCAAGCGCTGAGAAGCACGCTCTTGACACACAGACAACATTGGCCAGTATAGTTTTTCGGTGAGAAAATCTAAGCGTTTTCACTTGCTAACGGATTTAGAGTGACAGTGGAACTTGAATTTAGTATACTACAATCCTTTAGCGGCATAGAACAACGAAGGAGTAGAAAATAACTTTTGCTTGAACTAACCTTGACCTGCTGTGTTTATTGATGAACGAGCACGTTTTTGCGATCGAAAAGCAGTTTCATTAAATGGAACAAAGATCTGAAACCAGATTGAGATACCAATCTGAACGATCCACGTTCAGAGGTAGATCGTTCGGATTGCAATCTTAGATTGGTTTAGTCTTTAAAGGAACAAAAAATCGAATTTTCGATCGCAAAATCCGGATTTAGATTGGCAAAAAGGAATGCAACCAAAAACTAAGGCGACAACAAGCCTGTGGCACTGCATGTCAGTACTCATAATAAAATTGCTAACACGTTTCCAACTTAAATACTTACACGGTTTTTTCAAGCATGCTGTTCAAAGTTCAGGTAGATAGATAATCGATCTCCAAATCGATCCAAAAATAGGGCAAAATGCTGGATATACGACTAAAAGCCATCTATTATTCTTTTAAAAGGAACATTGAGACAATAAATGAGGAGTCTAGTAACAGGTCTTCCCGCCGCGCAATTAGTAAAGTACTTACTGATTCTCTTCAGGTCATTTCCGTGTCAGTAAACCACCCAACCGAGATTTTTATTTAAGCTACCCGCCTTTAGCTTTCACAAAACTCAAGGCAAGATGGATATGTAAAATTAAGCAGTGCAAATATTGAAATCACTGTCATCAGAGCGCTATAAAAGATTACTCCAATTAGTGGTCTTATCGATAAACCTGATCCGCCACGGAGCCGTTTTATTGTTCAGTTATATTGTTGACGACTAGTTCAATATAGCCCAAGGTTCCGTGGCTGCAGCTGCCGTTAAACGGGCTGTCAATATTTTTAGCCTTCAAGTGGGATGAGTAAAGGAATAGACCTTGTCACGGTTTTCGACGCCATCTTGACGAGTAGGCAAACGCGTGAGAAATTACAGTGTTTGTGTGAGAATCTAATGTCGAATAATTTCCGTAGAATGGCTATTCTGAAAAAAAATATCAATTGTAAACTAAAGCTTCACTCCTAAGGAATGTACTGAAAAAAATTGAGGGCGTTACATGTGCTAGAAAACCTAGAACCACTTGTTTTAAATTTTCTAGACATCTTTCTATAAGAAAGTCCCGGGAAAAATTACAGACAAATGTATGGAAAATCTAAAGCAAGCCTATGAACAAGTTTACGCACAGGTACGCCCCCAAAATCTTTTAGCACAATCCTTTGTTTTATAGCTTTAACATTAGATTCTCATACAAACACTGTAGTTTCTCACAGTCACGTTTACCTACTCGTCAAGATGGCGTCGAAAACCGTGACAAGCTCTATTGAGTTAGAGGGTAGGGTTAACCGTTCTCTGGTAGTTGGCAATCCTTCGGTGATGTTATAACCACGCAAATGACGATTTGTGCAAGGCAAGACGTCAGTTACATGTAAATGAAATGTTAAAATAAATGTTACGTCTAATGATATGAATTTGCTTAAAGAGAGAGAGCCACTATCGAGGATGAATAAACAAAAATTTAGAGCTGTCATCTGTGGAATCAAAGAGCGTTATTATTTGAGAAAAATGCTTAATTTTTTTAAGCGTGGATTTTGCAGAGTTTGAGGGAGAGATTTCTGCTGTTTAATAAAGTCTTCGAACAGCTTTTCACTGCACAAATAAACAATTTTCTTTCAAAAGAAGCTCGAATCAAAGTAAGGAGCTGCCTAAGTTTAATTAGCGGAAAAAGAACACTACTGAAGACCGACAGCCAGTTTATTGTCATTCATATACGGGAAAATTCACCTAATATTCACAATCCGGTTTACGATTAGAAGATATGAGTTAATACAAAGACTTGTTCTGCCAACAGGTGTACTGAACAAGTTACCATCTCATAAAAAGTTGTTACACATGGTAACTAACTAAACAAAAAAATTAATATTTTTACAATGTCTATTCGGTGACATACTTATTTTTGACAAGTTCAATTTACTCAAACACCAAGAGAGTAACGAACAAATGCACTAAAACTACCGCCAAACTAGGAGTCAATCCAGAGCTATAAAAAGGCAGGAAGCGTAAATGAAATCAAAATATTGATCGTAGCTTTTATGAAGCAAAAGGGAAAGGAAACAATGACTAATCTGGCAGCAGGTCCTCCCTGCCAAGAGACGTTTTTAATCTGATTATTTCTAAGTTAACATTTGCATATCTGTAAAACCACCAAACCAATCTAACTTTGGTTTTACGTTTGGTTGAAAATATTGACCATCAGAAGGTCATGATGAAATACAAGGTGTAAATAGCTCAACCGCAGATCCACTCTGTTTATAAAGCGAGCGAAGGGGTTAGTTAAGGTGATGTTAAACTGGACGATTCGCAACGACGATTTTGAACGCAACACAGGGGTTGAAATGTTAGAACATTGCTGCAATAATGCTGCAACGCTGTCTTGCGCTAAAAATCGTCGTTGCGAATCGTCTCGTTTAACATCACCTTTAAGTTGATGTTATACGAGACGATTCGCAAGGACGATTTTTAAAGGCTGGTTTTCACTAGCGACGGAGTCGGAGTCGGAGTCGTAATCAGAAGCGTAGAGCTTATGATCTAGTGAAAATCGCGTTACGATTCCGCTTACGACTCCGTCGCTTACGTTCCGCTTATGATCTAGTGAAAACCAGATTGTCGGAGTCAGAAGCAGAAGCAGAAGCAGAAGAACCAAACCAATCACAAAGCGTGGGAACGTGCATTGTGATTGGTTTATCCTTCCGCTTCTGCTTCCGACTCTGACAATCTGGTTTTCACTAGATCATAAGCGGAACGCAAGCGACGGAGTCGTAAACGGAGTCGGAAGAAAATGGAAACGTTCTGATTCTTCTGACTCCGATTCCGTCAAGCTTATGACTCCGCTTACGACTCCGATTTTTGATTTTCACTAGGTCATAAGCGCTCTTACGACTCCGCTTACGACTCCGACTCCGACTACGTCGCTAGTGAAAACCAGCCTTAAGGCAACACACTGTTGCAACATTGTTACGACATTTTTTCGAACAGTTTCAATATTGTTCCAACATTATGACGGTGTATTTCCCTAAAAGTCGTCGTTGCGAATCGTCTCGTGTAACATCACCTTTAGGCAGACGAACGCCACCCTGCGAGCAGAGCTTCCTTTTGTCTTCTTGAGTGAGGAAGAGAAAATAAGACTCTGGCTGAATCACGTCAAACCTGACGTAATTTCGAACTTCTGGACTAGTCAATCTTGTTTTCTCTCATGCATCAATCTGGTTTTTTGAATGCCAGCATCCATTTGTGGAGAAACTGATGTTCATAACTAAGCCCGCTGTGTCCAAAGTTTAATTATATTCTGTAAGTTTCAACCTATTGGCCATCGCCTTGAGAATTTTGCCTTGTACTTCTAAAGTGGCTTGTAGTTTATGAATGGCTTCCTCTTGCTTTTCTTGTCTCAGTTGCTCACGAGTGTAAATGTTATCTTCTGAGATACCTGCTCCATTTCTTTTATTACGAAGCTTATCCACAAAGTCCCCATCGCTGGGACCACTGCCACCAAAAATAAACCTTTCGGATAAAAGAAAGCATCATGTGAGTCACTTTGTTAAACATTATAACAGAGCCCAA
This sequence comes from Porites divaricata, assembly GCA_038088405.1. NCBI lineage: Eukaryota > Metazoa > Cnidaria > Anthozoa > Scleractinia > Poritidae > Porites > Porites divaricata. The sequence goes on from JBBMOI010000013.1 coordinate 12,902,328, forward strand.
TATTCTAAAAGAAGAAGGGCTCCTGTAAATAAGTGCCTCTTTGACCTCTTTCAAGCACGCTACTTAAGGGAAGGTTAGATAGTGTTACGCCGACCCCACCTATTAAAACGTTAGTAAGAGTGATTTTCACTCAACCCATGAAACAGTATCTAACAATTAGTGCCAAATATAATGGTTAGCAAACAAATGAGCTATGAAGCCACACATTGGCGCAGTGAATTATTTCATTTATTTCACATAATTTCACTCCTTACGGGAGATATGAACTCAATAAATTGACCTCGCTCCCAAAGTGTGGCTTCATAGCTCAGTTGGTAGAGCAACGCACCGGCAACGCGGAGGTCACGGGTTCGAATCCCGTTGAAGCCCTGATTTTTTTTTTAGGCTTCTTCTTTCCAATTGCTTAAATTGGAAAATTCACTGCGATGATCATTCTTCACTCTCATCTATAACCGCAGTTCAAAATGAATTATTTCATTTATTTCACATCATTTCACTCCTTACGGGAGATATGAACTCAATAAATTGACCTCGCTCCCAATCTGTGGCTTCATAGCTCAGTTGGCAGAGCAAACGCACCGGCAACGCGGTGGTCACGGGTTCGAATCCCGTTGAAGCCCTGATTTTTTTCAGGCTTCTTCTTTCCAATTGCTTAAATTGGAAAATTCACTGCGATGTTATTTTATTGTAAGATGACATTCTCCATGAGAAAATTAGTGAGTTGGCGGAGAGCCAATTTCGCATAAATCTTAGATAATACAGGTAGAATAGAGATGGGTCGGTAATCATCATTTGTCCGTGGCTCATCCACCTTAGGAATCGGACTAATGCGCGCAGTTTTCCACAACAGGGGATATTCGTTTCTTTAGGGTCAGCAATAATAAGTCAAAACTCGACACCATGCTCTGGTTATTTATATGCATTATCTTGGGTTGGTTTTCACTTCCAGACAAAGCTCGTAAAAGGATATCATCATTAATAAGTTCGCTACTAATGTCGATCAGACAATCGTCATCCGAGGCAGAGATACCGTGTGCGTAGAAGGGTAATACACTCCCAACACATTTATGGCAGGATCCACTGTTTAGGGGTTGTGGACGAGACGTACTTCACATTTATTCCTTGACTGCATTTAACATGCTTGAATTAAAACAATTTGTGCAAACACATCGCTTACGATTCTTTGCTACCATCTTCTCACACTGACTGGATCGGGGAGCAGTTTGCTTTCTGCCTGTCGCTGAAGGCCTGCTGGTTTGCGGGTCAGGATTTAGGTTGGCGTCGCCACATTCTAACAGGAGGCTACAGGTAGCCATAGAATTACTGTCATAAGCGACCCTTCTAGATGACCGTTTCTTTCGGTTCGCTCCTTTGCTACGCCTTGTTGAATTAACGGCGCTGGCATTGTTACTCCTGTCCTTAGGGACGAGAAAGGCATTGAAGTTGCCACGGTCGCTGGGGCCTTTGGGAAATCATTGGCATCTGAGAGTATGCAAATGTTATGAATATACTGTGTTGAGCAAGGGCCAATTACTGCTGAAAAACGTTGATTTGCGCCGCAAATGACGATCTTGGTTTGACTTAAGACTTCAAAAAAGGATCCCTTGATGCTTATACAGCCTCTAGTAGCTTCACTTCCCCTTAAATACTCTTCGAAGTAAGAAGAAATACGGCAAGGAATACGCAGCGCGAAGAACCGTGACAGGCGACCATAATCAATTAGTCTGTCTACGGATCTCTCTTGCAATCTTATGTAGAATTCCTCTTTCACTTGCTCGTCCGCCCCTTCGGTGGGTGCATAGATGTGCACAATCGTTACTTTGATGCCTAAATGATTCTTTCAATGATAGGAGTCCAGTCCATCAGAGCTCTTGTTTCACTTCCTTACATCAGTATACCTACTCCTTCTCTATGATTTTCGTCATCTCTTCCAGAGTAAATGATGGTTTACCCTTCTGTCAGTTGCATTTTTCCTTGCCCTGCCCAGTGTGTCTATGTTTCTACCGGTGATTTATCTCGCTACCTGCTACTTTTGTACAGTGTACGTACATTCCAGTTTCACATCTCCATGATGTTTTTGGGGCGTACCAGTGGCCTATAAAGCTCGGTGGGCTTTGGCCTCCGTGCATCATAGAGTCACTCCTATTGTGAGGACCGGCCACAGTGTTCCCTTTGATAAAGTGAATTTTCTGTGCTTCTAGTTTCTGCAATAACAGTGTTTTACCGGAGAGGGCTACCAGCCCTCAGCCCAACCCCGAACCAGCTGGAGGACCAGGGGACCACACTTAGTCTGGTCTCTATCCTAGTTCGACATGTTCGGCATGGGTATACACATTTATATATTTATTTATAATCTTTTTTTAGTTCAAAGGCCCGCTGTCTTAGCTGACGGAGATTAAAATATTTTGGTATGAAATACAGGCTCTTTTTGTAACTTAAGACTTACAATTTGAGGTTATATTAGCTAGTGTCTAACTGATTGTTTGGATCAACCCCGGTACTTTAAAAAAAAACTACCTTCGTCGCTTAACGTCCTTACCTTTTAATCATAACATTGCGGTTTGGCTTTATTTCCCAAACACTCTTTCGTGTGCGTTGGATAATGCACCTTGGGTAGTATTTAACAAGACTGTGCACAAGTAACGTTTGATCTATTAAGGCTCGTAAAAATGCAGTCCTCTGGATTGCTTCGATGTCTCCTACCGCCAGACCAACCTAAGAAATATCGTCATTTCTATCTCAAGCATGTTAAGGCTGATTATTGAATTATGTCAGCACAAAATAAGTATTTCTAAACCACCTTCTAACACAATTAATTGTTAGGCGAGACACCCTTAAAGGATGCAGAGACCTTATTGTATTTTATTTTGTTTATTTATTTATTTATTTATTTTCTTATTTTGGGAGGGGGACTTAGTGCGGGCTTAGTAGAGGATGGGATTTAATTAAATATCATAGACGAGAAAGGACGAACATTTCATGATCCTATTACTGAGAAGAGTGTCATAATATACATACCAACAGGTTAACTAGTACAACAGAGACTGTCAGGACAAACGTGAAGAACAAACCAATGGTTAGCTGAGGCAAAGGCACTAATAAGGCATCACTTCCTGGAGCTGTGACGTTTCTCGATATTTTGTCCACTAACATACCGCCGTAATCCAGTTCGCCAATCATCATCACATGAATCTTTCCCATAGCAAACCAAAAAGTTGAGAAATAATCCTAATCGGCAGAGATATGATGATCAGTTAACGGTCCTTGTGAGTTTTAGAATAAATTGATTTTTTTTCCTGCGAGACAAATTGTCTCGTCATCTCTTCTATGTAAACGATCTTTTAGACTAGCCCTAGCTCTATTAATAGACTTTATTTCTGGTTTACAGGTTAAAAGCCATACTTCTCCAACTGCCGACTTATTACTCACATTTTATTTCATGTTCTTCAAGATATCCTCAGCTGCAGATATTAAGATTGGAAAATGGGAGAAAAAGTCGTGCCTTTCAAAAGCTTGGAGAAATTAATGATCACTTCATGGTAAACGCAAAAAGGGTGTACAAAGTGGTCATCGTTTTCTTGTAATTTGTTGTTTTTGTTTGCTTTTCTACCGACTACAACTTCTACCAAGTGCGCTGATTTCAATTTTAATAGTGTTTTATGACAAGGAGAGAATTGTGGGAAATGATAGGTAGGGAAGGGGGTTGGGGAAAGATGTTAACAACATTTATAAACACATGTGTTTTTGGCTGCTGCAGCCTGTTATGGGCATTTTGTATTGAAAACATCATAAGAAAACAATGGGCAAGTATTGAACAAGCCTTAAATGAGACTGTTGCTATAAAATCGAGGCGGTACCTTTTTGCAAATCCAGAAAATTTTAGCCGCATTAATGTAATTTTCCCTCATACCAGTACATATTCTTACCTGGCCTGGCAGTATAACGTAAAAAACCAATGAAAATCCAACCAAGGCGACGAGGAACGTTGAAATCACTTTAACAAAAGTCCAGAGAACTTCAATGTACATTGTCACATACAAGGCAAGTCCACCAAAGCGACGGAAACATAAGGTCAAATTGACGTAACATAAAAGCAAACCCACTATTCCAGCATTCCATTGGAATCTAGCACTATAAAAATCTTTCTCATCAAACGCGAAGGGAAAGACAAAAATCCATACCATCGCATACATGACCAACTCGAGAAAGTTTGAGAGATCCAGAAAGTAAGCCAACCTCATCCACGTAAGCTGAATCATTTCCTTTATAAATTGGAAAATCACGAAGATAAGAATCATACCAGACCTTAATTTGCTCAAAGGTGATAACAAATTTAATTCTTCACCCTTTGTCCCCGATAACAGCTTGCTTTTATCTCTTGCCTCTACGATGAGACAAGAGTACACGATGACAAAGACGGCGAACAACAAAACATTGAAAAAAGCAAATATCTTTGCGAGCATCGTCCACTTCAGACGAAGTAATACTTGCGTGGCAACGTGAGTTAACAGTTTTTCTCGCTTGTGTCTGGCCATAATTGCAGGGGGAAAGTCAGCATCTTCATCACCACTCAAGTGCGGATCAAGGTGTCTCATGTTGAACTTGACGGTAAAATCTTCATGCGACGGAGGCAAAGGACTGTAGGTGACACACTGGTCAAGAACAATTTCTGCAACATCTGGGAGCTTTTCTATTAACTTCCTAAATGCAGAACCTTCAAGTACCTCTTCCCACCTAGAAAGATTAAGTATATTATAATTACGGGCACAGGAATGAGGGAAATTTCATTTAAGTTACTTAAGGTCTTCATGAAGTCGGCAAAAGCCAACAGGAGTTGGAAATGAGTAGAAAGCATGGGCCGAGGCTTAAGAATAATGATTTTATGAGGCTTTCTTTGTACCAGGCCGTGCAAGGGAGTTATATAAATTAAAAGTGAAATAAATCGCAAGGTCTTGTTAAAAGTTGAAGGCTAGTCGTCATCATCATTATCATCATAATCAGTTCTCATTACGCCAGTAGGCGCTGTCGTTGGCAATCCTCGGTCGCTGTGCATGTGCCAAAAGGCATTAGCAACATGCGATACCACCAGAAAGGGCTCCAGGATGTTTTGAGGTAGCTGCTTTTCCCTTCAAGCTTCATTTGCCAAATCCATCCTTTGCATCGAGTACAGAGTAGTGGACATAGGGTATTGTGGACGTTTACGTGCACGATTATAATCCTTGAGTCAATGCAGACCCTCAATTTCCTAATGGTTTCCGTACTACCACCATATTGCCATATTGCACCATATTGCCAGTCGGTGGGTGAGTTGGCTTTTGCGAGCACTTGCCTTTGCTCGAGTTCTGCAATGTTCTTCTTTAGTTTTGGCTTTTAGGGTAGAGCCACTTAGCGCAATTGGTGTTGAACGGGTTTAACACTCTTGTCCACTTCAATACAGTATTCACTTGGTAAACAACCTAGCCCAGAGAGGACATCATGTACTCGAAGGTTAAAGGACTTGGAGGCATTTGCACTGTTGTAGGGACTACTTTTGGCACTTCTTTCATAACAGTATGGACTGCCTCACTGCAGTCAACTGTTCGGAAACCATGTTCTTCAAAATTTTAGGCTGACAATAGGGGTTTTCGTTCCACTCGTACTACTTGGAACTCAAGCATGTGATGTCTTCCTTGGCGATCACAATACAGCTTACAGACCTCCATTGGACACGTGACTGAGCCACCACACAGTCGAAGTAGCTTGGAATCCGACTTGAGTACTTTATGATCTCCGCATTAAGAAATTTTTCAGTAATCAGCACAGCTAATGAGATAACATGTGGAGCCAGTGTCCAGGGGCGTCATAAACCACTTGTCGCCTGGAGTTTTCATTGAGTCTACAGTGTGTCCCACAGTTAAGACAGACTTGTCTAACGACGATTCCTGTTGATCCAGCATGTCAACCTTTCCAGTCGCTTGCTTTTTTTTACTGCAAACCTTTGCAAAATGATAGATCTTCTTGTAGTAGGAACAGGTAACGGAGGACTAACCCTGGACACTGCTTCCGGTTTTTGGGTGCTTTCCGCCACACTACTTATAGGGACGTAACAGTGTCTTTTCGCTTCCTCGTTCTTCACCTTTTCTCTTTCTCTTTCATCTTCCCCTTTTTGTTGTGCTTAACATAAGTAACACTCGGTTCCTTTTCACTGCTCAAGGAACGGAACTGTAGATTCGTTATCACTTTCTCGGCAAGATTTGGTTCTTGAAGCATCCGACCTCGTACACTAGAATCTGCAATTCCTAGCACTCACCTGTCTAGAATTAACTCGTTTTCGAGGGTTCTAAATTTGCATGTTGATGCTAGTTGTCGACGCTAGTTGTTGTGCGCAACCGTATCTCCTTTGCTCACATGCACAAATATTGAATTTGAAGCATTCATAAATAACAGAATGGGACCGATTTTTGTCAACCGCTGTCCGTCACTCAAGGTGCTTAAAAACTCGGAAACACTCCTTTCCCATAACAGGGAAAATCGCAGCTACAGCTGTACTCAAATATCCTCGTCGTTTTTTAAATTAAGCCAGTAGCAATCTCGTAATTTTCGAATTGGGAACGAAAAACTGACCATTTTTTCGAAAGGTGGCCGGTCATGTCCATCAGTGAAGGCTTGGGGAAATTATTCGATCCATCAATCAATCCATGAAAATCAGCAAATTAACAATCCACTCTGGTTCTGAAGTTCCATTATCTCGTTACTAGAAGCTCGGCGAGTACTTTCCAGGCGTGTTGGTCTTAACGAGGCTTGCATTGGCTTTAACTCAGCAACGAGAAATGTAAGCACCATGTTTCAGTGAGCACGCCATTTTGAGAACACAACACAACAAAAGGTATCTATTATGTTCATTTTGTATAAATCTAGGTCTTGGGTGAGCGGGATATTTAACCTCGCAAGAGAAATAAACACTTATAATAATAATAATAATAATAATAATAATAGTAATAATAATAGATACTTCAGTTGATATTAAAGAAAAAACATACTCGTTATTAGTCCTCATATAAACGTACCTCTGATGTTTCACGAGTGTCTTTGCTACCTCCTCTGCTTCCCACTCGATAGCTACATCTAGACAGGTCATGTCTCCCTGATTTCTGACCGTAACATCAGCACCTCTGTCTAAAAGAAACTGCAGCACATCCAGACGGTTGTACTTACAAGCGAGATGAAGTGGGGTGTTTCCCTCATGATTTTTTTCTTCCAATGTACTCGGCAAAAAGCAATTCGTTAGTACATTTACTGTTTTTAATGAGCCTGCCTTAACAGCCAAGTGAAGGGGCGTCATGTTGTCTTTGTCTTTAGCCGTGACGTCAGCACCCTTTGATATCAGGAAATCGCATGTTCTCCTGAAATTTAAAAAAAATAGGTAGATAAAATGGGGAAAATTGATTCTAGAAACAATAAGTCCATTTGATACATAAATTACGCTAATTGCAGATCTTTCTAGACGTTCTATGCACCACTTTTGAAAATGTATGTTGCGTAGCATACGAAACGTCAAGTTATTAAAATGCGTAAGTTTGATATGTTTATCACCGCTGTTTGTGTTTTATTCCTCGTTAAACTACGATGGCCCAAGAACAAAAGCCTTTACGATACCTGAGTGTCTGTTGCTGATCCTTTTTGTCTGGTACAATCACGTGCTTGAGAAGGAGGAGTTCAAGCGTTTATTTGGTAAAATAATAATAATGATAATAATAATAATAATGATAATAATAATAATAATAATGATAATAATTCCCAGCCGGAAAACATTATGGCACAGTGAAAGGTTTAATCTCTTGAGTCATTTTACAAACAGATGGAATTTGATCGTCTGGGTGAATCCTGATAGTACTCTTGTTGACAGTGGCCGACGTTTCGACAACCTGCGCGGTAGTCATCTTCAGAGTAAAAGTGAGTTGCTTAAGCTGTTGATGTATCATCCCACTTTGACTATAAAATGAGCACCTTTCAGGCTGTCCAAACGTCAGTGACTCTCAACAACAACCCTATTTTAGATTAGTACTTGGACCATCATATTACACCTAAGAAAAAACAATAAGTGAACTCATGATCAGCGGGCTAATCTACTTATAACATTGAAACAGTAAAAAGGTATTGGACACGGGTGTGAGGTTAACTTAAACTATTGCCTTTGATGGTAATAAAGTTATGTTTGACGAATTTTCATTAACCCTTTAAAGTACAAAATAGTAGAGATTCGTCAACAATAACCCTTTCCCTTCAAAGGCTAAGACGTCTTTGAATAAAACCCCTTCCATTTTCACAACCCACTCCTCATAGTGACAGTGTCGTTTTCAGACAAACAATTCATGGCTCCTCGTCCTCACCAAGAGCTTCTGAAGCAATAACCAGGTGATCTGTGACGTCATTTCGGGGGCCTGGGGAAAGAAATTTTAATGCCGTATCCCATAAACCAACGCGCGCACCAATTCAATTCAATTCAATCTGTTCCCGTCAGCTTTGGTTTATGGGATACGGCATTAAAATTTCTTTCCCCAGGCCCCCGCAATGACGTCACAGATCACCTGGAAGAAATTAAATCAATGGCATCGATTTGCTACTTACGTCATCATTACTTACGCGTGTTTATTACTGGCGGCCAAGTGAAGAGGTGTCATTCCCCGAGCTTCCCTTTTACTTACACACCTTGCAGAGATCGCGTACTTGGACAGCGCCACCACACAATCTAGTGAACCATTCTCGGCTGCGATGTGAAGGGGTCCCTTTTCATTTATGTCACTCTCGTTCGGAGGAAACACTTTACTTTCCAGAAGGATTGTCAAAAACTTAAACAGAAATGTACGAGATAGACTAGCGTCCAACGAACGACAAGATAGGAAGCATTATCACTGATAGCAGTGAATCAACCTACATCTCGGTTAGATGATAGGGGTCTCGGTCAAAGTAAGTGATTCTTTCTTTCAATTATTTTTTTTAGTGGCAAGGGAGAAGAGAATTGCGACAGACTAGATGTATTATAAACAATATAAATCAAAACGATTTGTTTTGCCCTAAAAGTGGGGCCTTTTTGGTGTGCAAAATACAATTCAATTTTCTTGGGTCTTATATAGCTCACTTTAGGTAATTCCCTCGTTTTGCACTGCGCACCCTCTACGGCGCATAACATTGAAACATCCAAGATGGCGGTGGTTCTTCCCACTGGCGCGAAAAGAACAAGCAAGGGCCGCCTTTGCAGAGCTAAAGCTTTTATTCGCAATAATAATGCCGCAGATCAGCTGACAGCTTCCTGGTTTGCCGTCGAAAAACAAGAAAATGAAAGAAATGTGCGTGATCCTGAAGTCTGCAGTATTTTTTCACTTTTCAAATGTCTTGGCTGAGACTGTGGATTATTGGGGCTGTGAAGTCTATGGACAGCTCTACGGCTCTCCAACTGCATTAACGAGCCAGTAACTGACCTGGGATCGCTACTGTACATATGTTGTTCAAACTCCGAGAGTGGAGAGACGAATATTTTTGGAACAAATAAGACCCACCGTAGCACCAGAACTACGCGAGGGAGACCAGTCTTTGATGTAAACACGAAGTTTGCTGCTGAATTCACATTTTGCTGTGTATAGAAACCAAACAAGCGAACATATGAAGAATAGGAATCAATCGTCTTTTCTTCAAGTTTTTTTGTCAAGCATTTAATATTGTGCAAAAGCAAAAAAATCGAACCCTAGCTCACTGGAATTATACAGAACGCTGGCGCTACAAAATAGTCCAAAATAAAGATTCATAACTTCAAAATCTCATCAAATCTTTACTTACCTCATTCCTTGGCATTTAATGTATTCTTTTCAAGTTTGAATTTCTGTGTTGGCGATATCAAACACATAAAAACAACCGAAAACAAGCTTGATCTCGAGTGCATACTTCGAACACGATGGGCTATATTTTGTATCTCGCCCCAGTCCCCGCCGCGGAAATTAACCACCCTGCCGTGCGATCTCAAAACCATGTCTACCTTTCAAAGCGGTTTGTGGGGAAACAAGCACGGTGACCCCCGATTTCTTTCCCAGGTATTTGATAAGAACAGTCTAATACAGAACATATTTGAAGAAGAAAATAAGTTTGATAGTAGAACATGATTTTTTGGGGGAAAATAGTTTCGTATTTGGTGTCTTTGGCTCAAGGCGAGTACTTCAAGCTAACCACAGAACTGTCCGAAAAAGTGCAATATTCCCACAACCAGGCAATCAAAAACGAATTAAATAAAGCAACACTACGTGTTTGAAGAAAAGAAACTTTATGTTCAAGATAAAATTTTGTGTGTTTCAAGTAACAAAGACTTAATTCTGTAAGAAGGGGATTCGAATTTTAACCCGTAACCAGTAAAAATACCCCAGTTTAAGAGCCTGCTGACGCGTAAACAAGCACGGTCACCCCATCTTTTTATTGCATTTTTTTAATGTTCATATCATGAATGTTCATTATGCCAAGTTTCAAAAAAAGTTTGATAGTAGAACAATTTCAAGGGAATTACCTTAATCAGAGCTAATACAGCTCAATTACCTAGAGCTGATCTGGACCCAAGAGCTGAAACGAGTCCCAGTGCATCGCCAGAAATTTCGAATTGACATGCACACTTAGAGGTGACACTTTCAGACACTAAGAAAAGATCGAAAATCGAAAAAAAAATAAAAATAAAAACTGTCCTAAAGGCATTCGTATTCGCCGACACCTTATCAATTCTATTAGACAAGTATTTTTGTTTAAAAAAATGAATCTGCATTTATTCGTACCTTGCAAGTTTTTACCCGTTTCGGTTTTAAAGTAAACACTGACTTGCAAATTGACTGTAAGGGATTTCTATGGCTCTCGGCGTAAAACGCTAAACAGAGCCCAGTTAAAGTGTTCCAGTTCGCGTCCAAGTTCGTCGTATACAACGACCGCCGATCGGTTCTGGGAGTTGAAGATACTTACTTTCAAGTCCAGTTGTATTTTACACTTAAATTTCTCTCGGTTTTTACTTTGAAAACACCGTAAATTTCAGCACGGACCCCACGGCTAAATCTCTCGTCCAAACTTCATGCAAAACCTCTCTTTCAAGAGAAAATTTTTTGCGTTTTGAACACATGTCAGAACAATTAACATTATTTTAAATACAGTCGTGTACGTGTATCGTCGGTGGCGGATCCCCCCCCCCCCCTTACTAAAAGACCAAACTGAGAATTTTTTTTGGACTCCGCCTACCCCCCCCCCCCCCCCCCTATCTCAGTGTCTGGATGACCGGGCCCCTCCCTCATCTGAAGGTCTAGATCCGCCACTGATCGTGACAATGAGCCCGTACAAGGCCGGATTTGACAGCGGCTTAAACTATTAAAGAAACATCTTCACGTATCTAGCACGAAAAACTTGGTTCGATATTTTTGGCGATGGTGGGCTGGAATAGGCATTTGATGGGATTGTAGACGGACCCAAATAGCTGTAGGAGAGGCTGACTCAGATTTTGGCCTGCAGCTACTGGGGCTGAAAAAGATCTTTTTGGTTACAGTGTAGTGCAAACATTCGCTTGCTCTTCGATATTTTGTGTCGCATAATATTTTCTTGCCCTAAATATATCGTAATTTGACTAACGTTGGCACGTAAGTGTCAGTCACCTCACTGGTATCCAGTTTTCAATTATGGTTCTTAGTCTCTATCCTTCCTTACTACTGGAGCTAAATCTTTGTCAATTTGTAGCAATTCTTGCACCGTTTTAGGCATTTTGGTTTTTCCCTTACCGAAGGTACACAGTAAATTTTTGTCCTGGTATGATATACTATGTACTTATTAACCGAGAGTGACGCCATTACAGGGAAATCTCGGACTGAGGCCTTGATGTATTGACCGAGCGAGGCTGAGGTCAGAGATTTCTCTGTAATGACCAAACGGACGAGTTTGACACGTTATTTATTATATGGCCTTTTCATTACGGATCTGAGTCTGTGATCAATTAAAACCAACAACGGGTCAGCGAATAACTTTAAAAAACAGGTCACCTCAATGAGTTGTACACTTGAGCCAGAGATAAGGTCATGTGACACTGCTCAACGGATACCCTTTTTGACAGCTGTCAATAGGCCATTTCCTAGTTGCTCCAGGCCTCTGTTTCAGCCTTTGATATGGAATCATTTTTCATTCTCATGCAAATAAAACTCATTTTCACAAGAAAGGTTGTGCACCTATCCTCAGTTTGAAAGTGAGGGTTTTTGGAAGTCGGAAGTGGCCTATTGACCATAACATAGATGTCTATAAGGATGTCCGCTATCAAGTTAAACACAGATTGTATATATTTTGGACACCTAGCTAGTATTGCCTGGTCATTACAAGAAAACAGCCAATCAGAGCGCGTGTACTGTTGTAGCCATATAGTAAACATATATATTAGTCACTAATAACCAAACTTTGGCATAATATAGGTTTTAGTTACCTCAGAAGTCTCTTGTCCACAGGCAAGGTGAAATACGTTCTTTTTATCTTTGTCTGCCATATTTGTTAAACGCCGATCTTTGTCCATTTCTAGCAGCGTTTTTAACATTTCAGGTTTTCTATACATGATAGCCAAATGAATAGCACTGTTGAATGAATTGTCAGTTACTAATATGTCAGCGCCATGGCTTACCAACACCCTAGCAGCCTCGACTGCTCCGTGCGTCACAGCCATTAGAAAAGGCGTCAATTCCATTACATCTTTTGCTTCCAGATCAGCCCCATACTGGAGTATAAAGGTTACTATTTTAACGTGATTGAATGCTGCAGCGCTAGAAAAGAGAAGGAAAAGAGACAGTTGAGCTTAAAATCATGTGATAATAAATGTGCTACATTCAATAGTCTGGGTCAATCAGTGCAACAACACCAAGATGTGTAAAGTCTTCTAAAGACTGCTAAAATTTTACAGCCTCATGAAGGATGAAATTACCGGCTAGAATGTAATTAAGCAAAAGGCGCCATTTTAAATCATTTAACACAGGACAGGAAAGATCGCTTAAATCAACTGTTTGGTACAGAGAGAGACTTTATTGAAACTAAACACTAACCCCCTGCCCCCCAGGACGAGACAGGTTGGAGCGACATATAATAACAAAACCAGCGAAACAAATCTGCGAATATAAAGAAGCCGAGCAAAGAGAGTGAGCCATCCCATCGGCGACCCTAAGCTTAAGTAAGTATGATGTATTATCATAAGACACATTTTAGCCTGAAGATATAGCTAGTAGCCATTTTTAATTTGTTATTCGGTTGTCACTGTAGGTAAGGTACGAGTCAACCAAAACACCCAAGTCGCTGTCAACTGGGGATGGCTTGCTTTCTTTACCCCCGGAATAGCGATGTGTGTGTAACATCCATCAGCTTGGTTTTGTTAGGTTTTATCAACAATGAGTTTATATAACACCATCTTGAGGTCTCTGAAAGTTCATGATTGAGGGCAGGAATACAGCGTCGTCACTGACGTTGCCAGGGAAAGAGCTGAAACAAAGAAAACTATGCTGCACGTGTACCGAAACTTGAAATGCCACCAAAGCTCCCTCAAGAATTTCCCACACTCAGAGAATGTTAAAGTTACGGTGAACGAAGATCTACCAACAATAGAGGAAATGGCACATGTCTTGAAGACATTTAAAAACAACAAAAGTTCTGGAACAGACAAGCTGAAGACTAAGTAACCAACTCATCCGTGTGCAGCTTTTGCTATTTAATTTGATCTGGTCACTTTTAAGTGTACCAACGACCGGGCTACATGCCAGAAAATAACTTGTTTGTATAACAAGGGTCTGTCTGTTGCAAAGAATTACCGTGCTTGGCGATCGGAGCCAATATGAGTAGGATATTGGCTAAAATTGTCATGTTACGACTAAACGAGGCCTACGAAACTAACATAGATGACTCCCAATTCGGTTTTAGAAGAAACCGATCAGAAACTGATGCAATATTTAGTCTGAATACAATGATACTTTGATTGCTGTTTATATTGATCTAACTACTGCCTGCGATCATATTTCAAGGATTTAAGTCTTACACTGGAGAACAGGTGCATCACACTTGATTGCCATTTTGTTTAAAATGCACCGAGGCGCTACAGCGTCTATTTTTAGAATTGTCGAAGTATTGGTTGACTGTAGACAAGGATGCCAAGAGTCACAATGTATATTCAATTATTATTTTGACTACGTTTTGAAGGTTGCGACATATGAAACTGACAAGAAATTTCCGGATGGCTGGGGTATCCCACACTTCTCAACAAATAGAAAACAGGGGAAAAGTGGCAGAGTGAATGAAGTACAGTGAGTCAGATAGTTGCTTTATGCTGATGATCTCCTACTGTTCTATAAAAGTATAGCTGAAGTGAAAACCATTACGAAAATGGAACAAAGAGGTCTACACAAGATAAGGCTGGTTTCGCTGCACTGGTCGACCGTGTAGTCGCAAGTGCAACTCCATGGTAACAGGCTTACCGTCTGGAGGATTTAACTGTACTGTACTGTATACCCTATCGAGTTGAAATGCTTAAGAATTAAAAGTAACTCGTTTTCATACATCGTGAATAACACCGAAACAGAAAATGAAGACCTGGGGCGCGTGAGCTGTCAAGAAAAGGTGGTCTGACAGAACACACCCTAAATTGACCACTGGCACTTGTTTAAGCAAGGAAAGATAATCTGCGAGCCAAACGTTTGCAGCGTCAGACACTCTCCACTGACGGAGTTTTTATAACAGCAGGTCGAAATGAATGACACAAAAGGCTTTAGACAAGTCTTTATTAGAGATTTATTTCTCGTCCATTTTCTTTCCGCTCATTCTTGTGGTGTAATTACAGGTTAACAGACTCACCGAGTGAATTATCGGGATTTACCTGCACGAGTTCATTAACAATGAACGAGAAATTTCAATACCGCACAAGGCTTTGCCGAGTGGGGTATTGAAAATTTCGAGTTTTGTTAGTGAACGAGACAGGTAAATCCCGATAATTTACGAGCAATAAGTGCGTTAACTTTTTTATTATTCAAATTGAATACACTGCACAAAGCTGACAAAAACATATGCAAAAACACCTCAACTAGCTTGAATGAAAAATTTAAAATTCGCAAGCTTACCTTTCAAAACAGATATTCCCTAAGCAGTTGCTTTCTTGAAGTTTTTGGAAATTGCATCATCAATAAGAGAAGCTGACAAATCGTGAAACTTTGAGTCAGCCGAAGCCATGGTGTAATGACAGTGGTGTGTTGACGACAATGACGTCAAGGTGGTTGTTTCGTCACAACCCAGTATCACGTGATACGAATCAGCCAATCAGAAAATCGGAATTCGTACAGTGTATGAAAGTTGAATCATAATATAGAGTAATACTGTTACCATTGAATATTGTTTCCTGTTTTGCCGTTTGTATCTAGAAAGTCTACAAACTGCAAGTTATTTCTCGCCCATAAACCCATAAATCAATTGGCAACAGAGACATAAAACAAATGCTTATACGGATAGGAGTTTTTCCATGGAGCAGAAGCGTGTTTTGGAGGTATTTTTTTTCTCATATTAAAAACAAAACAGATAGGTTACTTATCTATACCTATGAAGCGGTGTCCTTTGTTTACCATCCCTGACGTCAGTAGCTGCTCCCCACATCAAAAGAAGCTGTACCGTGGAAAAATGGCCCTGTTTCACCGCTAAATGGAGCGGAGAAGCAGATTCCAAGAAGTTAACGGCTTCATGATTCGCGCCACAGCGTAATAAAAGCTCCCCGACACCTCCATATCCTCCGATGCAGGCGAAGTGAAGAGGGGTATTACCTTCTGAGTCTTTGAAATTTACAAAATCCTCTGGCGTTTGCAACTCTTTAGAAGCTGATATTAACAAATTATAGATTAGTTATAATTAATAACCCTCGCCCATAGAAGTACAATCTAATTAATTTACATTATCAACTAACAAACGTCAATATTTACTCAATTCTGCTTGCACTTTCAAGTTAGACAACTTTAAAAGTTTTCAATGGACATCAAATTCAGGTATTATAAAGTGCACGCGATCAATTGTAGCCCTTTGGAATTTTAAAGGAATGGAAAAAGTCTAGTGAACACATAAAATATAGCTTTTATTTAGGAATTCCACAAAATCTCAAAAATCGTATAAATTTTTGTAAAACTGGCGTCTCAACCCTCCTCAGACCGGGATGGGTCTTTTGATGGCCCCTCCCGTCGCAAAAAAAGTCGAATAACTTACCAATCTTAGCAACGTTTCCTAAAAAGTCTCTGGGAATATTTACAATTGGGACACGTGTACATTAACTTTGACGTTACCGTGGCAAACAAAGTTTTGAGAACTATGTTTAAATAAAATTTGCTTTTTTCGTTTAAAAAAGGATTTATTTCAACCTATTTCACTAATTGAATCATACAATTGCCTAATTTCATACCGTGCGGGAGCATGGCACTACCGGATTTTCCCGGACTTTTTAAATTCTGGATTCAAAATGGCTTCCAAAATAGAAGGTAAAGCAAAGGTCATTGCGTGTAGTTGAAACGATATTAAGGGCAGATTACTCCAGAAAGTCAATATTCTACAGCAAGGAACAGTTGTTTTACTGCTATAAAGAATTTCGATTAAAAATTTCGCGAAAAGAAAGATCTAATCGGAGACTTCGCTACTTGGAAGTACTGGAAGGATTCCCGAATTGTTCGTCAAAACACTTGAACAAAGAACCGTCGAGTTTAGCATTTTTAAGGCGCTGGATCCAACCGAATATTGGGGAGTGATAAGGGAGTGGGTGTACCTTAAAATAAAGACTACCAAAACGCGAATCACCCCAGACTGACCCTGAGTGAACGGGAAACATCGTATTACATTAAGCATATATTTTCTTCCTGCGTAGCTGCGTACGGTCTCTGTAGATTCCTAAAGATCAGACCAGAAACGATTCTCACTGCACATAGATAAAAGCAAGTATACTTCAGTCTTACTTGAGAGGCACTTCTGGTCCGGTAACACTGCAATTCCTGTCAACACACCTCATGCATTGAGCAACGTTATATATACACAAGTAATATTTCTTAGGGGGATAAATTGTGTATAGTTTCTTTGTGAGGTCCTGTATGTGATTCTGTACCCTCCAGTTACATTGCAATTCTAGTAATTTAGACACTACTCAAGACATGTGTAAATTCATTGATAAAATGTCCAATAGCAATGGTTTACAAGGCTCACTTGTTGAGCTGCCTCTTTTTTAAACTTATTGGGTTTAAGACGTTTACAATTTGGGCAATCACCTTGTAATCACAATCAAGAATGTCACGTACATCTAACGTTTGGCTAGCATGCACTAGGTTTAACATACAGCGTACATAACGCCACAAAGTTCACTACACTTAGTACCTTTCACGGACATCACTCTTTTCCGCGACGGGAATAATCCAGGTAGGCCCTTCTGTACTGCCCTTTTACGTTTTGTTCTAGCATACTAAGGTTACGATCGGTACGTACACAATCACATCAGTGTTCTTGCCTGCAATGATCCTCTACTTTACAGATACGGGTAGAATTAAACAGAGGATGCTTTACTGTTTAAAATGTCAGTAAAATCATCCTTGGTTCGAGCGACCTGTTCATCGAACAATAGGCCATTGCACTAAGAGGTCATGTGACATCGTGTTTATGAAAATGAAAGTTATATAATTTTGCCTTCAAAAAACGATTAGTGGGTCATAGCTTAAACAAATTATAGTGATTTGGTTTTTCAAACCCGCACTATTTTCTTAAAAGGAGTAAGTTCGTAGCTGATCACGTGACCAAAATGTGATTTTTTTTAAAATTAGGTATTACATCTTTCAGAAAACAAATTTTGCATTTAAAGTTCAAGGGAAATGTTGAAAAGATGATGTGGCAACGTTTACAGCACATCTGAGCGTAACTATCAAACGTTTTACAAGATATAAGCAAAAAGTAGTTTTGGTCGCCATGTTGGAGGGCAAGAGTATGCCCTCCAACATGGCAGCCAATACAAATCATATCGCTTTGTTGAAAAATCAAAGTGCCATAAAATATATCCCTTAAATGCGTTCCCTCTTAAATTTCGGGAGTAAGATAATTTTTATGTGCTCTGTCAATTTTTGGCATCAGCAAGATTCCAACGCATCGTTTAAAGGAAGCATTGGTCACGTGACCTCTTAGTGCAGCTGGCCTATTGCTTGCACTTGCTGAGAGTCGGCTCCTTAAGTTTAGCTTCAGAGCAAGCAGAAATACTGCATCCTTCCCTTACTAAGTTTAGGCAGATTCTCTGAGGGAATATTGATCAATATTTCTTCAAAAAAAAATACTTTCGTTTGAGTTTTTACTCTGACTATCCGCCATTTTGAAACTGGACTTTTTAAAAAGTCCGGGAAAATCCGCTAGTGTCAGGCACCCGCGCGGTATGAAATTAGGCAATTACACTTAGTTTAGCAATATTTTATCAAATTTATTATAACTGCTAGTGTAATCCAAGTTTTTTAGTGACTGGTTTGAGAAAAAAACATGAAGTTAAGGCCTTTGAAACTCCAAAGCGTTCCAGAAAGCCAATTAAAGCCTTGTCTAGATAGGGGTAAGGCAAACGCCCAAAGACAGTATAAGAAGCTTAGAGCATTTCTAGAAATAATATCATCATTATATATTTCCGTCTCTACGTAGTCATGATATATGTCCAGCAAGATATTACCTGTTTCAATCAGTAGCTCGCACACCTCTTTATGCCCTTGAAATGCTGCAATGTGAAGAGGAGTGGTCCTTCTTTGCACCCAGTTGGCTGTGATTTCAATCCCATGTCTAATAAATAATTCGCATATTTCTCGACTGCCATTAATACAGGCCATAAAGAACGGAGTTATGCTTTTATGGTTTAAGTGGTATTTTACCCTTGAATCTTTGAGCAGAAGAGTGCACACCTCCACGAGCCCTGTACGTGCAGCTGAATCCAGTGGTGTCAATTCGTTATTGTTTGCTATTATTGGGTCGGCGCCTCTTTCAAGCAAAAGTTGAACAATCTCTGTTCTCTCAAACCTAAAATCAATGAAACCGTGCGTCTGATAAACTGCCTGGGCTAACAAGTTAGGCTAACAAGTTTTCAAAAACCACAATCTTCTTCATGTTTGCCCATCCGCACCTCCTTGTGTATTTGCTGTGTGAATTGTATCTTCTTTTAAAGTGCTACTACGACGAAAATTTTTGTTTTTGTTTCCGAATTTTTTTAACATAAATCTTTTCTATATGTTCCAAATTATACAAATAGCGAAAAATTGGAACGATACTTGCGTACGGGGAATGGAAATTTCCCACTGAAAAGTGCGTAAATATCGTCCGCCATTACACAGTTCACAAAACAATAGCCCGCGAGATCTCCGCAAAGCGGTCTTGCGTTTGACCACCTGATTTATGCACTGTGACGTGGAAACATCAACCAAAAGATTCGCATTTGGGAAAGTCTGTGAGTTTAGCTGAGTTTAGAGCCTTGTAAGACGTTAAAAGATGTCATCTCCGTCTGATTCCTCTTCCTGCACATCTGAAAGTGATGTAGAAAGTTTCACAGTTGACGAAGCGATTGGGGAATTGTCTGAATTTGCGCCATACGACGCCAGTTGCATGCGAAATTAGCCACGTTTGTGTGCCTTGTTTTGCCCACGTTGATGTTTCTACATCACATCTCGCCCCAACTCCTTCAAATACTACTCCCGGTCATTTTTTGAATCGAGTAATGGCGGCAAGACATTTACGAAAATTACCGTGCAGATAAACACACTTCCAGATCATATTTGGACTCCAAACTTGGCACGGTAAGTTACTCTTACATATACTTTCGAAATATGAAATCAAATAAAAATTCCCAAATTTGATAATAGTAGCACTTTAACGTTTTGCAGGTTATTTTTATTTTTCTCCCAATTTGGTGGCAACTCCCGCTGCTTGAAGTTTCATAAATTTCCTGACACATCTCCTTTAGGTCGATAAATTATTTGTCCGTGTGGAGTTTTCGTTGACTTGGAACTAGCTTTTGATCAGTAAGTAAGCGAAAAAATAATACTTCTTCACATACCATGGTTTTTGTGGGAGTTATCAAAGTATGGCGGGTAATTCTACCCTGAACAGATGTAAAAAAAAAAGCAACAACAACACGACTAAATAAATTACAGAGAACCATTTTCAATCACCAACAATTTCACTGTGATATCAAGTCCCAACAGCTGAATGCTTCAGCTTATACAACTGAGTAAATTCTCTGGCATACATTAACCATTCCTGAACCTATTGTGGTCAACCGTTACATTTTCTCCTAACCTCACTCCAGCATGAAGTGCAGTGAATCCATCTTTGTCCTTCAAGTTAATATCCGCACCATAATCTAACAAGATTCGGACAGTCTGGATCTTATTGCCACGTACAGCTCGATGAATAGCAGAGAGACCATCGCGATCAGTTTTATTTAAACTCGCCATATCTTCCAAGGCATCATTGTTAAAGTACAGGGGCAAGCCATTTTCTGCCGATTGGAAGACTTGAAAATCCCGGTTAGTTTGCATTGGGTGAATCAATTTTCTTCTTACATTGCTGCTTCCCGGGTTCGAAATGAGTTCGAAAGATTCACCGTAAAGCAAAGGTTCCACCTTAGAAAGTGACATATTACTACCTTGCGTACGCATCGTGGAAAGTTCGGGACTACCTAATGAATAAAGGAACAAAACGATCATTAGGTTAGAAATGTGATGAGCCTTTCAACACTTTGCATTGGTGCCATATGTAAAATATTATCATTATTATTTAACAATTAGTCGCCTCAGGCGACGTGAATATCGGCGAATAGTCACCGAGACGAAGTCGAGGTGACTATTCGCCAATATTCACGTCGCCTGAGGCGACTAATTCTTTTAGTATAATTACATTGATGATTATTCGAGAAAATAAATTATTGATCAATTTCCGACCCCGAAACATCAAAAAATCTGGCTGCCATTTTGAAAACTGCTAGCCTTCAATGCTATAATCACCGCGCGGTGATTGTAGCGGGATAGAGCAAAGCTCCTAGCCAATCACAGCGCTCTATTTTCGATAGTCATCAATGTAATTATACTAATGTCTATTTAGGTCTGGCTGTTTTCATACCAACTTGCACCCCAAGGGAGCGAATCATAACCAGTGACCAAGGGTCCCTTGGGGACGTTTTCCTGGAGTCCTGGTACTTAGAAGTCAAGCTTCCAGTTTTTAGAAACCCTTGTCCCAGTTTCTTAGTAACATTTCCAAAGGCCCCTACATCAACAAGTCCACGTCCACGCTTTTCACTCCTCTTATCCCTTATTGAAATTTTTCATATTCCTTGTTGTGTATCCTACTGTCTCCAGGTATAGTAATATCCCAATTATACTTTTGTTCTGCTTCTGGCTCAGTACTTTAATGTCAAGACCGTCAAAAACGTAATTATCCCTACACTGTATTATTATTTTTTTCCTAAAACATGAACTTAATAATTTTAAAAGGGTAAACCAGTGAGCAGCATCTCTGCGAACTTCTTAAGTTGTAAAAAACTTTTATTTTCTCCTACGCGTTTCGTGTGACTAGCTAAAACTGTGGGCCCCAAAACATTACAAACATGTCACACCTTGCAAATATTTTCCGCCTGTTTCCTAGACGTATAACCACGAGGTTTGCAGTTCCTATACGCAAATCCGTAGGTGTGTTGTGTTTTTAGGTATATATACAGGTACGCTTAGTTGTATTATAAAACTCCCTGATGAAGTGTGCGCTAGTCACACGAAACGCGTAGGAGAAAATAAAAGTTTTTTACAACTTAAGAAGTTCGCAGAGGTGCTGCTCACTGGTTTACCCTTTTAAAATTATTCCCTACACTGTATTATTATTTTTTTCCTAAAAAATAAACTTTATTAACATATTCCAGACAAGTTGCCATTTACAAGTTAAAAATTCCAATATTAGAATATCCAAGGTACAAAAAGTTATTATTATCATCATTATCATCATCGCCATATCATATATGTCATGATATCATGGTTACTACAACTAATACTAATACTATTATCATCATCCTAACATTAATTAACATATTCCATACAAATTGGTATAACAAGGTAAAACTAAGTAAAAGAAAAGAAATAAACTATTAAAACCTATTTCAAAAGTGTTTACATAATGGCTCCCTCCTGGGTTTCAACGTCAATATCGGTATATACAAGGTAAAAGTAAATAAAAGAAATAAACTATTAAAACCTATTTCAACAGTGTTTACATAATGGCTCCCTCCTGGGTTTCAACGTCAATATCAATGTTCTTAAAGTCACAAAAGGCTTTCCTTCTAGCTCTTGAACCTCTTAGGCAGATTAGTTCGTATCTTAGTAAAGCGAAGGATGTCCTTGCTCTTATCCAGGAGATTGTTTTAGCATAATCTTCTCTTTTCTTGATGGAGATCAGCTGCGCCAGTCTGGAATGGTATTGCAAGCACTCGTTTCCCATGCCGCCTGTTGACGTGAAAATAAGGGGTGTAAAAGTTCCTTGTTCGATATCCAAAACCCTCCTCGCGTAAAGGCGCTTCTTCTCGTTCTCATGATTGCGGTATATCTGTTGGAGCTCTAGGTCCCTATACGAATCAGCATTAGGGTGACAAACCGTCACATCAAAGAATGCTGATCGTTGGTTCTCCCAGAACCCGCGCGCATGAATATCCAACCTCGCATCTGGAGCTCGATTAGAACCTCTTCCCAGCTGTTCACCCGAGATATCTTGCAGGACAGGCTCAATCTCAACATCGGTACAAACCATATTCAGGAGTTCGGCTTCTATTGTTATTATTATTATCATTATTATTATTATTATTATTATTATTATTATTACTATTATTATTATTATTATTATTATTATTATCATTATCATTATTATTTCTATACCCCGGTGTTCAACTGGTGACCAGTTCCCGGTACAAGATCCTACGACCTTAGTACTCGAGAACCCGTCCGAAGATTCATGCTGTTCGTAACGGTGTAGTCTTTTGAATCTGAGCCACATCAAGATTCACCCTTATACATTCAAGCACTTATGTCAAGAAACATACAGTTTTCTGAATTGTCATTATCATCATCGTTATCGTTGTCATTATCATTATTCTTATTCATTCATTCATTCATTTATTTAGCCACTCACATCTTTCTTACAGTAATTTAAGAGATTGTAAAACATGCCTAGTAGCAGGAAGATCTCTGCAAACTTGTTATAGCTTTTCGTAGGAGATCTACCCTTTGTTACGGTAACGTCTATCAAAATTACGTTAATGACGGTGGCTTAATTAAATTCATTAACGTGTTGCAATATAGATCAAATAATACTAATTATTAATTTAAAGCAGCTCTTTTTATCCTCACGGTTTCTCCAGGTCCGAACCATACTGTTGTTGAGCAAAGTGTTTCATTTCTTTTTTAAAAACATACATTGATTTAATATTCTTTAATTTTGTAGGCAACTGAACTGTGTTCCCTATCTTTCCTCCACTATGCTTAATAGACCTTTTTACCGATACTGCGGCCATATTGAATTAATTCGATTTAAGGAGTACTATGGGATGCCCAGGGGGCATAAACAAGATCCGTTGTACTCGCTTACTATTAGAAATACGGTCTTTTACTGTATATTCCTCGGGAAAAACGCGATCTAGATCTTAACATGGCACAACGATCTTTTTTCCCATTACAATCTCATTCTAAGAAAACTTTAAGAAAAAATGCCCCGAAAGACGCTTTTAAATAGTAAACGGAATGTGCTCATGCCCCCTGGGCATCCCATAATACTCCTTAAATCTAACTTATTCAATATGGCCGCTGTATCGGTAAAAAAGGTCTATTGAGAACTTACTATAATTTGGTCTTTTGTAGCTAATGGCTTGCTCTGATCATTATACCTATTTTTTATATTTTTGTGTCCACTTGTTTAATATGTTGTTACCAATATAGGTCATATAGGTCTTTGTCTATTATTAATCGCAAAAACCGTGTACGGTTAACTTGTTCAACAGTTTCCAAATTAATTTCAATCTCAAAGTTCCTGTGTTTCTTTTTGTTTTTAGTTTTCAAAATAATAAAGTGAGTTTTGCTTATATTTAAAGAAAGTTTGTTAGCTCTACCGAGCCAATCAGCAACTTTAATTAACTCCTGATTTCAAATCTAATTTAATATTTTAAGATTTCTGTGACTGTAATACAAATTTGTGTCGCCTGCAAAAAGTAGAAATGATTTAAGCTCTCTGAAGTCATTTACATAGATCAAATTAAAAAGCTTAAGGGACCAAGAACTGATCCCCGAGGTACGCCACATGTAATAATTGAAACATCCGACTTGACAGACTTATAGTTACTACTTTCTTCCTATTCATAAGATAACTTTTGAACCATTCCAATGTAGTTCCCCTGGCTCTTACCCCATAATGTTAAAGTTTAAGCAGTAATATCTCATGATTAACAGTATCGAATGCCTTGGAAAGGTCCAAAAATATCACAATAGTATTTTCATTTCTTTCAATTGCTAATGATATTTTATCTATTAGTTCTATTATTGCCTGTTGGGTAGATCGTGCAGTTCTAAATCCATATAAAAAATGTATATCATGTTTGTTCCAGATGGGCACCAGCATGGCGACTCCATACGAATCTCTATAAATTTGGGTAAACCATATCTCCGGATATCTTGTATACGAAATATTCCTCCGCCCTGAATCTTGGCAAGGGTCTTTCTCTTTTAGTTTCTCAGATTCTGGACTTTATCTATTGAAAGGTTTTTCTATTTTGATCTATTATGAATAGCCTGACACTGAAAAGCAGCATACTGGTGTAACTAACGCTATCTTACGTGCATCAGGAATTATTCCTGTATCAAAAGGCATATTGAAAAAGTGTGTTAGTGGCTTTACAATATGTAGCTGGCTATGTTCTTTTAACTACCATTGAAGCAATATCATCATCATCGTCATTATTATTGTTATTATTATTATTATTACTATCATAGGCTATGTTCGAAAATATAGCGAAAATATATTATGGCTATATTCGAAAATGGCTTGATATTCCGATATATGGAACACTGAGCAATGTTTTCCTAGAACGCAATAAATTTGGTCTAATATTTGTCCTCCCTCTATTAAATTTACTCAGTGCCAAACAGTTCTCCGAAATTCATCAAAAGAGTCACCAAATGATTCCTTAAAAGATCTCTGTAAATCGTCAAGCTGTCACACTTATATTCAATATGATGTGTACAAATCCACTAAGGACGTTCTTAAAGATTTCCGTTCTAATCAAGAGGATAAGCTGCAACACCACCGAATTTGAACTTCTCAAGATTTCTTCTCCTCAAATGTTATCAAGTATTCATTGTCATCTGTAAATTTTATTTGGTCAGAAGCCCAGTCTCATCTACCCAAGAAAATTCACAATTTTACCATCCGCTACGTCAACAACCCCCTCCCTACACGTAAGAATATGGCAAGATGGGGATTATCACAAAGTCCTGATTGCTCCTTTTGCCTTATCCTGAAACACTCCTTCATGTTGTCGCTGGTTGTCAACAGTACCTTGATCGCTTTACCATTTATATTGTTGAGTGATTCTCTATGGCAGTTCTCTGGGTATTTTTCCTAGGTCTTCTCACCCATGTCTCAGCAGCTTCCCGCAGATTTGAGGCACAACACTTTCCGCAAGATGTAAGCAATGCCACGGGTTGCTAACAACGGTCCACTTCCAAAAAAGTCAGGCAAACTTAATTCCCTATGCAAGGTCTTTGAGATAGTTCCAAGGACACCAATCATGACGGATTTTACTGTCACTTTCGTAGCTCTATGGATTCTTGTAATTTCGAGCGCTTTGGGTCTTGATACCTCTCTAACGTCTCCTCCTCTACGGTAGCAAGGATATTTCAATCCACTGGCACCGTTATATCGATAAGTATCTACTCCTGTGTAAGCTTGTGCACGACAGTAATATGTGGCCGAGTTTCTACTTTTTCCTTCTCGTCGGGTAGTCTCCTCTTTAACAAGTACCGCTACCTTCAAAGTCATTTGCAGCATCCCCT
This sequence comes from Porites divaricata, assembly GCA_038088405.1. Classification (NCBI taxonomy): domain Eukaryota; kingdom Metazoa; phylum Cnidaria; class Anthozoa; order Scleractinia; family Poritidae; genus Porites; species Porites divaricata. Next base: position 12,928,430 of record JBBMOI010000013.1, read on the forward strand.
CTTTGCTATCTATTGGGTATCATTGCGAGGTCTTGTGCTCCCTCTCGCACACTCCTAAATACGTATCAGCCTTCTCTCCCTACCTTCCACTGCAGATACAGGCTCGCTCGCAACATTGCTTCTGGTATAAAAAGCTATTCTTTGCCGAAATATTGCACGTTTTTTCTCTCCTTGCTTTCCAGCTCTTCCTCTCTCCAATCCACGATACCACCGATTTGGCTACCCCAAACATCTCAAGGAATTTGAGGATCCCCAAAAGCAAATGGGGCACCATATCATAAGCCTTCTTATAATCCATCCAAGCCATTGATACGTTTGTTAGCCTTCTGCGCAGTTCTTAAGCAAGCAGTTGATCTTTCGTTTTAATTCTCGGGATCTCTTTCTACAGCCCTAGCAGTCTATTCCTCTCCAGATGTATGTATAACTTCTCCGCCATGATTCCCATCAAAAGCTTCCACATCATGGGTAGACAGGCAAGCAATAGGGTGACAGCTGCTGGACTGATTGCCTTTCGCTGAATCCTTCAGTATCAGCTCTATTCTCCCTGTTTCCTTAGCAAACACGACCTAGCAGGTATTCTTGCAATCTCTGAATTCATGTCAGTTTCTTTAACAATTACCCCTGAAGAAGATAAGGGTCAGCTGCCTTCCAAATTTCTCTTTCGTTCACTCCATTTCTAATGTCCTCCATCTTGTCATTGTGATTAACCTCCTTCGACCAGATCCTACTCCAAAAAGTGGTAGCTGCAGTGAGTTCTGTCGTTTCATAAAAACCCTTTAGTATTAATTTTCTGTTTCAGCCCAGCTGAAACATACATAGTACTCCTTTCCTCGAAACGCTATTTTCTGTCCAACCTTTCTTTTCTCTTTGTTTTAATGTCATGCCTCCACTTCGGACTTCCCCAATCTTGCTATTGCTATTGCTATTGTTATCGTTATCGTTATTGTCTGAGCTCTGGCCAACATACATCCAAAGGGACCGACTTATAACAAATGACCAAAGGGGCTCTTGCAGGGGACACTCTCCTGTTACTTAGTACTTGATACATCATTAGCATTATTGCGGGGTTGTCAGAGCAACACACTCTTTGGTTTGTTTTCTTTCGTGCACTTCGTTAAGAAAGAGATCAGCTGCAGTGATAGCTCAACAGAGATCAACCGAGAAAACGATGGGGGAGAGTCTGTCTTCTTTCCTTCGCCCCCTCCCCTCTTTTTTACGTCTGAGCTCAGATAAGCCTTCGCGCAGCTGTATACTTTAATACCGTACTCACAAAACGGAAACGAAGGACGCATAGGAAAACCGCCTGGAACACACGCTAGGGAAGCGCCCGAGAATTTTTTTTTCCAAATTGTAGGCAGTAGACTGCACACTTTTAGAGCCACAATAACATAGTTAGGATCGTGTACGATTTGCTTTAAAAATTTCATGTATTCATTTCAATTTTATTTTGCAAACCAGGCAAAATAAAAGCTATCGGCGCAATAAAATGAAAGGGCCAATATCGTGCCCAGAAGAGAAGATATAGCTTACTGAATTTTATTTTTTCATTTAGAAGTACATAGTTTCCTGTTTAAAAAACACCAATATAAAAAATAAAAAACGACATTCGCTGCCCAACTGAGATCTGCAAAATATCGTTATTCCGTCTTTTATTCCCTGGACTGTGGCTATTTTGACTTTGACCCCCCCAGCTTTTAAGCTGTGAGTATATTCAAGGTGTAAAATCAAGGAGATGATCCACTGATTACGTCATTTGGTTTACCAGCTGCTACTGAATGACATATCGTGTTAGGAACATGATCCTTAAGCAATATACTCTTTTAAATCAATAGCTTCTTTCAGTAAACGGATCAATTATTTCTTTACCTGAGTTACACCCCGCAATTTTAGCGAAGTAAAACTGACCTCAATTCTGCTTACCCGGTCTTTCTTTTGACTGAAAATTGAAAAACAACCAGTTCTCTTGACTGGGAAAGAATTTAATATAAATGCAAATGTCGAAAAATTAGTTGCATTATTTAAATTAATTATTACACTACCTAAAGAGTTTGGTCTTTCCAAACAGGTTCCTTGCTCAAAATTGTCAGCATTTCGCATTTCTGTACCTTAAGAAGCGACGACAGTGTTGGAAAGTACAGAAGGAAATTGTATTACTGTAGATTAATTTTACCTCAGTCAGTCTGTTGTTTCTCACCTGTCCACTTAAGATACACAAGAACCGAACGAAGTACGGTAAGATAACAGACCTACCTTTCCCTTTGTTGTCAGCAATCGAGCGATATGTGGACGACATCAAGTTTTTCATGGCAAAGCTAACACAAGCTCATCACTCATAAGGTCTCAGTCATGAACGCATCGAATTTGCGTCAAACAGTGCAATCCTTAATATTTATAAGTCCAACATGAAAATAAATGATAGCTTATGACGTGCCTAATTAAATGGTAAACAGGGTAAAATAATTGATTAACGAGAAAGCAATTACCTAGAATTTTGTAAGCGCACTTTGAAGTGGGACGTGATGTCTTAAGTTTTGGTTACGGTTCGTGGGAAGGAATTTCATTGTTTTCAGCTATTTAACTACAACCATGGCCATAATATAGCACACGTTCACCATGACATTGATCTACCGACTGAAAGTTTCACTTATCAACATCAATATTTGAGACAACTTCCCCTACAAAAATTGAAAAAATAAAAAGGTTTCCCCGGCGCAAGAACTCCAAACAGTTTACGGTTGCTGCAGGATTTTTTGGTTTTGTTTTTCCTTTATTACGATACCATGATCATTCTTTTGAAATAAAAGTCTTTATTACGTGCAAATTCAAACCTTAACAAAAACCACCCTTTGCGTAAGAATGAATCAGATGAATGTACGCAATAAGACGACCTCGAGAGACATACAAGGTCATTACGTAAGTAGATGATTTAAATTCGAAATATCTTCTCTCCTTCGCTCGCCACAGCTTTAGTTCTAATGAGCCATTAGCTATTTTTATTGATTTTTATTACCTGCTCGTTCTTTTATTTGCCTTTCTAGGGCTTTATTCATAGAAGCCTTAATTTCTGATGACAGATGACAAAATATAAAAATCTCTTATTTTAACCCTTTTAAAACACTGGGGAAATCCTCCTTTACAGCATGCATAGGATTTACTTCGAGTTTAGGTCTTCATTTTTCTCGATATAGAGAAAGGACAACGGGACGCCAAAAATTGGCGGGAATCGCTCTAGAACGGCCAAAAATGCCAACAAGAAGCAATAAATGAAAGGCAGGGATAAGTCACAGAATTTTACAAACGCATTTAAATGCATTGTTACGCAAAAATGATTTCGCTACCTTTGTTATACTTCAGTACTACATTTACCACTGGGTTTTTGGTAATGCAGTACACCAAGGGGCGTACAAGACTAGATTCTTTTCGTGAATGGACGTACAACTCTCGAGACTCGATCCGGAGCCATTTTAGTGTATTTATTTGTGATTTATACGCCGTTGTTCATAAATTACACACTTTAACAGTTAATAAATATATTAAGCCAAGCCTAAAGTGCAGCTCCACTTCCACGTTTACTGAAGAAAATGTAACAGTCAATTGTAAGCCACTGCAAATAAATTCATAACTCTTATTCAGGTATAACAAGACGTGATATTCACCATGATGTATACTCGTGGTATGACAGACCCGATTTATCTTTTCTCTCCGCGAGATGTTTACTTTGTTATTGATCGCAACGTGTTGAATGCTCCGCTGGTTCTTTTTTTTTTTTTTTTTTTTTTTCAGGCTATCCTGTCGATGTGCCGTGCAGGACTTTAAAAGAACTTTGATTACTTCTGTTTGGTTTATTTCGAACCTCAACCATCATGATGATTGGTGGATTTCTATCTCAATTATTTGACTCTTGACATTTCACTCTTTTAAGAGTGAAAACTCGCTCAGAGGATGAGATAGAAACTCCAGATATGTTCATGTGAAATCCGCGTATTGTTGTGAAAAGATCAAGCTTCTTGATTAATTTAAATTTTAATCCTAGTCGGTAATTTTTAATCTATCGGCAATCGCCTTGAGAATTTCGCCTTGTGCTTCTACTGTGGCTTGTAGTTTGAGGATGGCTTCCTCTTGCTTTTCTTGTCTCAAAGTCTCGCAAGTTCCGCGAAGTTCGTCTCCTGGATTGCTTTCTCCAGTTCTGTAATTGAGAAGCTTTTCCATAAAATCTCTATCAGAAAGATCATTGCCAGCTAGAACAATCCTTTAGGATTAAAAGAAACATTATTGTAAGGCTCTACATCAATAACTAATGTTTTAATTTTTGTTCAAAGCTATGCTCAAAGTGCCGTTGATCGTGATCCGGCTGAATTCGACCAGGTATTACTGCTGTACAGTAAAACTGTTAACAGAGAAACAGAAAAGTCGTTTCTAAACTACCGGGTATGTGTTGTTGTTGTTGTTGTTGTTGTTTTTTAGAATGCAGTGAAACCTATATTAGACGGACAACCACGGGACCTTCGCTGGTGACAATCGATTTCTGTGGTTATCAGATATCACATCTTGATTTCCTTTAGACTGTTAACACTGCCCTATTTTCCCGAAAGATCGTCAACAGCGATTAATGCTACAGGCAGCCATCTTGACGCAGTCCAGCTTATGACTATTTCAACTAACTAGGGAGGAGGGGTTTGCGAAGAGGTGAGGATTTCATTTTCCTCCCCTCGCTTCCCCCACCGCTATAAAACCCGACGCCCTCCCCTCGGTACATTTGAAAACAATTACAAAATGGCTACCAGTGACGGTCAGCGCTCGATCTAGACGATCTCACGAAAAAATTGGGCACTGTGGACAGTTTAAATTTGCTTTAGGTCAAACAAAAATGCATCCTTTGGCAACACCAAACGTTTCAGCAGCCCCTCTTTATTTTACATTCCATGGTGGGAGTATTGAGTTTGAGAATTAAGGTAACGAGATTTGTGCATTTAAATTTTGTAAAGTTGAATAACCCAAAACGATAAAAAACACGTGATGTCTTTGTAGATGTATAATCAGAAGCACCAGAAAAACGTCTTTGTATATTTACCCTTTCACTGTAATGTGTCTGTCTGGCAATATTTACATCAAAAGGTCCAACAACCCTTCAATTTCTAGTTTGTAAAGTTGACAGTACTGAAAGCCTAAAAAACAGCTGTCTGTGTAGATACCATTAAGCAGTAGACAAATTTGGTGCATCCTTACCTTTTAACCATAGTATTACGGTTTGGCTTTATTTCCATGTCCTTGTCATGTGCATATCGCAGAACAAACCTCGGGTAGTACTTTACAAGCTTCTCCACAATTAACGTTTGATCTATTAAAGATCGCAAAGATGCTGTCCTTTTTATTGAATCTATGTCTCCAACTGCCAAACCAACCTACAAAACATCAGACAAAATTTAATAATTTCCATGGCGATGATGATAGTAATACGTACTTAAGTGAACTTCTGTTGGGCTTCTTACCATACAAAATGTACACACATTAGAGACAAACTATCAAGCTCACTTCAAATCATTCACGGAGTACCGCAGGGCTCTATTCTTGGACGTTTTCTAACAAAGACTACAAATTAAAGTGCCCTAGTCTCAGAACTCTTTGCATGAATAGTACTTTAAATATACTGTAACACTCTCTCTGCTTTCAAACCTAAAAGGATGTCGGTTTCATGATTCCAAGTAAAGCACATGTTATCCAATATTGACGTTCAACCCAGTTTTTTGTGAGTGTTAAGACGTTTGCCCTGATATCATACAGAATTGGAAGCGTTGAAACTTCAAGATTTCGATGCAGATCAATCTTGTCTCAGCTCAATTATATCACATGTCGTGACCTCAAATAGCTGGAAACTGCTTCATAAATTCAAAAATAGGCAATTTAAATCCGCGATTTGAATATTCGCCACTTGTCAGAAAAAGTGCCAAAATGGGGTCAAGATTTATGCGATTCAATAGAAAGATGGGGTGACGATGAGATGACCAAAACTCGTCACAAGAAGGATTGTACTTGAAAAAACAAACGAACACACAAATGTTTCACGCCGAATTCTATATGTATTATAACGTTTCTTTGTTTTTTGAACACCCGTCGGGTCACCCGTCATAACAACTTTACCCACTTACTAGTTGTCCCCAGAACCGTGTCCAGTTTGTCACTTACAAATGTTATCGCTACAAAGGGTCTCGGTTAAATAATTATTGTTGCCCTTCTTGGCAAAAGTAGTTTCGCTGTGCCTACCAGTAGGTTCACCAGCACAACAGAGACTGTCAAGACAAAAAGAAAGAACAGTCCAATGGTGATCATAGGCAATGGTACCGTGGCTTCATTGGACCAGTCGGCCACTAAAACATCAGTATAATCTAGTTCTCCAATCATCATGACAAGGATTTTTCCCATGGCAAACAAAAAGGTCGAGAAATTACCCTGCAAGGGAACAAAAGAGATCATTCGTCGTCGATAAGGTACTTTGTCAGACATCGCCTCTATTTTAGGATAAAGGGTCCCAATCCAGGTAGGGTTTTGAGGCGGAGCTAGAAATGTTCCAGGTCAACCCTGCCCAAAGTCATGTGGGTGGCTTCTGACTAAATTTCCCTTTTTTGATCGGTATCGTAAGAAAGTTATCTCCTTTGGTCTTGAAATGACTGTGTTGTCAGACATTGTTACGGCTTGAAAGAAAAAAACAAACAAACAAACAAGCAACAACAACATTTCTTAAGTTTATCCAGTTACGTAGGTAACTGCACCGTTCTCGAGCTATCCCCTTTTGCCTTCTGTTTTCCTTCATTGTTTTCTTTTTCTTTTTCTTCAGTTGACATTTGTTCAGCTCCGTCCGTGCGAACAATCATACGGGTAGCAACGCCCCCTCGGTTAATACAATTGGTACAAATCTGGCCAGCAGCGCGGGAGGTCTCGTCTCCGATCCCGATCACTCTGGGTCTTAAAACGGCGAGGAAGAATGGCCTTCAAGTCGCTCGCGTGACTCGTTAAATAGGACAATTGCACGATGACGCCATTGTACAACTACCAGAATGCTTCAGTTTGTTGTTTTCTTTTTTTTTAACCTCAGCGAGATTGACCAATTTATAAGAAAGGAAACCGAAATGGATTCTGGTCGTTGTAGTCAAATGTCGTTATCGTGAAAATGGCCTACTCTCGATTTTGTCCCCAGCAGGGGACGTTAAATTTGTCCAAACTGAATAGACAGTTATTTTCTTTGTTGGAAGCAACGTATTTGAATGGAGGGGACCTAAAGACATCTGCACGTGTTCTTGAGACTAGCGCCCAGAGGGATTCTATACGCATTTGTTAAAGTGAACGAATGGCGCATGCCAGCTTAGTCAAGAGGGTTTAAAAAGATCATGTGGAAAAGCCCCAGCAGAAGCAGCCTCCAAGCACAAGCGCGCTATGCAAAAAATGTGACCTATCTTCCACGAGTTTTCGAAGGGAGACAGATAGTCATTTGGCACCTCAAGCACTAATGGTATTAGGGAACTTAACCAAAGGCGATTTTGAGCAACGCAACTCAACGGGAAGTGAGGCGTTTTCTCTTTTAAAATATCTTAAGGCTAACAAATAAGAACTGCTTATCATCTATAACTTCCACAGAAACGATTTTTTCCCCAGTTGAAATTTTGGGCAAAACCAGTGCCAAAAGAATGCAAAAAATCGACTTCCGGTTGACGTGCGTCGCTCAAAAAACGCCGGCTTTGCTCAAGCTCCCTGTTATTATAAAGAAGCGGTCAATAATGCTTACTCTCGATCTTTCCAGTACAGTTCTTACCTGACCTTTCAGTAACACGTAAAACACCAAGCAGTATCCAATCAAGGTGATGAGAAAGGAGGTTATTACTTTAATAAAAGTCCAGAGCACTTCAATGTACATTGTCACGTATAAACCAAGTTCGCCGAATCGACGAATAGCTAATGTAAAATTGACGTAGCATAGCAGCAGAGCAACAATCCCTGAATTCCACTGTACTGTTTCACTGTATACAGCCTTGACATTCTCACCAAATATGAATGGAAGGATAAAAATCAACGCCAATACAAACATTGCCGTCTCTATCCAGTTTGAGAGGTCCCGGAAGTAGGCCAATCGCATCAAAGTAAGTTGAATCGTTTCCTTTATAAATTGGGAAAGCAACAAAACAAGAAGTATGATAGGAGTTGCTATTCCTAGCTCTGATGTTTGATTTAGTTCTTCAGCCTTTTTCCCGGACAGCAAAGTACTTCTAGATCTTGCGTTTAAAATGAACATAGAGTAGAGAATGACAAAAACAGCGAAAAAAACAAGATTGGAAATAGTAAGAAACTTTCCAAGCTTCATCCACTTCACACGAAGTAACACTTGTGTAACAAGATGATTCAACAGTCGTTCTCGCTTATGTTTGGCCATGATTGCAGGGGGGAAGTCAGCATATTTATAACAATACGTGTACGGATCAATATATCTCATGTTGAACTTGACAGTAAAGTCCTCGTGCGATGGAGGCAAAGGACTGTAGGTGACACACTGATCAAGAACAATTTCTGCAACATCTGGGAGCTTTTCTATTAACGCCTTAAACGCAGAACCTTCGAGGACCTCCTTCCACCTAAAATGAGAAAATACTACAAGTGAGACTTCTAATGAAAGTGTGGACAATGCTATAAGTAATATGTCAAGCGTGAAGACAAAGCGTTTGGTGATGAAATACTGTGTCGAATGGTTGATATTACTTCTCAAACAAAATGATTTTAGAAGGAGAAATTAAGGATGCAAAAATAACAAGTTTTTCATCTGATTTCCAAATACTCATTAAATATTAATTTCTTTTGTATTTTCTTTATGAACCATTAATGAGTTTGCGAACTTTAACTCTAAATTATTTCCTTCATTTAAAACAATCTGAAGATTCTGGGTAGTGGCCGTGTATCCAGGCCGGGTAGTTGTGCGAGTAAAGAGGAAAACCAAACTTGTTTTGCGGGTGCGGTTTTTAAGGCTTGGAAACTCGGCATGAGTGTCTTTGGGGGTTAATCTCTGGTCCAGGGATATTCTGAGGTTTTGTTGGACCCTAGAAATTTTTTGGGGTTTTGATTTTTGCCCTCTTCGATCATCCCCGTCACTTGAAATCCGGAATACCTCCCCCCCCCCCCCCCCCCCCCTGGGATTGGAAATGAGACTTCTAAGTGATCTACCCGAATTTCTAAATTCATCAAGCTCAACCGATATTCTGCTTGATGACTCTGAAAAACCTATAAACTGTTTATTATATGCGGATGACTTAGTGATCTTTTCGCGGTCAGCAAATGGCCTACAAACACTTCTCAACAAGTTGGAATCCTACTGTGATAAAACTGAACTAACTGTAAATTTAGACAAAACAAAAGTCATGATCTTTAATAATTGCGGCAAGTCCTTAAATAACTACTCGTTTAAGTATAGAGTAAATGTACTAAACAATGTTAAATCTTATAAATATCTGGGAATAACACTGAACCCGTATGGAAATTTTAGTTTAGCTAGAGAAGAGTTAAAAAAAGTTGGGCTTAAGGCACTTTATAAACTAAGAAGAGAGATGGGTGACAACTTTAGAGAAAATATTATGCTGACGATTAAGCTATTCGATGCTCTGATATCCCCCATACTTCTCTACGGAAGTGAAATTTGGGGTGTTGATTGTAGCGACCAAATAGAAAAGGATCCCGCAGAACTAGTTCAAATTAAATTCTTGAAATGGTTGCTAGGTGTAAATAAATACTGCAGCAACAATGCATGTAGGGCTGAAACAGGAAGATTCCCAATGAAAATCGAAGCACAATATAGGAATTTTAAGTTTTGGCTAACTTTAACCAAACACCCAAAACACAAATTATCACAGGTGGCTTATAATGATGTGAAGTCAAGAATGAACAAAGAATTATGGAGCCAAAAAATCAAACGCGTATTAGACCAAATAGGGCTAGGATATCTCTGGACAAAAGCACATGAAAATGGCATAGGAATCTTGAACATTATCAAACAAAGACTTAAAGACATCGAATTACAAAGATGGTTAAGTGAGGTGAACAATGACGTAAGAAAAGATGCCAACCAAAAGAATAAACTAAGAACCTTCCGAAAATTTAAAACAATAGAAACTTATAAATGTGAAGATTATCTCCGTCAGGTCACCAACGTCCAACACCGGATAACTCTAACTAAACTCCGTTTAAGTAATCACAATTTGGCGATAGAGACAGGTCGGTATGTAAGACCTTACAAGAAACCGGAAGAGAGGATCTGTCCTATCTGTAAAAAAGACGTAGAAGATGAAAGACATTTTTTAACACAGTGCCCTGCGTATCAAGAAAAAAGAAGTACTTTATTTGAATACCTAAACAGAAAATATAGAATATCAGTAGACAGAATGGCACCAGATTATGTTTTTCTGTTGTTAATAAACCCCCCGAGCAAGAACAAACCAGTGCAAAAGCTAATTGCAAAATATGTATTCGACTGCTATGAGAAGAGAAGATCATTAGCTGTTTAAGTTAACTTTGACTACAGTAAGTGTGCAATACAAAACATTGCTTGATGTTTGGAGTTGTTGCGCAAAGTTTGAAATCGGTCAAACTTCTAGCTGGGTGTAAACGGACACAACTGCTCCCAACAATGTTGGGAGTTGTTGCATCCGTTTGCACGTAACTTTAAGATACAAAACAAAAGCTTTGATTAAGATATTCCGGAAGTCATTTGTTACAGCAGGAAGTCATTTGTTACAGCAGTAAAGCGGATCTCTTTATGACCTGAATTTGCCGAGGAACAGACATGCGAATCGATAGAAAGTGAATAATATAAGGCGTAATTAATTATTAACTTATTGGCCTAAGCCATATACAGTTATAAATTCTTGTTGTGTGTAACTTTTATTAGTTATTTGGAATTAGTCAATGTACTATATATTGTATACGACTCCAAATAAAAATATGTCTATGTCTAAAAAAAAAATATGTCTATGTCTTCTCTAACAGAGTGCTCTTTATTAAATGTACCTTTGATGTTTCACGAGTGTCTTTGCCACATCCTCCGCTTCCCACTCGATCGCTACATCTATACAAGTCATATTTCTCTCATTTCTGGCTGTGACGTCGGCACCTCTGTCTAAAAGAAACTGCAGCACATCAAGGCGGTTGTATCTACATGCGAGATGAAGTGGAGTGTTTCCATTACTGTCCTTCTCTTCCAGTGTACTCGGCAAAAAGGGATTCATCAAAACAACGACTGTCTGTAAGGATCCCACCGTCACAGCCAAATGAAGGGGCGTTATGTTGTTCATGCTTTTAGCTGAGACATCCGCACCCTTTGAAATCAGGAATTCACACGTCTTTCTGGAATCAAAATTTTTAAGGGAAAAACACCATAAAAAAAATATATGTCCATGAGCCAAGGCTTAAGGTATACGTCGGCCGTTACTTCTTTTATTAGCAGGGATGGGGGATTGCTGGCTAAGAAATCAGTCACAGTGGCCAAACTACCCCGCAAAAGGCTTATCAAAACGTGATAATTTCGATTAATTTGAAATAACTTTCCTTGATTTAACTTTTTCCCAACCAAACTTGGCCTGAAAATACGAAACATCAGGACAATTAAAATGGCTCATAGGATGACACCAAATATCAAAATAAGTCTAAATTTATGAGTTTTATTGTCGAGTCACCCTTGCTATTTAAGTTACACATAACACATCTTTACTGTTGAAAGCTAAAGGAAAAAGAAAAATTTGAAAGAAGAAATTCCTAACTGCGCAAAAACCGGGAAAACAGTTTTGTGGTGTCATAAAATGTCACGGGACCAATTTTTGGCTTGCTTAAATTAGTGTTTTTGAGTCAAAAATCAAAAAAACTAAAATGATACGATTTTGGCCAACTATATTAGGTTTGTGTCACAGGAAAATCAGCTTATTTCGCAAAAAAACTGCGAAAAAAAATCGGAGGGATCGGTTTTTAAGGAAAAGTATCACGGTTCCAGGGCGTGCAATCAAATTTATTTGCAGTCTCATAACTTGGTTTTACGTGTCTTAGCCAGAAAAGGTTTTCGCTGTTTTACTCCTCTTCAAATGATATATGTTTAACTTTGAAATTAAAAACTACATTTAACCCATTTTGGTGACGTCAACAAAAACTTGATATCATTTGGTCAACAATCATAGTCTATCTGGCAAGCTTGGTCGAGAAATGAAAAGAAATATAAAAGATACATAAAGTACGTCTTAATAAGCCCTTTGAGGGGTGGTTTGGCCCCGCCGTGGTTTTGTTCGAATCTCTTGCCTAAAGGGAAACTACAAGAGAAAATGGCAGTTTGTGGGTGAAGTCCCGGGGTGAATGTTGGTGAGACCAGTTACCTTACTGTATCCGTAAGGTGTTTTGGAAACGTCCGGGAAAACCTCCGGGGTTGAGTACGGATTATATCTGACTCGTCCCCAGTCGTCTCTCTCTCTGTCTCTCCTTAGTGGCGCGAGGGGTGTGGGGACGAGTCAGGGATTATATGATTTTTTTTTCCAAAGCGCTTTTGAATCGGAATTAACCAGTCCTTCTGAGACCTCCCCTGAGACCAAACCATAACAAGCACAAGAGGTCACCTATTGATATTAATGGGTCAACCAGAAGCGCATAGGTTTTTTAACAAAAGATTATTTTGTTTCACTCGTTACAAATTCAAATTTAAAAAAAGACAATGTTTGTAAACAGTATACACGCAGTCTCCTGCCGAATGTATGAATTTGCCGACTTAGTACAAAACACACCAAGTTAGGTTTCACATGCTAACTCCAAAGTTCCCCCTTGCTCTGCGCCTGGTGTCTTCCCCGCACCCCAGAGAGAATATGAAGGAAAATGCAAATTATTGCATAGATTTTGGGTACTTGTTTCTTCATAACTTACGCGTGTTTATTGTTGGCGGCGAAATGAAGAGCTGTCATTCCACGAGCTTCCCTTTGATCTACATAGCTTGTAAATGACGGGTACTTGGCGAGCGTCACCACACAATCTAGTGAACCATTCTCAGCTGCAATGTGAATGGGTATCTTCTCCTGCATGTCACGCCCTCTTACCCACACTTTATTTTCCAGAAGAATTGTCAACATCTTAAAAAGAAAATACGAGACCGATAAGTGTGCAATTTTAAAACGAGAAATGGGAGATCTCGCTATAAAAAACGCTCTGACGTTCTTGTTTTATTATTTTTGATGAGGGTACCCAATGCAAAAATAAATGGCGTAATTCTCGATCTATCCTGGTGGGTTATTTATTTAAAGCACGTTTTAGAGGGGGAGGGGAGGGTTTCAGAGAGGGAGGCTAATTTAATTTAAGTGCAGCGTTACCGATAGCAAAATTAAGGGAGGAGAAACGCTTAGACAATAGTTACCTCCTGTTCTGGACCAGGGCAATGACTGTACGTTAAGGAGATTAATGTGTGGTATTCTGTGGTATAAGTAACTTTCAACATTTTTCTTCACTTGTGGAAACCTTAACCTTAATTTCTAAAAGGTAAAATGATAACCTAAAGAAAACTTTTTTGTATATTCTCTCGTCCCTATTAATATACCATAAATAAATTGATGACCAAATTAGCGCAAAAATAACAGAAGAATACCTCAGAATTGTCCTGTCCACAGGCAAGGTGAAGCACATTTCTCTTATCTTTGTCCTTCATTTTTACTAAAACTCGATCTTTGTCCACTTCTATCAATGATTTCAACATTTCAGGTTTTTTGTACGTAATAGCCAAATGAACAGCACTATTTAATGAATTGTCAGTTGCAAAAATGTCCGCTCCATGGTGTACCAACATCTTGGCAGATTCCACAGCTCCATGGACTACAGCCATTAGAAAAGGTGTCATCTCCAGAATGTCCTTCGCTTCTAAGTCTGCTCCGCACTCGATCAAAAACTTTACTATTTGACTGTGATTAAACTCTGCTGCGCTAGAAATGACATAAAAAGGTAAAAGGTCGGCTATGAGACGTATGTGTTATCCACTGAAAAAAAAATCCTATTCGAGTAAATTCTGCATCTAAAAAGTTAAATATGGTCATTGTGAAAATGTTCCCTGTTAGCTGCGTAACCCCAAAGGTATGGAACAGTTTATTACAATTGTCAATGCTACTCTAAGAGTTGAGAGCTCTGAAATACATTCAAATCAAGTGCAATGGGTGATTTTCAATTAAATGCCACTTGTCCATTAGAACCTTTTTAAGACTAGACACTGATGGGTTGTACTGTGTAACAAAAGGCGTTAGTTTGTTCTTTTCTCATTGCGGTTTTTGCAGAAGTGCTGACTCTCTGTACGTGTACAGATAATGGACAAGTGACGATTAATTAAAATCACCCATTGCTCAGTACAATATACAGAGAACCACCTCTCATCTCCTACAGAAGAGAGAAGTCTCTAAAGGACAAACTTGTTAGAGCTAAACTCTGAACGTCAAAGGACTATTACATCGCGAATCAGTGGGAGTGGTGTTTAGCCTGTCAACCTGACTCGTCCCCAGTCGTCTCTCATTATTAGTATTTGGCGTGGAAGACTAGAACGGGCTCTTTAGCAAAAGGGATAACCCAAGCGCATAACCTAAGAGCTTCCCTAGTAAATAATTAGTGAGTACAGACAACTTAGAGACGACTGGGGACGAGTCAGCCTGTCAACCTCTTTTAACAATAATAATAATAACCAGTAATACAATGGTTGGACATGCTTCCATACGTTTACACAAACATCACTCCTATCAAAAGACGCTTTTCTTTTTTTTTTTTTTTCATTTCCGCAATAACACTGAAAATAAATCCCAACCCACTATACCTATGTAGCGGTGTCCTTAGATTGCCATCTCTGTTGTCAGTAACTGCATTATACAACATAAGTAGCTCTACCATTGACAAGTGGCCGTGTTTTGCCGCCAAATGGAGCGGTGAAGCAGATGCTGTGAAATTAACAGCGTTACGATCCGCACCGTGACGTAGTAAAAGTTCTCCCACTCCCAGGTGGCCTCCGCTACAGGCGTAGTGAAGAGGAGTGTTGCCTTCTGTGTTTTTTGAATTCACAAATCCAGCAAGGTCATGCAGCTTGTTAGATGCTGTATAAAAAAGATTTAAACAAATCGATTTCAAAGAAACTTGACGTTTCGATGGCTTCATGTCATCGTTATCATAGCTAAGAAATTAACATGATAGGTGGATATATATAATATATCGTCCATTTTCACAGAGACCAAAATGCACATTGTTTACCTCCCCTCCCCTCCCCTCCCCCCTCCCACCACCACCACCGACGTCATACCCTGCAACAGCTAGTGGTTATGTAAAATTTTGGGCGGTGAACATGGTACATTATGGTCTTGGAGAAAATGATCAATGTAAAGGAAAAGGAAGTGCGAAAAGTGCTGTAAATTTAAGCGCGAAAATGGAAAAATGACAATTAAAACATTTTCCCAAGGATGGAGCCCGCTTGAGTGTTGAGCAGATATAAGCACAAACTCATATTTCCCATTTATTTACCGGAGCTCAGTTGTTCGAAGGACGATTAGCACTAACTCATGGTTAACATCTAATTCGGATTGCTTTCTTCTTTTGCTCAAAAGCATTTTCTCAGCTTTTCTCGGATATTCCTTGATATTCCCTCTAGAGCAACCGATCATAAATTATAGTCATTATGACTTTTAACTGACCAAAAGTTTTCTCTATCCCTAGCGAGGTTATTTTTAACCCATCTCTTTAACCGTAATATCAACTTTCATTTTCGCATAGGTTATGTTACCTGTTTCAATGAATAGTTCACACACGTCCTCATGTCCCTGAAAAGCTGCAGTGTGGAGAGGAGTGCTTCCCCGAAATCCTGGGCGGGTGAGATCGGCTCCATGCCTTAAAAGCAACTCACAAACTTCTCGGTTTCCGTCATGGCAGGCTATAACTAAGGGCTTTAAATTTCCTTGCTTCAGGTAATTTTTCACCCTTTGGTCCTCAAGAAGAAGAATGCATATCTCCACGCCGCAGGTACGTACGACTGAATCCAGTGCTGACATTTCAACTTCGTTCGCTATTAGTGGGTCTGCTCCCCTTTCAAGCAGAAGCCGGATCATCTCTGTTCTTTCGAACCTTAAATAAGTCAAATATTTGAGAAAGTAAGATGAGAATTTAATGAAATTTCTTACAGAAAAATTGTTTTGCCCATCTAGTCCGTAACAGCAGTCGGCAGCAAAAATACAAATCAAACCGAAGGGTGAGGAAAAGTAGACAAGGCACACAGCAAAGTCTGGTCGTCTTGTTTCTGTTTGGCAGGTTGATGAATACCGCTGCTGAAACCAGTTTCAATTCTCATGGAACGCAAAGCGTTGTAGAGAATGGGTCAACATCTGATCCCCAATCCATCTCGTATGGAGTCCCGCAAGAGTCCTTGATCGGTCCCTAGCTGTTTATAATCCACATCAATGACCCATTTTTGGTGGTAAAGCATTATTAAATCCAATTGTATGCGGATGATATCCTCCTATACGTTAATTAGCAGTAGCTCCATCACCGACATAGAATCCATTTTAATCCGAAGCCTCTAATAGAGTGGCTTAATAATAACTTCCTCCACCTCAACTATAGCAAAACTAAGATAATGTCATTAAAGATGTGAATATTGTTCATCGTGGTGTCAGATAGGAATGAACGTTTATTCGTTTGTCTCACCATAGAATCGCTTTGAGATATTGATCGCGACGTTTCGACTGCAATACTGCTAGTCTTCATCAGGCGATGAGGTCGATTGTTTACTGGTAAACGTCAGAGGATTGCCCTAGTTAATAGTTTCATAGTCAGGGCAGGGGACACTGTCCTGACACGAGTCTATCAGTTTAAGTATCTTGGCGTTATGCTGAATCTATACCTCTCGTGGAATGACCACATAGACTACATCGGGCGCTAAATATCGGCAAAACCCGGAATGCTTCGTAAAGCATGCAAGGTCATTCCGCGTGCATGAGTCGTGTTTAACACTTTATAACGCTATGGTGCTATTGCGCTGTCTTATGCATGGGACCCCTGCTGTAAGACCGACGGTGGGTACAGGCTAAACAGTTTCGCAATCGCAGATATCTCACTAACACGCTTCCTCTGGACCTGAGGAGCGAGCATGATATTAATAAGTTTTCTTTTGGCCTAAAAAGGCACTTAAGATCCAAGTCTAATTTAGCCTCCCTTACTTTGTTATACTTGGTTATACAATTTGTTATCTTTATTTGCATTGTGTGTTGGGCACGGTCCCATTCAAACCAGCCTCTCTGAACTGGGTACCCCTGACTAAGTGTTGTTGAAAAAAAAATAAAATAAAAATAAATATTTTGAATCAAGGAAAAAAGTGTATGTCTTTGGCATTCTTTACCCAGGAATTTGTTCAAGATGAAACGGATTGCAACTTGAATCAAAGAAAGACTATCGTCAACTCGTGGGTACGTTGTTTAGAAAATAATCAATTAGTTATCACCTCTGCTTTTCCCACAGTAAATTTTAGGAAATGATAGAAATTCAGATTATAAATATACTATCCTTGTTCTGGAAACACAATACTTTTCTTGCTGCACGAAGTGCCGAGTAAAAAAATGGACAATTTCCGTGTTTTACATCTTGCGACCCCTCAGTCTCTTGGTTTGCGGTCTACAGAATGTGTAACGAAACGACTAACGAAAACGCGAACAAAATAACCCATTTTTTCAGAGGTTTTCGATGGGTTTCGATGTTCTAACGACAAACACATCTCCTCTGGACCCTATGGCCATACTTAACCGATTGAAAAAACGACTCGAACCAATCGGATAAAATTTAAGGCTAATTGAAATCAGGTTACTGACAGTAAAAACCAATGTAAACACATTTCATGGCAATGAAAGAAAGAAAGAAAGAACATATGCGAAACAAAGTCGACACAACTCCTCCCCGAAATAGGACGCAAAACATAAGCTTATGTTTTCTTATCTCGATTTCTGCTGTTATTTTAAAGCTAATGCTCAAAATCACATCCATTTCCCCCCGTGACCTTAAGGAGTCCTTATAAAGAAGAAGAAGAAGTGCCTTTATTTATTATACATTCATTCAAACACATAACCTACTACATTACTACAAGGTATGAGATCAGGCCAGCGTCGAAGTTGAAGGAGTAGAAGAGCAAATGCTCATCTTCTCGTCAAGTTTAACGTCTGGAAGAGTCAAAGGCTCTTGAATCGTACTAATGTGAAAGATTCCTGTGTGTCTTAAATTTGGTAAGACCTCTATCCTCTGACCGTGCTTTAGCGCACGATGCACGCTCTCGGCGAGGAATTTGATGCCACCGAGCTTCGGCGAGCGCTTGCTTCTTTGGAAACGATAGATCTTCGCGCTCTCGAGTTCGGACCCGATTAATTACGAAAACGTCTACTACGAGTGAGCGAGTGACTCATTTGCATATCCTTGTAACTACAATAACTCGTGGTACGCTCGCGCGTACCCACGAGTTAAAAACTAGGACCCTTCTGGAGTAAAACCCATTCCTGAATGAAAGACAATGTCATTCACAACGAATACCCCTTACTAGTTAGGATACACAATTTAAATCCCCCGTAAGAGGTGATCATGAGCTAATAGGACCAAACGCAAAGAGCGACGAAATAACTATCTCGCTCGAGCTCATTGCCATGTCCGTGCAGTAGCTAAGAATTTTTTAGCACAGTTTTTCTAATCCAACCATTCCCCCCCCCCCCCCCCCGGCGTCTTCTTAATCGTTACCTCGCGGGAGATTTGAATAAATTTTCTTTCCTAGGGCAGTGTTCTGCAGGCAACAGTCACGGTCTTCGTGTTCATCATATGTTGCAAAATCAGGGGAGGAAACATTGCATTTTGCTTTTTCTTAGCAGTTGAAACGGAGATTCGAGGAAATACATGAGCGAATGTTATTGTTGTTGTTGCTGTTGTTGTTGTTGTTGTTTTTGTTTTTTTTCACCTGTTGCTTACCCCTATTCTTTCCTTTTTTACTTTTGTTTTGTTTTGTTTCTTTAGCTTCGTTTTGTGTTCTGTTGTTTT
>JBBMOI010000013.1:12952500-12987500 GCA_038088405.1 Porites divaricata
GATGGTATGATGGACCCGATTTATCTTTTCTCTCCGTGAGATGTTCACTTTGTTATTGATCGCAACGTGTTGAATGCTCCGCTGGTTCTTTTTTTTTTTTTTTCACGCTATGCTGTCGATGTGCTGTGCAGGACTTTAAAAGAACTATGATTACATGTGATTGGTGTATTTCGAACCTCAACCATGATTGGTGGATTTCTATCTCAATTATTTGACTCTTGACATTTCACTCTTTTAAGAGTGAAAACTCGCTGAGAGGATGAGATCAAGAGAGGATAAATCCTCTCTTGGATGAGATCGAAACTCCAGATATGTTTATGTAAAACCCGCTTATTGTTGTGTGAAAAGATCAAGCTTCCTTAATCCTAGTCGGTAATTTTTAACCTATCGGCAATCGCCTTGAGAATTTCGCCTTGTGCTTCTACTGTGGCTTGTAGTTTGAGGATGGCTTCCTCTTGCTTTTCTTGTCTCAAAGTCTCGCAAGTTCCGCGAAGTTCGTCTCCTGGATTGCTTTCTCCAGTTCTGTAATTGAGAAGCTTTTCCATAAAATCTCTATCAGAAAGATCATTGCCAGCTAGAACAATCCTTTGGGATTAAAAGAAGCATTATGGTAAGGCTCTACATCAATATCTAACGTTTTAATTTTTGTTCAAAGCTATGCTCAAGGTGTCGTTGATCGTGATCCGGCTAAATTCGACCAGGTATTACTGCTGTACCGGGAAACAGAAAAGTCGTTTCTATGTGTTGTTGTAGTTGTTGTTGTTGTTTTTTAGAATGCAGTGAAACCTATATAAGACGGACAACCACGGGACATTCGCTGGTGACAGTCGATTTCCGTGGTTATCAGTTATCACATCTTGGTTTGTTTTAGACTGTTAGCACTGCCCTATTTTCCCGAAAGATCGTCAACAGCGATTAATGCTACAGGCGGCCATCTTGACGGAGTCCAGCTTATGACTATTTCAACTAATTAAGGAGGAGGGGATGATTTGCGAGGAGGTGAGGATTTCATTTTCCTCCCCTCGCTTCCCCCACCGCCCTCCCCTCGGTACATTTGAAACCAATTACAAAATGGCTACCAGTGACGTTCAGCGCTCGATCTAGACGATCTCACGAAAAAATTGTGCACTGTGAACAGTTTAAATTTGCTTTAGGTCAAACAAAAATCCATCCTTTGGCAACACCAAACGTTTCAGCAGCCTCTCTTTATTTTACATTCCATGGTGGGAGTATTGAGTTTGAGAATTAAGGTAACGAGATTTGTGCATTTAAATTTTGTAAAGTTGAATAACCCAAAACGATCAAGAACACGTGATGTCTTTGTAGATGTATAATCAGAAGCACCAAAAAAACGTCTTTGCATGTTTACCCTTTCACTGTAATGTGTCTGTCTGGCAATATTGACATTAAAAGGTCCAAACCTTCAATTTCTAGTTTGTAAAGTTAGATAGTACTGAAAGCCTAAACAACAGCTGTCTGTGTAGATACCATTAAGCAGTAGACAAATTTGCTGCATCCTTACCTTTTAACCATAGTATTACGGTTTGGCTTTATTTCCATGTCCTTGTCATGTGCATATCGCAGAACAAACCTCGGGTAGTACTTTACAAGCTTCTCCACAATTAACGTTTGATCTATTAAAGATCGCAAAGATGCTGTCCTTTTTATTGAATCTATGTCTCCAACTGCCAAACCAACCTACAAAACATCAGACAAAATTCAATAATTTCCATGGCGATGATGATAGTAATACGTACTTAAGTGAACTTCTATTGGGCTTCTTACCATACAAAATGTACACACATTAGAGACAAACTATCACGCCCACTTCAAATCATGCCCATTCACGGAGTACCGCAGGGCTCTATTCTTGGACGTTTTCTAACAAAGACTACAAATTAAAGTGCCCTAGTCTCAGAACTCTTTTCATGAATAGTACTTTAAATATACTGTAACACTCTCTCTGCTTTCAAACCTAAAAGGATGTCGGTTTCATGATTCCAAGTAAAGCACATGTTATCCAATTTTGACGTTCAACCCAGTTTTATGTGAATGTTAAGACGTTTGCCCTGATATCATACAGAATTGGAAGCGTTGAAACTTGAAGATTTCGATGCAGATCAATCTTGTCTCAGCTCAATTATATCACATGTCGGAACCTCAAATGGCTGAAAAGTGCTTCATAAATTCAAAAACAGGCAATTTAAATCCGCGATTTGGATATTCGCCAATTGTCAGAAAAACTGCCAAAATGGGGTCAAGATTTATGCGATTCAATAGAAAGATGGGGGTGAAGATGAGGTGACCAAAACTCGTCACAAGAAGGATTGTACTTGAAAAAACAAACGAACACACATGTGTTACACCGAATTTTATATGTATTATATCGTTTCTTTGTTTTATGAACACCCGTCGGGTCATTCGTCATAAAAACTTTACCCCTTACTAGTTGTCAGAAGAACCGTATCCAGTTTGTCACTTAAGAATATTATCGGTACAAAGAGTCTTGGATACATAATTACTGTTGCCCTTCTTGGCAAAAGTAGTTTCGCTGTGCCTACCAGCAGGTTGACCAGCACAACAGAGACTGTCAAGACAAAAAGGAAGAACAGTCCAATGGTGATCATAGGCAATGGTACTGTGACTTCATTGGACCAGTCGGCCACCAATACATCAGTATAATCTAGTTCTCCAATCATCATGACAAGGATTTTTCCCATGGCAAACAAAAAGGTCGAGAAATTACCCTGAAAGGAAACATTTAATAAAGTACTTTGTCAGATATCGCCCCTATTTTAGGATAAAGGGTCCCAATCCAAGTAGGGTTTTAGAGGCGGAGCTAGAAAAGTTCCAGGTCAACCCTACCCAAAGTCATATGGGTGGCTTCTGACTAAATTTCCCTTTTTTGATCAGTATCGTAAGAAAGTTATCTCTTTTGGTCTTTAAATGACTGTGTTGTCAGACATTGTTACGGCTTGAAAGAAAAAAAAAACACACAAACAAGCAACAACAACATTTCTTAAGTTTATCCAGTTACGTAGGTAACTGCACCGTTCTCGAGCTATCCCTTTTTGCCTTCTGTTTTCCTGCATTTTTTTTTTCTTCAGTTGACATTTGTTCAGCTCCGTCCGTGCGAAGAACTTTACGGGTAGCAACGCCCCCGCGGTTAATACAATTGGTACAAATCCGGCCTGTAGAGCGGGAGGTCTCGTCTCCGATCCCGATCACTCTGGGTCTTAAAACTGCGCGGAAGAATGACCTTCAAGTCGCTCGGGTGACTCGTTAAATAGGACAATTGCACGATGACGCCATTGTACAACTACCAGAATGCTTCAGTTTGTTGTTTTCTTGTGCAAATTAGGGCTTTCGCTTTTTTTTAAGCTCAGGGGATTGAACAATTTATAAGAAAGAAAAAACGAAATGGATTCTGGTAGTTGTAGTCAAATGTCGTCATAGTGAAAATGGCCTACTCTCGATCTTGTCTCCAGGAGGACTTTAAATTTGTCCAAACTGAATCGAAACTTATAGCAAAGTGAGAAAAATTAAGAGGGTTTAAAAAGATCACGTGGAACTGAGCCCCAACACAAGCAGCCCCCAAGCACAAGCGCGCCATGCAAAAAATGTGACCTATCTTCCACGAGTTTTCGAAGGGAGACAGATAGTCATTGGGCACCTCAAGCACTAACGGTATTAGGGAACTTAACCAAAGGCCACGATTTTGAGCAACGCAATTCAACGGGAAGTGAGGCGTTTTCTCTTTTAAAATATCTTAAGGCTAACAAATAAGAACTGCTTATTATCTTTACTTCCACAGGAACGATTTTTTCCCCAGTTGAAATTTTGGGCAAGACCACTAGCAGAAGAATGCAAAAAATCGACTTCCGGTTGACGTGCGTCGCTCAAAAAACGCCGGCTTTGCTCAAGCTCCCTGTTATTATAACAGAAGCGGTCAATAATGCTTACTCTCGATCTTTCTACTACAGTTCTTACCTGACCTTTCAGTAACACGTAAAACACCAAGCAGTAACCAATTAAGGTGATGAGAAAGGAGGTTATTACTTTAATAAAAGTCCAAAGCACTTCAATGTACATTGTCACGTATAAACCGAGTTCGCCGAATCGACGAATAGCTAATGTAAAATTGACGTAGCATAGCAGCAGAGCAACAATCCCTGAATTCCACTGTACTGTTTCACTGTATACAGCCTTGACATTGTCACCAAATATGAATGGAAGGATAAAAATCAACGCCAATACAAACATTCCCATCTCTATCCAGTTTGAGAGGTCCCGGAAGTAGGCCAATCGCATCAAAGTAAGTTGAATCGTTTCCTTTATAAATTGGGAAAGCAACAAAACAAGAAGTATGATAGGAGTTGCTATTCCTAGCTCTGATGTTTGATTTAGTTCTTCAGCCTTTTTCCCGGACAGCAATGTACTTCTAGATCTTGCGTTTAAAATGAACATAGAGTAGAGAATGACAAAAACAGCGAAAAAAACAAGATTGAAAATAGTAAGAAACTTTCCAAGCTTCATCCACTTCACACGAAGTAACACTTGTGTAACAAGATGATTCAACAGTCGTTCTCGCTTATGTTTGGCCATGATTGCAGGGGGGAAGTCAGCATATTTATAACAATACGTGTACGGATCAATATATCTCATGTTGAACTTGACAGTAAAGTCCTCGTGCGATGGAGGCAAAGGACTGTAGGTGACACACTGATCAAGAACAATTTCTGCAACATCTGGGAGCTTTTCTATTAACGTCTTAAATGCAGAACCTTCGAGGACCTCCTTCCACCTAAAATGAGAAAATTTCATTTCAGTTTTACTACAAGTGAGACTTCTAATGAAAGTGTGGACAATGCTATAAGTAATATGTCAAGCGTGAAGACGCAGCCTTTCATCAACAGACGAAACACCGAGAAGAGAGTTGAAAATGCGACGCGCAGCGGAGTATTTTTGACGAACTTCGAGGTGATTGATCTGGTGATGAAATACTGTGTCGAATGGTTGATATTACTTCTCAAACAAAATGATTTTAGAAGGAGAAATTAAGGATGCAAAAATAACAAGTTTTTCATCTGATTTCCAAACACTCATTAAATATTAATTTCTTTTGTATTTTCTTTATGAAACATTAATGAGTTTGCGAACTTTAACTCTAAATTATTTCCTTCATTTAAAACAATCTGAAGATTCTGGGTAGTGGCCACGTATCCAGGCCGCGTAGTTGTGCGAGTAAAAAGGAAAACCACTTCTCGATCTTTCGGCTGCATTTGATACTGTCGATCATGATATCCTCCTCTCGCGACTGTCCAATCGCTTTGGAATTACTGGAACTGTATTGGAATGGTTTCGATCATATCTTTCTGATCGTACACAGTTTGTGCAGGTTAATGGTGCGTGCTCTGCTTCTCATGTCCTTGAGTTTGGTGTACCGCAGGGATCCGTTCTTGGCCCGTTGTTATATTCAATGTACACATCCCCTCTTGGCGAGATGGCTCAACGCAATCAAATGTTCTATCACTTTTATGCTGATGACACTCAGCTATATATTACGTTCAGGACGTCGTCTGTTTCTGATATGAATCTGAGTAACGCCAAATTAGAAAATTGTGTTCGGGACATGGACGCATAGATGATTTCCAACAAACTAAAATTAAACAAAGACAAGTCGGAAGTGCTCCTAATATCCTCTTCCTATCGACCTCGGCCACCCCTATCTTCTGTCGACATATGTGATGAAACTGTATCTTGCTCCTCCAGTGCACGCAATATTGGAGTTGTTTTTGATCAGTCCCTTTGTATGGTACCTCATGTCAATGCTGTCTGTCAATCGTTCTTTTTCCATCTTCGTAACATTGGTTTCATACGCAAATATCTTACTTATGATGCTGCAAAGATCATTATTCATACCTTCGTAGTTTCTAAACTTGATTATTGTAATTCTTTATTGTACGGCTTACCATCCTATCTTATACGAAAGCTTCAACATGTTCAAAATTCTGCGGCTCGCCTTGTCAACCAGTGTCCAAGATTTTGCCATATTACTCCAGTCCTGAGGGATCTTCACTGGCTCTCTGTCTCCTCTCGTATTGAATTTAAAATTATGTTAATTGCTTACAAAGTACTACATGATCGAGCTCCAATCTATTTACAGGACCTCCTTCAATTGTATACACCCAGTTGCAATCTTCGAGCCTCTAATAGAAATTTTTTAGCTAAACCCTATTTTAATCTCAATTTGTATGGCAAACGAGCGTTTTCTGTTGCTGCTCCGGAACTTTGGAATAATTTACCGGAGGATATTAAATCTGCAAACTCAATTGATGATTTTAAACGCAAACTTAAAACATTTCTTTTTATGCGAGCTTATGAATCGTGATTTTTTAATCTACATTTATGTACATTTATCTACTTAGTAGTTAGCGTCTAGTTTTAATGTCAATTTCTTGTGATTGTTTTTACTTTTTAGTTTTGTCTATTTTTGTAAACAGCGCCGTTGAATCTTGTAGAAAAGGCGTTATATAAAAGGATTATTATTATTATTATTATTATTATTATTATTATTATTATTATTATTATTATTATTATTATTATTATTATTATTATTATTATTATTGCGGGTCCGGTTTTTAAGGCTTGGAACTCGGCATGGGCGTCTTTGGGGGTTAATTTCTGGTCCAGGGATATTTTGAGGTTTTGTTGGACCCTAGAAAGTTTTTGGGGTTTTGATTTTTGTCCCCTTAGATCATCCCCGTCACTTGAAATCCGGAATAACCCCCCCCCCCCCCCCCCATCCCCTCGGGATTGGAAATGAGAGACTTCTCTAACAGAGTGCTCTTTATTAAATGTACCTTTGATGTTTCACAAGTGTCTTTGCCACATCCTCCGCTTCCCACTCGATCCCTACATCTATACAAGTCATATTTCTCTCATTTCTGGCTGTGACGTCCGCACCTCTGTCTAAAAGAAACTGCAGCACATCAAGGCGGTTGTATCTGCATGCGAGATGAAGTGGGGTGTTTCCATCACTGTCCTTCTCTTCGAGTGTACTCGGCAAAAAGGGATTCATTAAAACAACGACTGTCTGTAAGGATCCCACCGTCACAGCCAAATGAAGGGGCGTTGTATTGTTCATGCATTTAGCTGAGACATCCGCACCCTTTGAAATCAGGAATTCACACGTCTTTCTGGAATCAAATTTTTTACGGAAAAAACACCATGAAAAAATATGTTCATAAGCCAAGGCTTAAGGTACACTTCGGCCGTTACTTCTTTTATAAGTAGGGATTGGGGATTGTTGGCTAAGAAATCAGTCATGGTGGGGCCAAACCACCCCCCCCCCCCCCAAAAAGCTTATCAAAACGTGACAATTTCAATTAATAACTTTGCTTTCTTTAACTCTTTCCCAGCCAAACTTGGCCTGAAAATACGAAACATCAGGAAAATCAAAATGGCTTATAGGATGACACCAAATGTCAAATTATGCCGTCACATTTGCTGACGCCATTCGTAAGTAAATTTTAAACTTTTGAATTTTCCAACTTTTTTATATCGTTTTTGAAAGAACTATTCAAGGGAAGTTGAAAGCTGAAAATTTTTTTTCAATATCTCAAATATGAGCTGAGATATAGCATTTTGAATTTGGACAAATTCAGAGTACAAGAACGGGGCACCCCCTTGAAAAATAAGTCTAAATTTATGAGTTTTATTGTCGAGTCACCCTTGCTATTTAAGTTACATATAACACACCTTTACTGTCGAAATAAAGCTAAAGGAAAAAGAAAAATTTAAAAAAAGAAATTCTTAACTGCGCAAAAACCCGGAAAACAGTGTTGTCACGTCATAAAATGTCACGTGATCAATTTTTTTGGCTTGCTTAAATAAGAGTCAAAAATCTAAAATGATACGATTTTGACCAACTTATTTCGCAAAAAAACTGTGAAAAAAAATCAGAGGCATCATTTTTTGAGGAAAAGTATGGTTCCGGGGGTTGCAATCAAATTTCTTTGCGGTCCCATAACTCGGGTTTTACGTCTCGTAGCCAGAAACGGTTTTCGCTGTTTTACTCCTCTTCTAAAGCTCCTTCAAATGAAATAAGTTTGAATTTGAAATTAAAACCTGCAGATAACCCATTTTGGTGACTTCAGCCTTAGTGACGTCACAATTTGACATTTTGCGTTTAACTGAAAAACTTGATATCATTTTGTCAACAATCGTAGTCTATCTGGAAAGTTTGGTCGAGAAATGAAAAGAAATGTAAAAGATACATAAATTTAGTCTTAATAAGCTCTTTGGGGGATGGTTTGGCTCCGCCGTTGTTTTTTTGAATTTTGAAATCTCTTGCCCAAAGGGAAACTATAAGGTGCCGGGCGGATGTTGGTGAGACCAGTTACCTTATCCGTAAGGCGTTTTGGAAACGTCCGGGAAAACCTCCGGGGTTGAGTACGGCATTATATCTGACTCGTCCCCAGTCGACTCTCTCTGTCTCTCCTTAGTGGCGCGAGGGGTGTGGGGACGAGTCAGGGATTACATGATTTTTTTTTCCAAAGCACCTTTGAATCGGAATTAACAAGTCTCCCTGAGAGCTCCCCTGAGATCAAACCATACTGAGCACAAGAGGTCACCTATTGACACCTATTGGGTCAACCAGAAGCGCATAGGGTTTTTTAACAAAAGATTATTTTGTTGCACTCGTTACAAATTTAAATTTAAAAAAAGACAATGTTTGTAAACAGTATACACGCAGTCTCCTGCCGAATGTATGGATTTGCCGACTTATTACAAAGCACACCAAGTTAGGTTACAAATGCTAACTCCAAAGTTCCCCCTTCCTCTGCGCCTGGTGTCTTCCCTGCACCCCAGAGAGAATATGAAGGAAAATGCAAATTATTGCATAGATTTTGGGTACTTGTTTCGTCATAACTTACGCGTGTTTATTGTTGGCGGCGAAATGAAGAGCTGTCATTCCACGAGCTTCCCTTTGATCTACACAACTGGCAAATAATGGGTACTTGGCGAGCGCAACCAAACAATCTACTGAGCCATTCTCAGCTGCGATGTGAATGGGTATCTTCTCATGCATATCACGCCCTCTTACACACACTTTATTTTCCAGAAGAATTGTCAACATCTTAAAAGGAAAATAGGAGACCGATAAGTGTGCAATTTTAAAACGAGAAATGGGAGATCTGGCCATAAAAAAACGCTCTGATTTTGTTTTATTATTTTTTTATGAGGTTCGTGCCCAATGCAAAATAAATGGCGTAATCCTCTATCCTGGAAAGGTATTTATTTCAAGCACGTTTTAGAGGAGGAGGGGAGGGTTTCAGAGAGGGAGGCTAATTTAATTTAAGTGCCGCGTTACCGATGACAAAAAAAAAAGAAAGGATATTAAACGCTTAGACAATAGCTAGGGCAATGACTGTAAATTATGGAGATTTATGTATGGTATTCTGTGGTATAAGTAATTTTCAACATTTTTCTTCACTTGTGGAAACCTTAACCTTAATTTCTAAAAGGTAAAATGACAACCTAAAGAAAACTGTTTTGTATATTCTCTCGTCCGTATTAATATACCATAAATAAATTGATGACCAAATTAATTGAAAAATAACAGAAGAATACCTCAGAATTGTCCTGTCCACAGGCAAGGTGAAGCACATTTCTCTTATCTTTGTCCTTCATTTTTACTAAAACTCGATCTTTGTCCACTTCTATCAATGATTTCAACATTTCAGGATTTTTGTACGTAATAGCCAAATGAACGGCACTATTTAATGAAACGTCAGTTGCAAAAATGTCCGCTCCATGGTCTACCAACATCTTGGCAGATTCCACAGCTCCGCGCGTCACAGCCATTAGAAAAGGTGTCATCTCCAAAATGTCCTTCGCTTCTAAGTCAGCTCCGCAATCGATCAAAAACTTTACGATTTGGCTGTGATTAAACTCTGCTGCGCTACAAATGAAATAAAAGGGTTAAACGCGTTCTATTACGCGTGTGTGTTATCCACTGAAAAATAATCCCTATTCGAGTAAATCTGCATCTAAAAAGTTGAATATGGTCACCGTGAAAATGATGTTCGTTAGCTGCGTAACCCCAAAAGTATGTAACAGTTTATATACTACAATTGTCAATGCTCCTCTAAGAGTTGGGCGCTCTGAAATACATTCATGTTCAAGAAATATGGTTTTCTGCATAAGTTTATATATTCACCCGACGAAATTTTGGTAGTAAGCTCTTCCGCCCATCCGTCCGCATCTCATGCACATGAACGCCAATCAAGCTAGTGTGGGCGCCTCTGGGTTGGAGGTGATGGGAGGCCAGGGTGTAAATATAAGACTCTCAACTCGATGCAAGGTTTTAGCACGTTGCGGTTCTATTTACAGATATTTTTTTCTTAAACTCACCAAGCTTTTATAACAAAAGGGAAATGGTACACCTCAAAAGTTAAGTATAGGCAAGTTTTTTGATTTCTTTGCAATGTCTTTAAGTTAGTTGTATGAAATTTATTGTGAGTGTCTTTATGGGAGCTTCGGTCTTATTAATGTCTAGTCTACATAATGAATCAATTAAATGATAAAATACTACTACTACTACTACTAATAATAATAATAGTAATAATAATAATAATAATAAACAAATCCCAACCCACTATACCTATGTAGCGGCGTCCTTAGTTTGCCATCTCTGTTGTCAGTAACTGCATTATACAACATAAGTAGCTCTACCATTGACAAGTGGCCGTGTTTTGCCGCCAAATGGAGCGGTGAAGCAGATGCTGTGAAATTAACAGCGTCACGATCCGCGCCGTGTCGTAGTAAAAGTTCTCCCACTCCCAGGTGGCCTCCGATGCAGGCGTAGTGAAGAGGAGTGTTGCCTTCTCTGTCTTTTGAATTCACAAATCCACCAAGGTCTTGCAGCTTTTTGGATGCTGTTTGAACGAAAAAATTAAAGCGCTTGGTTTCATATCATCATCATCAAAAGCTAAGAAATTAACATGATAAGTGGATATATGTATCGAACGTTTTCACAGAGACCAAAATGCGCCTTGGTTACTTCCCCTCCCCCCACCAACACCACAACCAATTTTGCATATTAAATATTGTCTGTGATTTCTCGTGGGACGACGTCATACATGGCAACAGTGATTGCGTAAAATTTTGGGGGTAAACATGGTTCATTATGGTCTCGGTGAAAATGATCGATGAACAGAAAAAGGAAGTGCCTTAAGTGTTGTAAATTTAAGCCTGAAAATGGAAAAATGGCAATTAAATTAACAGTTTCCTAAGGATGGGGCCCGCTTCAGTGTTGAGCAAATATAAGCACAAACTCATATTTCCCATTTATTCACCGGAGCTCAGTTGTTCGAAGGACTATTAACAACAACTCAGGGTTAACATCTAATTCGTATTTCTTCTTTTTTTTTTTCCCTCAAAGCGTTTTTTTTTTTAACTGACCAAAAATTTTCACTAATCTATCCTTAGGTTATTTTTTACCCCTTCTTTTTAAACCTTACCAACTTTCATATTTTCATAGGTTATATTACCTGTTTCAATGAATAGTTCACACACGTCTTCATGTCCCTGAAAAGCGGCAATGTGTAGAGGAGTGTTTCCCCGAAATATCGGGAGGGTGAAATCGGCTCCATACCTTAAAAACAACTCACAAACTTCTCGTCTACCCTCATAACAGGCTAGAAGCAAGGGCTTTAAATTTCCTTGGTTTAGGTAATTTTTCACCCTTTGGTCTTCAAGAAGAAGAACGCATATCTCTACCAGGCCGGTACGTACAGCTGAATCCAGTGGTGACATTTCAATTTCGGTCGCTATAAGTGGGTCAGCTCCCCTTTCAAGCAAAAGCTGGGTCATCTCTGTTCTTTCGAACCTTGAATAAAACAAATATTTGAGAAAGTACGATGCGAATCAAATGAAATTTCTGAATTTTTCCCCATCTGGTCTGTAACAGCAGTAGGCAACAAAAATGTAAATCAAACTGAAGAGTGCGAAAAAGTAGACAAGATACACTGCTAAGACTGGTTTTTCTGTTTATATTTGGCTAAAAACAGTTTCAATTTTTGAGTCACCAAGCTCGCGTTTCAGTAGTTCTTAAAGAAGCTGTGTCACGTTCTTGGAGATATTTTTAAAATTCTAAAAAATTTGGAATCAAGGAAAACAATGTATTTTTTTGTCCAGGATAAAAACGGATTCCAACTTGAAAAAAATAGGGCCAGTCTGAAACAAAACCCATTCCTGAAGGAAACACAAAGGTTGTCTACCATTTACCACGAAGTCCCGGAAATTCCGGTTAGGATATAAATGGTAAACGATTTTTTTGTTTCGTCCCACAAGAAAATTCCCGGAACAAACGGAAATTCTGAAAAGGTAGTCCCGTTTTCCCGATTGGGACGTTCCGAATGGAAATTCTTTTACCATTTACAATTAAGTTTCTTGAGTTTCGTACCATTTTCATGTTGTAACTAGAATCCAGTCTAGCGCGGCGCGACAATCCGGAAATTTTAGGCAACTGGTAAACGACACGTACCATTCTTACCGACCAAAAATGCCCAACCAAAATGTCCCGAATCTTTTTATAAATGGTAAACAACCAAAGTTATTCACATGAACAGCCCTTAGTTTGGAGGCGCAATTTTAATCCCACGTAATTAAGAAATTAAGAGGTGAGAACAACCACAGAGAGCGACAATGATGAAATATGTATCTAGGTGATTGCCAAGGGACAGGGCATCTAGGAATTTTCCAGAACTCACAGTTTTCCTAAGCCAACCTACCCGAGGCGTTTCCTTAATCGTTTTCATTGCGAGAGATTTTAAAAACATTTCATTTTTATCAGTTGGATGAGGTCAATTAATTAACTTTCTTTGTCGAAGGACAGTATGAAAAAGTGAAGGAAAACACTTTTTCTTAAAGCAGTTAAAGCGGAGATACATAAGAGAATGTCCTTTTTCAGTTGTTGCTTGCTCCCCCTTTTTATTTGTTTATTTATTTTTATCAATCTCCATCAAGTACGCACATAAGCACTGTGCGCCTTAGTATGCCAGATGGCAAGGGCACAACCCAGCTCGAACATATTGAAATGCATTTGTTCTATCATTTGCTCCATACATTAATTAATCGCAGATACCTTACAGCAGTATGAATTGGCGTGAAACCATCTTTGTCCTTTAAGTTAATATCCGCCCCTAAATCCAGAGTAGTTTTGACATCCTGGATATTATTAACACGAACAGCTCGATGAAGAGCAGATAGTCCATCGTGGTCAATCGTGTTCAAATTCTCCATTCCTTCTAGGGCACCATTTGCAAAGTAAAGGGGCAAGCCAGATTTGACTGGTTCAAAGGCTTGAACATCGTGGCCATCAATTGGATGAACAGGTTTCCGACTTGATTTGGTGCTTCCTGGGTTCGAAATGAGTTCGATCGAGTCACCGTATATCAAAGGCCGCACTTTAGTCAGAGAGGTATTGCTACGTTGTGTACCCCCTGAGGAGGGTTTGGGACTACCTGATGAATGAAAAAACATGGCAAAGACGTTATAGGGTGTACGTGTATGTACTTTTGCGTGAATGATGGAAGTTGCAAGACCTGAATCTTCAGTTGCCATTGATCCGCTTCAGTGAACCTCCGATGATCATTAATGTTCAAAACGGCCCCCTCTAGTATAAACCACCGGTTTTTCTTAATATATTATATATTATACACGTATATACACGTGTGTGTGTCTACTTTCATTCAAAACATATACATCTTTTCATTACAATTTTTACAATGTAAACACTGAAAGAGACACTCAAGGCAGATGAAGCAAGGCACCTGTCTACTTAGGAATACTAAATGATATATCCCTGTCAACAGTTTACCATTTTTCTTGCGTAAGTGCCATATCATAAACATAAAAGTATTCCTTATCTGCGTACATAACATGTCATTTATGGACAACGTTAATATAGATATAAAGTATAAACGAGATGTTCATATTTTTGTGGTCTGTTTTGAATGAGTATGCCAATGGAAGTAGTTCTAGACTACAATAATTAAATAAATCATATTTCACTAATAATTTGTATGCATATTTTTTTCCTTCTCCGTGAATGAATAATCAAAACATTATATATTAAATTTGCCCAAATCATTAATCGTGGAGCTGGTTTCATAAATCATAAAATTGTCCATCAAGGTATGAATATAAAAAGAAACTTTAATATTAACAGTACCGAGTAAAACATTAGTCATTTGGCCTTGTTTCTTGTCGAGAATGGTAGAAAACTAAACTACAAATTGCCATATGTAAGGATTCCGGATTCCTGATTATCCGGAAAACTTTTTCTTGTTGAATCTGGAATCCTACTAACGATTGGAATCCCAAATTCCAATGACAAAGACTGGAATCCAGTACCTGGAATCCGGAAACGATGGAATGGAGTCCAGAGTCCAAGACTCTCTTAGATTTCCCTTTATGAGGAAAAAACGCAACTGCGGCCAGATGTATTGCCCGGGGGGGGACTCCGATATGAAACAGACGGGGATGCTCGTCGTCTCGCTTAGAGGTGTAAATTTTGGATTTTGGTCTCGCTTAGGGTGTTCCGGGCAAAGCGCCAATATTTTATGCCGCCAAGGTCTCGTTTAGGGTTCCGCGAAGAAACACAGAATTACGCGAAGAGAAACAGAAGTCAAGTTTTGGTCTCCTTTAGGGGTCGCAAAAAGCTTGAGCCACGCCCAGATGGTCTCCTTTAGGGGTTAAATCCAAAATTTCCGACGAGCATCCCCGTCTGTTTCATATGGGAGTCTCCCCCCGGGATGTATTGCTTGTTTTATGCCTTTCCTGCTACGACACTGTCGTCCAAAGCAGGAGCCGCCTCAAGTTAATGCATATGTTGATCCAACACTGAAAGATCCTGACTATTTACAGAATGCTGCGACTAATTTACTTTAAACAAATCGTGATTAACAGTCTGTGCAGTTTGTGTGTAAACAGGTCCTGTTTCCAAATAGTCGTCTCCGTAAAGGATATCTTGACACCATAACCCCCATCCCTCCTCCCCCACCCCAAAACCTCTGCTAATTATAGAGAAATGACTTATATTGTGCGGAAATTACTAATGACGTGATAAGCACACGAGTCACTAAGAAACCGGCTTATTTTTTCGCGCCTAAGCATCAAGTAAGGGCAAGAGAGAATGAGCTCATTCCCTCTTGGTAAGGGTGAAATCGACAACGTGTAGGAATCCTTGCCATAAAAAATTGATGACCTTATTGTATTGTTTAGACTGCTAATCGACCTTCTTAGGCTATGTTTGTTGCTATTTTGATTTTACTTGTCACTAGCTTTCAGTCGTTAAGGAGACATGCAGAGTAATTATCCCTAGTATGATTAAGTAATTACGTCATGTGGCTTAACAGTCCGAGTATACTTATTGAATGGGTATAAAAAACATCAAATAACCAGGGCTCAAGAAAGGTAATTGGAATGTACCGTGAAATTAACACGTTCATTTTACTTCAATTAAGAAATCACCTAAAACTTCATCCCTACGGAAAAAAAATCAAAGTATTGAATCTTTGAATTAATATTGATATTGCCGCATCTTTCAACTTTGGAAAGCAATCAGCGATCATCCCATATGGCTGATACGTGAGCGTCCACAACTATTATTTTAATCTGAGGAGCAGAAATTTGGTGTGCTCGTAGTTCAAGACAGTTGTTTTAGGCAGTTTAGTCTTTTGCGTGTAAAATCAAGTTAAGTGGAGGACTATCGGTATATTTGATCACGATTCAGTCGCCGTCAAGTCAATCGAGTGATACTGAACTGGCCACTTCGGACGAATATAGTTCGAATCATCGATCATTTAAATATGTACGATTAACCTACGTAAAATGACAAACCTTTGCCATTCTTGTCAACAACATAGCGATATGTGGACATCAAGCTGCTCATGGCGTCTCAACCTCACACGAGTTCAGTATTCATCATTCTACACCGGATCACACTTACGCTGATTTTGCGTGACATGACAAATTGTAATTATTATAGCCAATCACGTGTCTTATAATTAAAATTGTCAACAGCGCAATAATAAACAGACCAATGAAAAAACGATTACTAAACTGATTAATAACCGACTTTTTGTCATTTTAAAAATAATAATAATGGCATTCGCAGTTATAACCAATACTTTCATGTAGGATACCATAATATTTTCAAGCGCC
This sequence comes from Porites divaricata, assembly GCA_038088405.1. Lineage (NCBI taxonomy): Eukaryota > Metazoa > Cnidaria > Anthozoa > Scleractinia > Poritidae > Porites > Porites divaricata. The sequence goes on from JBBMOI010000013.1 coordinate 12,968,737, forward strand.
AAAATTAAGCCTGTCGTGGCCGAACTGATCTGCATGGCATCAAGGTTTTAAAATTTTGAAAAGTTTTTAACTAAAGGAGATAAGATAGGTTCCAGGAGTTAATGGGGCTATAACACGAGGATAGTACTGTTTTGGTCAATTCTGAGTTGAAGTCACCACTTGGTGCCTTTATGCATTCACAAAATGCTCCTATAAAGTTATGAAGAACATGAAATATAGCATATTTTTAGTGCTTTTTCAGGCATAGCCAACAACAAAACTTGCAACTTTGAATATTCAAAGTTGCAATCCGTGTCCATCATTGTCCCCTTAGCAACAGATGAGGAAACAGGAGAAGTAAATATTGCTTAGAATTTTATATTACTTGAATATGGCTAAAAATTTCTAGATGAGCGTTCTATTCAGGTACATTTTTAGAGGTTTATCTAGAAAATTACCTGCGATTTTCTGAAGTTTAATTTTACTCCCTATGTTAGGCTACTTTTCGTAGAAAAATGAAACCTAAAATTTCCGGATCAAAGATGTGATAAAGAGAGGAATAAGAGAAAATCGCATCTTCGTAAAACATTCAATTGCATCTAAAATTTTCGGGCAAGTAACACTGCAGCCCTTGTAATTTCGTAAGCCTCAAAATGCCCTAGGATGACCGAACAGATACATATTTTATAGCCCGCTTAGAATGCATTTCTAGACATCTAAGAGTACCCTGGAAAGCTTAAAACGACCTTTCAATGCATTTAGGAGGAAACTGTCGTTGGGTGCCCCTGAGGTAACTGTTCTAATACCTAAATAGTTTCGCAAATAACAAACCCCTGAAAACTGGCTCATTGGTTTTGAAATATATTGATTCAAGGAACCGTTTCAGCTTTTTTTATTAAAAAGATTACAAATTGCGTGACGTAGCTCCTTCATTCTAATCACGTTTCCCAGATTGCTTGCTTGGGTTCCATGTTTTGTTCCACAGCTTTGACTGAGAAAAAAGTATACAATATTTGGATTAAATTTATTAATTAGTTTTTTTATTTGCCCTTCGTGGAGTTTTATTAATAGACTTTTGGACAGGTGACAGGTGATAAAATACATTCGGTTTCTTATGTCAAGCCTGTATGCTCATTAAAAATGGTTTAATATGCAGGAATCATAACTTGCATGAGACGCAACACACACGACTCAACTTCGTTTTTTCAGTTTATTTATTTCGGAATTGATAACTCAACAATATATTAGCTGTATCCAAGTTTTCTTAATTTGCGTAGTCGCCTTGTTGATAATCTCTCTGCTGTATTGTCATTTCATTGTCCCTCCCTCCTACTCCGATGCTCGTCGTTTTCAGCGAACCATCTTGCGCTACTCTCTCTATTTCTGTAAGCTCTGAAAACCCTGAAGATTACGAGCCTCCTTTAACCGTCAGTTTCCCTTGACACGACCACCTTACCAACTTTTTTGGTTTCCATTTCAAAACCTGGAACAAATTGCCTTTTTTATATATATCACATCTTTAGTGTAGAAATACGAAAATAAATATACTTATATATAACATACAAGCGCCAGTTTCAAACAGCATTTAAAAGACGCTTTCGCCCCATGCAAGGCACTCCGCATTCCATGCCATGGATTCCAGTCTACGTCAATGGAACTTGGATTCCGGATTCCATGAGCTTTATTCCGGATTCCAAAGTCCAAGATTCCGAATTCCAAAAGCAAAATTTTCCCAGATTCCAGATTTCACAGGCAAAATTTTTTCAGGAGTTAGGAATCTGGATTCCCTTGTATGGGGCGAAATGCTTAGTGCTTGTAATTCTCTTGTTCTTTGTCTTTAAAAAAATATTGCCTCTTTGTCAAACGGATATGACATATTTCGTTAAACCCCTCTTCCTGAAAAGCACAGCAGAATTCATGTCGTTTCCCTTTCAACATATCGCTTAAGTAGTGAAGAAAGGTACTGAATTTTAAAGGGAATGCACCTTTGATGATCATTCACTTGAGGTTCACTACATCTCTTAATGATTGTAGCAATGATACGACAAGGAGACCCTTGATGATGCCGCAGTATCAATACACAAATCTGTACACTGTCTTACCGATACTAAAAATAGAAACTGTTTTAATTTCCAATTTGGTAACCCATCTGTACAACCCCGCGAATGATCCCTAGAGTGCAAATGATTCTCGACCCCAAATGAACCTCGTTCCCTGAGTTTCCTCCAACTCGGCCCTGGTAGGAGAGAACCCCAGCAATGCGGTTACGAACGCCAGTGATCTGGGTATCGTGAACTGCGGGATTGAGGAATGGTATGTGAAAGGATAGGACATGAGAGCCTCCCACTTTACAGAACATTGTCGAGTGCCCTCCCCAGACCCACCCATTATGACTTCACTTCATTTTCCAATGTCCAATTTATCAGCTATTGTTCTAAGCAATTCAGTTTGAGCATCGACAGCGGCCTGTAAATCCTTGATGCTTTCCTCTTGTCTTTCTAATCGTTGTTGAAAGTCATAAGTCTCTTTCTCGTCGTCTCCCGAATCGGACTGTTGCTTTCGTAGCGTGTCCATGAAGTCACTATCAACGAGGCCAGACCCTGAAAGGGCGAAGCTGGAGGAAAAACAAAAATAAAGAAAAGCGTTGGAATAATTAAGGGAAATAAAGGAGGTACACCTCAGTATATTGGATTGAGTGCTGTTACGAGAAAGACAAAACATGCCCAAGCTATACAAACTTTTCTTTAGCATGCAGACTTACCCATAAACCAGAAGATAAAAATTAGTTTTATCAATTAGTATTGAGGTTAATTAGCCATGGTAAGGATACTCAAAAGCAGAATCCTATAAAAAAGAGCTGGATTTCGATTTTTACCGTGGCCAATTTGCCGTATTAACCTACGTAACTGATAAAACTAATCTTCGCAGACAAGTAACTACGCCCGTTTAATTATATAACAGGAATTTAAAAATGTTAAAGCAGGCTTGAAAAAATATTAGAAACAAAATATAAGAGCGGGAATCCTGATTGAGGGGGGGGGGGGGGGGCGACAACCAGTTGGCTATTCACAATCGAGGGCGACGAATTTAAAATCTGAAACATTAATACCCTATCATCTTACTGCAACCAGTAGGGAGCTCAAGCGACAACGACGGCAACGGCGACGGCGACGGCAACGAAAACGTCACTTGAAAAAGCACTGGCGCTGTCTCAAACTTCATCGCTGTTATTCTATCTCGTTCAATTTGTCCAAATGTTGCAGAATTTTTCTGGGCTTAAATTTTAAAGATCTGTTAGCTAAGTTAGAAAAAGAAAAAAAAGTTATCTTGTGTTCATATACTCCGTAAAACGTGAAATTAGAAAGTTTCACGTCGTAGTCGTGAACGACGGCAAAGAAATGTACAGTCAAAATCACGTGATAGACTTTATTTTGCTAATCTATAAATATCCAACTGTTTTTGTTTGTTTGTTTGTTTGTTTGTTTTTTTGTTTTTGTTGTTATTGTTGTTGTTTGTCGTTCTCGTTACCAAGGCCGTCGTCGTTGCTTAAGCCGTGAGGTCTCTGGTGGTCACTGGAGGTGGTAAGGCCGAGACTTAAAGATTACACTCTTGATCGTTTTCTTGTGGAACTTGTAGCCTCTTGATACATCTCAAACAGTACAAAAACCTAACTAATCATTATGCATGCTTAGCAAGTTGGACAATCAGTGGAATAGAACTGTTAGAATGAAATACGTGCAGATGTTGCATTTTTGGAGCATGGGTACATTCCCGGTAGTTAGGGCACAACATTACAAGAGCACTGCCTTTCACAAACAGTTGTAGATCCAAGTGACTAACCTTACATCACGCGACAAAAAAACATGGCATAGATCCGCAGTATATGTAGTACGCAATCAGTAGATACAATCACCAATTATCACACGAACGGGCTCTCTATTACGATTCATATACTCGCAACATTTCGCAAAGAAAAACTAACTTACCTTTGTAACAACTGATTCTGGTTCGGTTTTATTTCCAGGGAAGTTTTATAAGCACGCCTCAGGACCCATTTCGGATATCTTCTCTGTATGCTATCTACCAACAAAGCTTGGTCCATCAAGTTTCGAAGAGTCGCTGTCTTTTGAATTGAGTCAATATCTCCAACCGCCAGACCAACCTAGGGAAAATAAGAAATAAGTTTCTGATTTGTATGTTAGCTTGGTTTCTATTGTTCCTGAAAAATACTTCGTCCCAATTACACACTCTGCAAGGTAATTCTTTATTAGAAAATTTAATTTTATTAGAAAATTTAAGTTTTAGTTACAAATAACAGCGATCTTTACCTTCAATAAATAACAACCACTTCTGAAGAGTGGATTATGTAGGATACGATGGGATAGGAGGCGATGCCTATTTCCCTTTCGTAAACGGTCTTTGCCATTTTTAACCTTCGATGACACCATTAGTAATCAAGCCTTTAGTCATGAGAGATAAAATATGTTTCCTGGATTTAGTTACAAAAAGGCAAAAAAATACGTTTTCGAATAGTGTTAGAAAGAACGACGTTGGAGCCCAAGTTGAATTTTCGTTAAAATTTACGAAGGGCTCGGGTCACCTTTTATTGATGTAACATTTAAGAAGGGCCGTTTGTTAGTGTATTTACTTAATTTTTTAGGAATTTTGGCGGGTCGGTGTGGTAGTGGTAAGGCAGAGAGATTAGGATACGAAGGAGACCTGGTTTCACCCTAGGTTGCGATTTTTTTTTTTTCATAGAAACACTCTCAAGAAAAGGTCAACAGGCCTGGGACAACTGCAGAGGCTATGTAGAGCGTTTTCACACACGTGGTCAGTACCTATGCCAGTACATTGGAACAAACGAAAGTTGTTACATAAGAGAAAGGCTTAACTCCCACAGGAACACCAACATAACTGCCGTTTCAATGTTTTTGAACACTAATATGGCGGACGTGACGTCATGTGAAAATACTTTAAAAGATGTGATGGCATTAGAGAGCTTTAGATTCTGAGACGAGTACGACTACGAGTACGAGATTTTCTCAATGCTAAGTATTGCGCGCGCGTGACACAGCGTCATTTGGCGAGAAAACGTGACAGCCATTAGAGAGCTTTAGATTCTGAGACGAGTACGACTACGAGTACGAGGTTTTCTCAATACTAAGTATTGCGCGCGCGTGACACAGCGTCATTTGGCGAGAAAACGTGACAGCCATTAGAGAGCTTTAGATTCTGAGACGAGTACGACTACGAGTACGAGATTTTCTCAATACTAAGTATTGCGCGCGCGTGACACAGCGTCATTTGGCGAGAAAACGTGACAGCCATTAGAGAGCTTTAGATTCTGAGACGAGTACGACTACGAGTACGAGAGTTTCTCAATACTGAGTATTGCTCACGCGTGAACCAGCGTCATTTGGCGGGAAAACGTGATAGCCATTAGAGAGCTTTAGATTCTGAGACGAGTACGACTACGAGTACGAGGTTTTCTCAATACTAAGTATTGCGCGCGCGTGACACAGCGTCATTTGGCGAGAAAACGTGACAGCCATTAGAGAGCTTTAGATTCTGAGACGAGTACGACTACGAGTACGAGATTTTCTCAATACTAAGTATTGCGCGCGCGTGACACAGCGTCATTTGGCGAGAAAACGTGACAGCCATTAGAGAGCTTTAGATTCTGAGACGAGTACGACTACGAGTACGAGATTTTCTCAATACTAAGTATTGCGCGCGCGTGACACAGCGTCATTTGGCGAGAAAACGTGACAGCCATTAGAGAGCTTTAGATTCTGAGACGAGTACGACTACGAGTACGAGATTTTCTCAATACTGAGTATTGCTCACGCGTGAACCAGCGTCATTTGGCGGGAAAACGTGATAGCCATTAGAGAGCTTTAGATTCTGAGACGAGTACGACTACGAGTACGAGATTTTCTCAATGCTAAATAGTGCTTGCGTGTGAACCACCGTCATTTTGGCGGGAAATATGATTGCTGTCGTCATTCCACTACGAGTTTTAGTGAAAATGTCGTGGTAACGGGAACAAGTTATGAAGTGTTAGAGGTTTTATTATTTTACGGCCGGGAGATGGCTTAGGAACCTTCAGTAAAGATAACAGTGCTAAATTTTTTTGGTGAAAAAAAAAGTGCAATGAAGCTTTCCGGGGAATCTATGATTTGAGGATACTCGAAAAAAACTTTAGGCAGTGGTGGATCCAGGGGAGGACCGAAATGCGACCCAAAGAGCCGAAAATTTTTTTGGGGATTAAAAAGGCACCCAGAAATTACAGAAAATTATGAATACTGCATCACTGTCCCAAGGAATTTTGTCCAGGATTGCAGAATAACCCCCCTTATGAATAAAAATAATTCCATCAGTATATCTCGTTCCATTGACACAAATGTCACTTACCAGTAGATTCATAAGGACAATGGACACTGCCAGCACAAACAGCACAAACATGAAGTAAGACAGCTCCGGAAGAGGTACATACGGGAAATTAGTTCCCGGGACCGTGACATCGCCCACCACGTTACTAGTCAATATATCGGAGTAGTCCATTTCTCCAAGCATCATAACGATAATTTTAACGAAGGAAAACCAGAATGTTGTGAAGTTGTCCTGTAAAAAAGAAAACAAGGAAATTTCAAATAACGAATGCTATTAATCAGTTAAAACTTTTGTTAGCCATGCACGTTACCCCACCCATGTAAAGTGCAACCAAAAAATAGCAATGATTATCTTTACTTTGTTATACCAACACTACCACATAAAAGCACGAGGCCCGAGTAAGCGGACTTTACAGATTAAAAAAATCATATAACAATCAGTTTATTGGACTGTTATTGTGCCGATTAAGCTCCCGCAAGATATCAGTCACTAAGTCGTAAACTGCGTTCCGTAAAGCTAAACGACTAGACATGTTTTGGGGCAATAAAATTATTACCTAAATCAAAAAAATCCAAACAGCTGCAAGTACAACAAAGAATGTCACAGATACACCCAATCTGTACCAAAGTGGGTACCAGACTGACTGGTTTTGCAGAAAATGAATATAAGCTCAGCAATGAACCTCCATTCCATTTGCTTCTCTGTGGCAATCAATCCTCAAACAGTCAGTATCATCTTTTCAAGAAAAAATATTAAACAACTTTCATACCCAAGAATTTGCAATAATCAGTTAAAGGGTTGTGCTTTGACATCGCAGCAAAGATATCTGATACAACCAAACGCCTCAGTTTCCATTTTGGGATCTTTGAAAGCATTCATAGAATCATTAACCAATAGTGTCAACGTAAGTATCGTAGCAAATTCTAGTCTGTTGAGCCTAACTTTTGGGATGCTTCAAAGGCTGATACTAATTCTTAAAAAAACAGAACAGCCTAGTTGTCTCCCAGGGTAAGGGAAACTTTCGGTTTGATCAGTTTGAAGAAAGAAAGGGGAAACCATAGCTCACCTCTTCTTTTAGCAGAACGTGAAAAACCAATGCAAAGCCAATAAGGACTGCAACGAAGATGGCGATTACCTTCAGAAATGTTATCAACACTTCAACATACATGGTCACGTAGATTGCCACTGAACTCAAGCGACGAAGACTCAGACAAAAATTCACATAACACAGGAGAAGAGCAAGTACTCCAGCAGTCCACTGTACTCGAACGTCCCCAAAAAGATCTTCTGTTGTCACGTACGGCAATATGAAAAGCATTGTGGTCAGGTAAAGACACAAGTCCAGAACGTTTGTGTAATCTTTAAAGTACTCTAGGTGTTGCAAAAACATCTGAATTATCTCAATCAGAATTTTGACTATTAGAAAAGTAAAAATCGCAGCCGGAATTCCTTTGGAGTCGCCACTGGTCATATTTACGTCACTCCCGGACAAATCCCTGACTTTGCTCCTCTGGTCAACAATAAAGAAAGAAAACAGGACGAGAAATATAAAGAAGATGGCGAAATTAAAGTAGTAAAGAAACTTTCCCATAACCGCCCATTTCCATCGAAGAAGCACCTGCGTGACACTGTGATTCAAAAGGCTTTCTCTCCGGTAGTTAGCCCTGGTAGCAGGAGCGAAAAAGTGGTGGCTACTTGATAATAAAGAACTGGGTGGGTCGAGCGGGGTGAAGGTGAAGATGATCGTAAAGTCAGTGTGCTCTGTGGGAAGGGTAGAGTAGCTGATGCACTGGTCCAAGACTACTTCTGCGACTTCTGGAAGCTTCATTATTAGCTTTTCCATTGGAGGAATTTTAGAAGTGTGACCACAAACCACTTCTCTCCACCTACAGTAAAGAACATGATAATATTTTAGCTGTTGCAGATCGAAGGTGTTGGGATATGATAATGATAACACGTCCAAAAGGGCTTATATTGATAATAATAACGATAAAGACAACGATAATGATAATGACAATGATGATAGTAAAGATAATGATAAGGTTTATATTGAGTCGGGCTTCATGCATGAATTTTGGTCAGTCCAAAACCATTAAAAATCAGGTTTTGCAGAACACAATGAAATTAATTGAAGAGCTTATCTGACAGGAGGCAACCAGTTGCTTTTTGCTATAAGCCTTCAGAACAGACGCCGTGTTTTTCGCGTGGTTTTTCAGACAGAGGGGGAGGCGCTTCGTGCTTGCCTGAAAACCGCAAAAGAACCCGCACGTTCTTTAGCTAGTTGGCTATTTACTAGAATAACCGAGGATTTGAAATCAACCGAAAGACCGAAAAACAATTCCAGTTACTATTCCGAGCGGCATTCGAACTCGGGTCACACGTTACGCATCCTCACGTTCACATTTACCTTTCGTGTTTGACAAGCGTCCTTGCAACTTCCACAGAGTCCCACTCGATTGCCATATCAAAACACGTCATATTATCTTTGTTAAGCGCCGTAACATCAGCACCTTTGTCTAACAAGAAATTGAGTACATTGAGGCAATTTTGCATGCAAGCTAAGTGAAGTGGGGTGTTTTGGTCCGCGTCTGTTATTTCTAATGTATTAAACAGCATGGGATTTAGCAGACACTGAGCAGTTTCCAGTGAGCCTGATTGCACTGCCAAGTGAAGCGGTGTTCGTTGATGATTATTTTGAGCGGCAATATCAGCCCCTTTGGATATCAGAAGTCCACAAGCCTCACTGAAAAGAAAAAACAAAACAAAACAAATTAAGACTCAGCACTTCGCAGCTCTAAGAATGATACATACCATGCATTAAATTTCACGTAATAGTAATAATAATAATTATAATGACTTTATTAACGTGTCAAGCAAAACTCTAGCAGAGAAGATTTTCCACTGCTAATAGGGGTCACCTAGCTTTCTAAAATACAATCTAAAATACAAAACGAATTAATATAGAGTCGAAACTAGAATCTACTAAGAGTTAGAATTAACTGAACTACTAATGATAACTCACTAACACACATACTACAAAAACTCTATTTATACTTATCAAAATTCTAAAATCTTGTAATTAAAATCGCAATTAAGAAAAGTTAAAATTAAGAATTGGAAAGGTAACAGCCACTACATCCATCTAAAATGTTACTTAAATCAAGACTGAGTATCCGGGCAGCTGATCTGTCCTTGCTTAGTATCTTGCTCCAAAGTCTTGGACCTAGGTATCGAATTGAGTGTTTTACGTGCGTAACTGTGTTAAAAATAGGTTGATAAAATCTTTCCGCCGTAAATTGTAAGTGTGGCTGTTGGTCAGAAACATGTCACAAATAGTCCGCGGGCACAAATTATGTTTAACCTTATACATTAGAATACATATGTCCTGCAGTCCTATTGTACAACGATGGTAGTTTTGCTTTCACTAACAGCTGTTGGTAGCTAGACTGCTTATCTTTAAATGCAGCGCACAGTCCACGCTCCTGATGTACTCTCTCCAATCTACGGGTGTCCGAGGCTCTACAAAAATGCCACACAGTAAGTGGCAATATGTTAAATGTGGGAGAATATTTGGTACTATCGGGTTGATGACAGCACTCGTCTCACACCAGTTATAAAAAGGGAGCTTAAGCAAGACGTTTCATTTTCAGTGAGGTACATTATAACCACCGGAAGTGAGCCTTTGTCCCTTGTAATATGTCTCGCAGCTACCACATCTGTATTGCTAGGTATTTATTTAACAATTAGTCGCCGAAGGCGACGTGAATATCGGCGAATAGTCACCGAGACGAAGTCGAGGTGACTATTCGCCAATATTCACGTCGCCTGAGGCGACGAATTGTTTTAGTATAATTACATTGATGATTATTCGAGAAAATAAAAGTACTGATCAATTTCCGACACCGAAACATCAAAAAATTTGGCTGCCATTTTGAGAACTGCCAGCCTTCAATGTTATAATCACCACGTGGTGATTATAGCGGGAAAAAGCGAAGCTCCTAGCCAATCACAGCGCTCTATTTTCGATAATCATCAATGTAATTATACTAAACTCTTATAGTAGTAACTCTTCCAAGAATTTGGGCAAAAGAACTGACCACGAATAAAAAAAACCACTACTGATTGGGAAACGTTCTTTCAATTTGCGACGGTAAGCATTTTTTGTCAGGATGAGTGCAAAAACAGGTGTTTTTGTAATGCGTCTCAACGGGCTTTGTCTGAGATTGTAGCTCATTTTCTCTTGGTGTCGATTGAGCGATAGGCTGTCTCAAGTTCGCACCCGACCAATTATGAGGAAGGTCTACACCTCAGTGAATGGGTGACACATTTGCATATCAAAGTACCCACAATACACTCCTCACCTGTGTTTATTCAAGGCTGCGAGGTGTAGTGGAGTCGTTGCAACTTCATCTCTGGCGTTTACAAGCTTTAGAAGGGAAGGACATCTCAAAAGAGACTTAATGGATTCCAGTGATCCATTTTCTGCTGCATGATGTAGTGGTATCCTATCGTTTATATCCTTTTCTCCGGGTACAAAACTTCTCTTTAGAAGAATATCAAGAATCTGCCGAGGGGATGAAAAAGCATACAATCTCATTTGCTATTACATCTTCCCATATCAGTCCTATAAAGGACTTCAACGCGCGAGGAACCGACTCTGTTCGTGCGTATTGGGCAAAACCCATCAAAATCCGCTGGGATCAGCCGAAATTCACCTGCTTTTACTTTAATAACGCTCTAATAATTTTGCATTACGAAATGTGATGCCAATCATATTCTTGCATTACAGAAGCTGGCACTGAAACAACCGATCACCACCGGGGCATATTTTGACTTATTTTCGGTTTAGTGGAAGATTATGCGCTGTATGATCAAATTTACCTGAGTCTTCTGGTAACACGCAGCAAGGTGTATGACGGTCTTGTGATCGTATCTCTTAAGTTCCATCAATTTTTCTGTGCCTCTTTCTAGCAACAGTTGAACCATCTCCACTTGCCTATGCATTACAGCTAAATGAAGGCAGCTGTTATGTGCAAAGTCGAGAGCTAACAGGTTAGCTCCACGATCAAGGAGGAGCTCCGCCGTTTCTTTTGCTCCATTAATTACAGCCAGCAAAAACGGTGTCAAGTCCATCATGTTTTTAACCTCCATTTCAGCCCCTTTTGCCAAAAGGATCTCTGCTATTACGGGGTGATTGTAAATCGCAGACCTAGGAAAAATGCGGTGATAAGAGACAGGTTTTTTGTCCTTCTAGGAAAAGACAGTATTAATCGTAGATCAAACCTACATCGCTGAAAAGGAACGGAAAACAATCTTGAGATAATCCAGCTTCTTGAAAACAAAGTACACTGTAAGTTTCTAATGTAATAGATTTTGCAGATGACAAAAGCCCAGTTTTACGAAATAAATCGTATATTAAACTTCCCTTTAAACAGAGGAAAGCCTTACCTAAGCGGCTGAAAAAACAACTGGGTAAAAATTTTAGGGATGATCAAGATTTGAACTCTAACCTTTGACAGCACCGAAAGTATTTAACGCTCTACCATATCTGATAAAGGCAAATTTTTGTAATAAGCCCCTCCCCCCCGAATAAGCGCCGCACATGGAGTGGAAAAGTTAATACGCGCCGCCCTGGAATAAACGCCGCAGCTCCGGTGCGGCGCTTATACGAGTATTTACATATGATGATACAAATACACTGTAATCGCTGCAATGCCGTTCTATGCGAGCAATAGGAATTTATTTCATCAATAGTGATGTTTTTCAGTTCAAACCTCCAGAAAAGTATTGACGAGGCTGTTATGAAAGCCAAAGCTTAGGTTAGCTTCAAGCCGGTAAGCCATGAAAAAATACTCATGAAGTAAATTAAATTGTACAATCAAAATGTTTTGACTTTGTGGTATGAGCCTTTTAAATGAGCCCCGCCCTCGAATAACCGCTGCGGTGCTTATTTGAGTAAATACGGTAGGGGTCTTGTCAACTTTTCAGAATACCTGTATCACACACTGTTAGGCACAAACAATCATTTATTCCTAGAGGTGCTAAACTTAACTTAATTTAATATGTATACATAATATGTATTGTTTTGAATTTTTATTGTAATATTACCGTAATTCTTATCGTCAAAGGTAGTAAATAAAGGTTATTATTATTATTAGAGATAAGTAAGAGAGAGCACTGGTAACGAGGCCGGGACCTTATATGGTTCAGCTTACATGTGCAATGGTGTCTGTAACTGCCCATCTCTGCATTCAGTCCCCGCCCCACTAGAAATCAGCAGCTTTGTTGTTTCCTCGTGACCGCCCATGGCCGACAGGTTCAGCGGTGTAATAGAGTTTACTCCTTTTACGGCTTTATAGTCTGCTCCGTGGCGTAATAATAGCTCGGTTATTTTACTATAACCCTTGACACTACTCATGTGCAGTGCAGATGTGTCCTCTATATCCCTGTCATCTAAAAGGTCCTGTAGAGATGAGCTCTGTTTCTTTGCTGTAAACAAGCAAACAAAAAACAAAGCTAGATTGTACTGCATAGTACGACGCAAGTTAGCCTATTTAAGCAAGTATATTTGTTTGTTTCCCTTGACTAACTCTTAGATGCCGGTAAGAAAGGGGGGCGGAGACACTGGTTTGTGACTAATTTTTACGCTATAACCCTCGTTACTTACAGAGGTAATTGCCATTTGACAGAAAACTCTCGATGGGGTTCCTGGTGACACAATAATGAACCATTTCTCAGTTCACCACAGAACTGACATTTTCCTTACTGGAGGCGGGAAAATGTGTCGCACGGAACTGAAACCGACAGATGGGTAAATGGTTAGCTACATTTTGTTGTTCTTCTTCTTTTTTTTTCGGAGTTTTCTATTAGTTTCATGGTAAGCACCCTTAAGTTTATGATAAATGTGTACCAAGGTACTATTATTAGAGCGTTTCGAAAATATATTGCTTGTGAAACAGTTTAAGTAAGGTATGAATCACGAGAAAGGCATATTTCACAAACACATCTTATGCCGTTGGTCTTCTAAGACCTGAGGTAAGATAAAGATTTTCCGCAGTTTCCACAACGCAAAAATTCAGAGTCTTGTCATAATCCATCAGGCAATAACAATTACAAAGCCATGAGATTTCACGTGCAACGCCATAAAATAATGAAACTGATCACACAAATCCTGAATGTAAATTTCAGGAACTATCACCACACCAAGTAACTCCAGTTTCGCTTGCCAATCACCGTGCGATATGTCCTACAACATTTAGAGAGAATCCCTTCCCAAAATAAAAGGTTAGGCAGAGTAGAGGGTCACGAAAAGGGGTAACCAAGCCTTTTCGAGCAGTGATTTAGTAGAACTGAAGAGGGAGCCAAGGAATTCAAGGATGACGACATCTACGAACTGTGTAAGCTGAGACCGATTTTCGTGCACAAGAAGCATGATCTTACTACAGTCGAACCCGAGTTAGGTACACGGGTTGCTTACAGAGCTATTCCCAAAAAAGTCTGGCCAAAAAGTGGTCGCGGTCGCTTATGGGAGGTGGTCGCACATAGAGAGGTTAGACTATACAGTCAAACCACCACTAACGGCCACCTCTGCAACGGCCAATTCATTTTGTCCCGGCGACAGTCCATACATTAGGGACCTTAAGCAACCTAGACGACGAGCCGAGTGGACGCCGAACGGAAGTGTTCTCACGAAGCCGGCAACTTCTGCGCATGTCAGTGATGTCGTCCACATGGCTTTCAGGACGTGACATCTGTTGATTTGCCGTCCTCAGGTGAACGTGAGCATTCAAAGCAATCTTTGACGCTTCTGTGGCCATTTTACCTTGTTTAATACCAATGTTTGAAAAAAGGAAACCTTTTTTGTACTTTTTGCCGAAGGTTGGGCCGTTGGAGGAAAGATTTCGAGAGATTTTCGGTAAACCGTGAGCCGTGGTTTTCAATGGCTTCGGCGGGAAAGAACCTGTGAGTAAAAGTAAAATGTTTATGTTCTCCTTAAATGCTTCTGAACTGTAATCCGTTTCCAGAAGCACTATTTAACTCGAAAAGGAAAAGGCGTTGATATTCGGGACCCTTGCATGAAAGAGACCGGTTAAAAATTCCAAGGAAAATCTCTCGAAGCATTTTCATCCACACTGTTTTTTTTTTTTTGTTTATGTGTTTTGAGATGTACATGTCTGCCTCTCGAAAGCAAGATTTTCACTATATTTCGTATATACTGTTTCCGGTAAACTTGATCAACGTGAACAGAGTCGTATATCCGTAGTAGATAAATGAATGGGACTGTACGGAAATCTTGCCTCCGGCAATTAAGTCCCGTAAAATGTATAGGACAACAAAACCAGTTCTGTACTGTTTGATTCTCGATTGATTCGATTCAAACCTTTTCATTTGATAAACGGTTTACTGATTTAAATCCTTCGGAGAGTAGGAAAAGTTCTTCCTCGAAGCCATTCAGTGCAGTCTACCTACTTCGGCGACGAGCCGAGACGGGAGCTTGCTTAAACATTTCTTTTTCCCGCTTAGGACGACGTTCTCGACCCAGACCTCACTCGTCGTCTCTCGTTGTCGTCCACAGACTCGTCCTGGCTGCTTAAGGTCCCTATTGACTCTTATATAAACCTCTCTACAACGGCCACCTCTCTGCAACGGCCAATTCATTTTGTCCCGGCGGACAGTCCATACATTGACTCTTATATAAACCTCTCTACAACGGCCACCTCTCTGCAACGGCCAATTCATTTTGTCCCGGCGGACAGTCCATACATTGACTCTTATTTAAACCTCTCTACAACGGCCACTAAAACGTGTCCCCAGCTGCCAAAATAACCTCTCGCCAACGGCCAGTTTTTTCAGCGACTGATAAAAAAAGTCAAGAATGGTCGGGAAATTTGATCCGTATGGGGCGTTGATGATAAATCGCGGCTATCGTAATTTGATTTTGTTTCACTTATACTGCTGCAGTAAGCATTAATTGTCTACGATACTTACAGCGAATGTTGCGAACCTTTCTCGTTTTGTCACGTTAAAATTTAGATTCAAAACGTAATTCAAGCTTTTTGCGTATTTTTATCTCTATCTATATATTATTTAACATTGGATTATTACCATTATGGGAGACAGTAAGCATGAACTTCGCACAATAAAGAAGTCGTACTCCTTAAAAAATGGTCATATTACACCCGCTAGCTCCCCATAACGGCCACCTCTCTTTAACGGCTACTTTCCTCTGTCATCAAGGTAGCTGTTGTGGAGAGGTTCGACTGTATTTAACAATTCTCGTAACGATTCCTCACCTGCAGTGATTATTAGTTCACAGATTTCTACGTTTCCGCTCAGTACTGCAAAATGAAGCGCCGTGGTCAGATTCAAAGACTTTGCCGTCAGATTTGCGCCACGAGCTAGCAGCATTTCACAGAGAGATCGGTCCCCACTGGAGCACGCTGCCAGAAATGGCGTTATTCCTGCTGAATTGGCATCATTCACATTTGTCCGGGGATCATTTAGAAGAAGACATGCGATTTCTTCATAACCTTTCCGAGCAGCAAAGAGAAGAGGTGTTGCGTTTTCGTTGTCTGGAATACTAGTGTCTGCCCCCTTTTCAAGTAACGCTTGAACTGCTTCAATATTTTTGTTTCTAAAAAAATGGAATATTTGTTTACAAATAGGAATTTAATGTCTTTTCCTGGCTTTTATTGTCTAATGCAGTTATTTTCTATTAACTACGTTGTTGTCCCCTTTTGGGTTTTCATTAGGTGTCACGTGACGTGGTAGCATGGTTCATTCTCTGGTGCTTAATTCCATGCTGCAAGGACGTTTATAGATTTTGCCCGCCTCCTTCCCTTACCGTGCCCATGTCCACTAACCTTTTTCTTTCCTAAAAATGTGACGAGCGTTTTGGTACCCGCGCCTTTACTGGGCTGAACATTCACTAATAATCTTTTGTGAAACTGGAATTAAATGGTTATGATAAAACATTAAAGCGGCTATGGGTATTTCCAAGTCTGAGTATTTCCCACAGCCAATTTTCCTTCATCCTGGTCTTGTCTTCTATGCCGAGTAAACAGAGCTCAGGCAATGCAATGCACAATGTCTTGCTTGTACAGGACTAATTTGGGTTGGGGAAAGATGAACAGAATTTTATCACATTAACGGACTCGTCGTTTCATGGATAAATCAGAATATTCTGGGCCTGCTGCCCATCAGGATCTGGAAGGGTATCCTCGGGATCCGGGATTCGGGAAAATGCAAAAAATTATTGACGGGATACGGGAAATGATCGCGACTCGGGAGTATGGTTTCGCCGAACTCTTGCATGGGAAAGAAAACGGTATTCGGGGTACAGATTACAAAAGTTCGTGAAAAAGAAGCAGGAATGTGGGATCACAGAACCCCCTTCCTGACCCTGGCCCATGAGACAGTCAGACAGTCTGGCAGTCATCCAGACAGTCAGAGTTGTTGCCTTTTGTAGACGTACACAAAGCAAAACAAAGCGAAAATCCTCTATCTGTTCAAGAGGGAAGTCCATACAACAGGAACACCCAGCAACGATTCCTTCAAAATACATTGAAAACACTTTAAAGGCTATCTAGAGTACTTTAAGATCTCTAGAAATACATTCTAACCGGCGCTATAAATTTGTATCTTTTCGGTCATCCTTACAGGGTAACTTGAGCATTTTCGAAATTACATGGGCTTCAGTATTACTCTCCCGAAAATTTTAGATGCAATTTAACGTATTACGAAAGTGAGGATTTTTCTGACTCCTCTCTCCATCACCTTTTCCAACCCGAAAATGTTAGGTTTCCTTTTTCGAAGGAACGTAGTCTGGAGAGTAAAATACGAAAAATCAGGAGAAAATGTGGAAAAATTAAACTTCAGAAAATCGATTGTACATGAATGGAAAGGTCGTCTAGCCGTCCTCAAGTAAAAGAAAATTCTAGGCAATATATGCTTCTCCGAACAGATATTTTACAGAAAACAGCCGTTGGGTGCCCCTGAGACAAACTTTCGTGTGTAATAGTTTTAAAGAAGCAAAATAGTTTCCTTAACAACCGAGGCCCAAAAAGCGCCGCGGGAGGTCAATGTACAGTACCAGCTGATTTGAGCTCAGGATTTTTTATAATTTGTATGGCCAAACCGCAGGAGCGTATTCACATTAAGATAATTGATTCAAAATTTTATGAAACATGAAAGGAACACAAATTAATAGAGAAACGCAACGTTTTACAGTAGAACCCCGGTAACTCGCGAACTGTTGTCCCTTAGTTTTTCGCAAGAGAAGAGCTAAATAAATGCGATGGCATCCGGGGGTTACAGGAAACAGAATTGGAGTTAAAGGGGTAAATGGCAGTGATATGTTAATCAAGGGAAAGGAGATTTAGTTTGAGTTAGCGGACTGTTAGCGTCCGGGAGTTCGGGTTATCAGCTGCAGGGTTCTACTCTACTGCAAGACACTCAATAACATAGCGTACCTTACGGCGACATGAAGGGGAGTATATCCATTATTTTCCACCAAATCAATACCTGCACCTTTTTCTACTAAAAATTTAACAACATCAGCTTGATTACATCGTGCGGCGTGGTGCAGCACCGTGAAGCCATCCCCATCTTTACTAGATAAAAAGTCCTCGTCTGCCAGTGGTAGCTGTAGGCCTTCTAATTTAAGACGTTCCGGGTTTAAGGTTTCAAAGACGCTGACGCCCTTTCCCTGTGACAACATCTGCTGAAACTTTTCGTTAAATTTTCCAGGATGTTTCTTCGAAGGATTAAGCTCCATGGCTGCGTTGTCCATTCCGAGGTTGAGAGGGGTTACTGTAGCGCCAGATGGAACTAGTTTTGTCCTGATTGTTGGACTGTCTGGAATTGTAAAGAAAACGAATTCATTATTCTTTTATGAAATCAAGAGGAAATGAAAAGATATAAGATACAAAGTTAAAGCCTACGTTTAAATTTAAATTTAGGCAGAAATCTTATGATGGCCTCACGTCATAAATGATAAAGTGTAGTCATTCCAGTATAGTATAGGAGGTCGTGGGACCTGAGGAGCTATATATTCCAACTCCATATATGCTAGCTTGTTCTCTCGTACTTAACGCTCACCACTAGAAACGCATGAGAACTAACACCAAGCATTAGAAAAGCACTAAAAGGTACTTCAAAGTACTTTCGTCCCGGTGTGGGATATCTGGTGAAAATTTCCCTGAAACAATAGTGCTGCGGTACATTTGGCCACCTTGAATCAACATTGTCTCCTCTACTACACAACCGTTCTTTGGGTAGTCACACAACGTTCCTCCCTGGAGGTACGTTTTGTGATCAAGCAAAGATGGCTGGAGAGTGCAGGAGACATTGAGGCTGTAAACAGTAAAAAGAGGCAGGGAGGTATACAGCCA
>JBBMOI010000013.1:12992500-13230000 GCA_038088405.1 Porites divaricata
GGGGAATGAATACCCAGCGGGAGCCTTTGTGTAGAATGGAGAGAGGCACCTGCGCTCATATTAAATTGCTTATTTGAGTTAAGCCTATCCAGTGATCGTTTTTCTTAATGTATGGACAGAATCAAACACACCTGTCTGCAGGTCGCGCGTATCAAGAAACTTGTTAAACTTACTCAAGTTACCTGGCATTTCAAAGACCGACCGGATATCTTTTCTTCAGTTGTCGGCTACAAATTCTCAAAGGAAGATACACAATGACCGAAGCTAGAAATTTCTATTCGTCTTACATCGCCCTTTGCGTCTTAAACGGTTTCTTGTGCTGTATTGCGATCAGTCTGAACGGTATCACGATCCCCGCCATAAGAAAAACTTCATCGTTGCCAAATACTCTAAGAATATTGCTCCTAAGCCTAGCTGTTTCTGATCTTGGTGTTGGTCTACTTGTACAGCCTCTAAACATTGCACTTTTCGTCATGGAGATGGGACCAAACGCTGAAAGCAACCCCACCTACAAGATCACATCCTCTATGCAAAGAGTAGTTGTAAATCTCTTTTATTATGCTACTTTCTTTGACATTTTAGCTCTTAGTGTTGACAGATTTTTGGCTATTTATCTTCATCTTAGATACCAGGAACTTGTAACCCACAAGCGTGTTGTTGCTGTTGTGATTTCAATATGGATTTCAAGCTCATTCATTTCCTCTATTCACTTTTGGATAGCAACTAAGATCATTCGTGACGCTATTTATCTAACCATTGAGGTAGCTTGCCTTTTGACTACAACACTACTTTACTACAAGATCTATTTAGCGGTAAAACGTCACAAAAGGCAGTTGCGAGCCCTTCATATACAGCAGCAAGCACAAAATGAAAACGTTGGACATCGGGGGAGATTTAAGACTGCCATAGGAGCATTTTACATATACCTGGTGTTTCTTGCTTGTTATCTGCCGCATAATTGTTCATACGTCTCCAGGGTTTTAACAGGTTCTTACAATTTAGATGGTTTGGTAAGACATTTAGTTAGATACACTTTGACACTGACGTGGTTGAACTCATCTCTGAATCCTCTGATCTACAGCTGGAAGATGAAACAAATTCGCCTCACGATTAAGAATATTTTCCAAAATATGCTGCCGATCACTTGAGCTGTGTTTTAATTCGTCGTTGCAGCATGGTCATCTGCAGAAGACCTTTCAAGGCAATAAACTAGGTTCGCTCGAGTCATCTCCGTGTGTGTGAAAGATACCAACCGGTGACTAACTCTGGGAAGCCTTATCAAACCTAGCCTTCGAACGCATACTTTTCGAGTGGAGAGAAGCGACGACCGGAAATACAACGGTCTGCGTTCGCAGGCTACTATTAAACCGTGCGCATGGGTTATTTCATCCTAAGTAATTCAAGACCGGACTTCTGAAGCCAGGGTCTTCTGATGACTGACAATACACATGATATCAATGTCTGATGTAAAGCAGAGAACGGACTCCTCAATAGATCAGAGCATCGCCGCCGCAAAAGACTAACCTTAATTTATAATACAGTTTGCTGTTCAGCCGATATCTCTCAAGTAACTCTGATTATTTGGTGAAAAAATGGAATGAAGGACTACGGGGTGCCAAGAGAGTAAATTTCCTGTATTTAATTCAAGCCCATAACTCTGGTTATGATCTTTCCTTCAGTTTTTGCAGTAGTAAAGAATGTGATCCATCTCCTTTCATAAAATGTTCTGTAAATACTGCAAGGACAATATTGAAAAACAGCCTACGATAAAAACGATGTAAAATTAGCCACCAAGATATAGAGGGTCTCATTGGGGTGATAGCTTTGACGGTTGACGGTAAATTGTTTCCAATTTTGACGTTTGACGGTTAAAGTCTAGAGCTTTTCACGGTTGACGGTTATTAAGTGGTCTAAGTGAAAATATAGTCCAAATGTGAAAGGACATAAACTTCTCTATGCGTTAAAATCAGCTATTGTGTTTTGGAGGTTGTCTTGGCTTTTCACTTGGTAAAATTTAGGAGTATTTTCAGATATCAACAGGTCGTAAGGTCTTGTAATGTTTAAGAAGAGTGTTTTTGAGAAAATGGGAACTGATTTTCCAGTTTATAGAGATTCTTCAGGAGCCAGAATCCCATGAAGATCAGCTAAAATAGTGAGATTTGAAATACCGTGAAACTTTTTGACGCCAGGATAATCTTAATCTGCATTTTTGACGGTTGGCGTTAATTTTTAGGCCGTTTAACGGCTGACTGTGAAACCCATATTGAGATCCGCCTTATCTCCTGAGTTGCAGAAATTTAGAATTTATCGGCCATCAGAAGATCTTGTATAAATGCAAAATCCTTTAGCCAACATATAACATAAAGCCTTTCATGATATTTTTTTCTTATTAGTATGGGCCTCCTTTTGCTAGAAACAACTTGGTATTATTATGCTTTCTGCTGCTTCCATTCAGGAGTAACTTCGAACTGTGCTGCGCATGTTTATCATTAACTAATATAACTAGCCATTAAAACAAGGATCAAACGCTGTGAATATATTTGAAATTTAATAAAGCTGTCAATTTAAGTGCAACACCTGTTGAGACTCTAATATTGATTCCAAATATTTGTTAAGATAAAAGGTCCTTATCATTACCTCTGTAACTCGTAACAATACTTCAACTGACAAACCTGAGGCAGATGGTGCGTTCGTTTTTAAAAACCCCTCCCTCCATCACAAGAACTCTGTCTTACTGGTATTTAAAGTTATTTAAAACTATACACGGAAAGAAAATAAGTCGAATTAAATAAGGATTTGAGTCACAATTGGCAATCGAAATCGGAACCTCCGGCACAGACGTCTACGCACTAAGCAAATGTGTTGAATTGCTCCCTCTATTTCTGCAGTACTTGTCTCAAAAATTATATATATTTACAAACAGCTGGGTAGCTACAAAAAATTCATGCACGGGAAGTTCCATGCATAGTATTTTGTAAAGGGAAAGCCAAAAAAGATAAAACAAGGTACCATAGAACAATGCCGGTCAAACTGACGGTGCTCCTTAAAAACAATTTGAATTGAAATTCTTAATTTCTGTTTTATTTTATACTGCAAATTATAAACAGTAATATCTTGCTTTCTATGCAAAAATTGAACTTCCGCTCTATACGTTATCCTGGCCGAACGAACACTTTGTAATGACATCTGCCAACAGTTTGACTTTCTAGCCTTCTAGGACAAAGACGAAAAAATGGAGACCCCCTCTCACAGCACTTTCACTTATCTGGTTCTAGTGGACGTAAAAGAACCCGCACCACTGTTCGAAAAGAGCAGAGTACGAAGACCCCGGTGGTGAGGTCAGCCTTCCCGGGGTGGGTGGGTTATCCGTAAAGAGAGATCTTAATATACGGATAAAGATCCTCCTTCGAATTCAGGTGTCGTAATGGATACCTGTAAAAAGTGTATGTATGTATGCACCCAACG
This sequence comes from Porites divaricata, assembly GCA_038088405.1. NCBI lineage: Eukaryota > Metazoa > Cnidaria > Anthozoa > Scleractinia > Poritidae > Porites > Porites divaricata. Next base: position 12,995,966 of record JBBMOI010000013.1, read on the forward strand.
ACTGTTTTCTGTAAAATATTTGTTCGGAGAAGCAAATATTGCCTAGAATTTTCTTTCGGCTTAAGGACGGCTAAAAATATCTAGATGAATGTTCCCGACATTCATGTACAATTTTCGAAGCTTATATAAATAAGCGCCCCATGCACGATATTCTAAGTTTAAGTTTAATTTTCCATATTTTACCAGTTTACACTTTTTTTTTGTAGAAAAAGAAGACCTAACATTTTCGGATTCTAAAATGTGATGGAGAGAGGACATGATGGAGATTTCGAAAAGACTTAAGTTCCCCTAGGATGAAAGAACAGCTAACTTTTGTAGCACTGCTAAGAAGGCATTTCTAGAGATCTAAAAACACTCTGGATAGCCAAAAAAGTGATTTCAACATATTTTGGAGGAAACCCTAGTTCAATTTAGAAAAAGTTGAACTAATTTTAAAACATGCATTTAAAATAACTTGCGTTTAAAAAGACAAAATATAAATCTGTTTATTCAGAAAAAGCAATTAGTCTTTCTTTAATTATCACATGAATGATAAAAAATTCATTCAGAAAGGACATACAGCCAGCGCATACAGCCAATCATCTACAGAAACAATGATGCCGCGTTCAAATCCTGGCCGGCACAGGTGGGTGCCCAGAACAAGGATTTCGGCCGCTGTTTCGCAGACGGACTGAACCAGAGTTTAGTTTCGTCTGTGGTGCTGGCTAGGCGTATAGCTGCTCATCTTTTAAGAAATTAAAAAGAACAGGAAATCAAAAAATAGAAAAACAAATAAAAGACATCTAGATGACGCAAATGCTTACACAATTATCAGGATCGTTCATAACACGTACTCGAGTTCTATGAAAAAAGCTCGACTATAAAGACCCCAAAAGACGGTAATGGTGGTGTATGCAGATGAGTTGAACAATATCACCCGTTGTCACTGGTCTTAAACTGGTCGTAGGTTTGAGAATGTGACGGAAACAATAGATGTTGTCCAGGGAGACACCTGATTGTAATGCAGAACATTATTGAAAGCCAGTTCTTTTGTGACCTTACAGCCTTTATGCAAATGTATTATTACCAAGAAGGTTCAACATCTTTAAATGCCGGTCACAGAACTAACTCCATGTCCGTTGTGTTCACCAAACAGCTCAATTGTGTGGTTTATAAGTAAAGTGTGGTTTCAGCCACGATGAACATCGACTTTGTTCCGTCGCCGTTGGCTTCATCTCCTGAGTCTGTGAATGGGTCTTACTTTGAAATGAAGCCACTGCTTTCCCAAACAAGCTACCTTTTTGAAGCAGCGGCAAACGGGCGAATGGATGACATTCGTTCGTATTTATCGACGACGAAAAACAAGACAGACATATTGGACCAAAACGGTGAAAGCGCTTTGCACCACGCGGCGAAAATGAACAGAGATGGAGTTATAGACTTTATGATAAAGGCTGGTGCAACCGTCGATATTTTCAGCAAGGGAGGATTCTCCCCACTCCATATAGCTGCAAAGTAAGTGTGTCAATACTTATTTCAGAACTCTAAATTTACCAAGCCGTTGGGTTAGCCGTAATTGAAGCAACTGAAAGTGACGGGATTGCTGAGTCGGCCGAACGCAGAATGACTCTGACGTCGCCCGCCGTTCGCTGTTAATAGGGGCCTTAAGCAATGACGACGACGACGGCAGTGAAAACGTCGCTAAAAAATTGAATTTGCGTTCGTTCAAACTTAATCGCGTCTATTTGGACCCCCTCAATATGTCAAATGAAGGCCACTTTTCTTGGAGTTGAATTCGTAAGGACTTTATTCAAGTTCAAAAAGAGCAAGGAAAATTCGTCGTCGTATGTCCACGTCCTCCATAAAACGTCAAATAAGGAGGTTTCACGTCGTGGTTGTGCAGTGGACGTCAAAGAAATGTATTCTGCACGAGCAGAGCTGTTGTTTTGATCATTAAACCTTTTGTTTTTTGAAGTTGTCGTTGTCGTCGTAGTTGCTTAAGCTCCCTAATACCACTGCTGACAGTTCTAAGTAGCCGAATTAATGTCCGTCATTTCTCTGCTAGCAATGTATAAGAGATTTGACTTAAGCTTCCTTATGTAATCAGCACGCTTATTTAGCTAAATTTAAATCAAGTGAAAGGAGTCTAAAAATCGATGAGAAACAGTGTCCAGGGAGGTCGAAAAAGTTTGCAAAGTAAGCAATGGGGACGACTAAAGACAACGGCTGTCAAATTGTAAATGAGCTCACTGAAAACAGTTTTGATAACTTGCTCTTTAATTAAAGCAGTATGTTTCTGATTTAAAAAATCACCGTCTAAGCAGTTACCGTAAGCCTTATCTTTGACCAGCTAACGGCAAATCATCATATCCGCACCAATTCAATTCATTGTAGAGCAGAATCTACTCTGAGTAAATTTCTGTGAAGTAAACCCATCTTCAGATATCAGCAAAAACAAACAAACTTGTTGTTAGGTCAAATTGACAACGTTTCATTTAGATCAATCTGTAACGTAAAGGATGGTAACTGGTATTCGGTAGTTATCTAAGATTACTATATCAACCGCACTGCGTAGTTGGCTACGCTCGGGGCTACGATTTTTGTAATGCTACCTGCCTTTAGATGTTTTATAGCAACTTTTTTCTTTTTTGCAAAGTAGTTTTCTAATTATTATCGCTTCGCCTGCGAACCCAGCAACAGGAATTATATCTCCTGAATTCAAAATAACTCACTCAAAATTGCAAGTTGCCTTTCACAGCTTTAAAAAAAAAACATTGCGGCAGGTGCTAACATGGTTATAAGAATATGACCATTTTAAAATTAATTATTATACAAAAACTGCTTTCTTGTTGCGTGAATGCTCACTCGTCAGGCTTGTAGATGGTCACATAATTGAAGCTGTTTGGTTTAAAGGATTATGTACATATGTATATGTGTTATTTTCTATTTGTTATTTGGTGCAGCAAAATATTGATTCTTATGAAGGATAAAAAAATTTAAACGTTGCACTTCTGATTATCATTACAAGTGGAACAAAAATCTTCGCAATAATGGTGCAGATTAGTAGAGTAACCGTAATGCACCTAATTACCGCAGCTTTTCAAATCCCTCACAATGAAATATAAATATTTGCTCAGTTAAAACCCCCGTGCGTTCATTTCAATCTGACTAGAAGCTACAGTCTATTTTTCGAAAAAGTAAGAGTTTGTACTGTTTTTTTACCTTGAGAGATGTATACCTTGCCTTTTTAATAAAATTAACATGTACAGCTTACTATACTAATGCTTTAACGAGATTTAACTAAAACATTTCAGGCTCTAAGGTGAGAAGCTTGCTCGCGTCCTTCCAGAGCCAACTTTTCAAGATAAGATAGAGTGAGAACTAGGTACTAGTTTATAATTTTTAGAGTTACTTTCCGTATATAATAATCGCGTCCCAATCAAGAAAATATACAGTCACAATATCCTCTGATCTTCATCACTATTCATAAAAAAAATCCTGCGAGCATAAATAATCAATTTAAAGTTGGCCAATATTCTCTAGCCTGTTTTCCCGAAGGGTAGGGGGGAGGGGTCCGTACACAGGCTAAGGTTCTCTCCTCCCTCCATAAGTCATCTTCTCCGCAGCAGGCGTTTATCACGCGCGCTCGTGTATTTTGCTTGTTCAACAATACCTAAGGAAAATAAGGGCCGGAACAAATAAAAGGCTATGTTTTATTTCACTACGTTACGCTTCTTTAGATGTAGTTATAATCAATACAAGTTGCTTGCTCCAAGCAACAGGGCTGGGCGACTATACTAAAGAATACAGCTGAGAAACAAGAGGCGTTTTTCTCCAGTTTATTTGCCGACGTTTGTGAGCAATACACATGTAAAATTTCTTTATAAAAACTGAAAACAGAACAGGATTGTAATGGAAATATGAAGAAGAGCCAACTTGCCTCACGAAGAAAAGATTTTGGATTTTCATTGAAATCTTCAGATAGTTTCATTTGCATTCTATTTAATTTCATTAACAATTTAATATTGCGCGAAGAAATTTAAATCTAGTGATATCAAATATTCTTATCAAAGTGAACATCAGGGACTGTAAACAGTCCCTTAGGATTGTCACGCGGGTGAGCATGTAATGTGCGAGAAGTGAGGCAAACGCGCGAGAGAGAAGAAGGAAAAGGACACACACATTAAAGTTAGGTTTTTCGCTGTCTGCTTGCATTTCTTATCCAATAGATTCAACTCATTAGAAGCTCTTGATGCTCTGCTAAAGGTAGGATCCTGGCCAAACACTGCTGCTAAATACAACGGTTGTACAGCGCTTCACCTTGCTGCTCAATTTGGCCATAAGGAGATCGTTCATCGCCTTCTGAACGAAAAAGGTTTGGACTCTGAAGTCACTGACCAGCGGGAAATGACAGCTCTTCACATAGCGATCAGTCGAGGATATCGGGAGATTTGCCAAGGGCTCCTTGACAACGGAGCTAGTATTACCATAACAACCTCAAAGGGACGGACTTCTCTTCATCTAGCGGCAGCGAGTAGTAGCACCGATATCGTAGCACTAGTTCTAAAGTCGGGTACGTAAAAAGGGTGCAAACTTAACCTGTGATCAGGCGTCCTTTTTCCTTTTCTTTTTTTCTTTTTTTTGTCGCGGGGATCGGAGGAGAGACGGACAAAGGGGAAAAACAGAAAGGGAAAAAGGATCGCATAATGGCAGGTTAGTTCAAAGTTATTTTACTTTCTATCGGGCTTTTACGGTTGTTGCTGTTTTGCTGGTTTCACATGGAAGTCGGAGTAGGAGTTGTTTTCAGGTGCGTATGACCATTGTGATCTAGATCAGTGAAAGAGTTGGACTGATTCTGCTTACAAGTCCCTCAATTTACTGATGAAAACTAGTTCGTCCGACGGAGACTCGAGCAGAAGCGGAAAAGTTAAATCAATAAATCGCAAAGGGTAAAACATTGAATTGTTGAACAGTGTTATTGATTTAGTACGGTTTTCACTTACTTCGCGTAAGCGAAGGAGTCATAATCAAAGCAGAGTCTGAAGAAAACAAAAGCGTTCCGATTCTTCCGACTCCACTGCACCGCTTATGACTCGGTTTTTTGAGTTTTCACTGATCATATGCACTCTTAACGTCTCTGCTTACGACTCCGATTAAGTCACTAGTGAAAAACAAGCCTTAGATAAACTATTTTAAAAACAGCTTTTCATAAAACTTATTAGTTCAATTATAACACATTATTTTTTTCCAAGATTGCGAGCGGGCAGAATCCTCCAAATCCTGCAATCTGATTGGTTCCGAGAGCGGGCGGTATTTTATGATGTTGCCCGCTAACCCTGCGGAATCGTTGGCAGCTTCATTTACAAGTTTGTTTTTTGTTTGTGAATGAGCAAAAAACGTCATTTTCAAACCATTTTTCTTTTAAAACTTGCGCTGTTATTAGCATTAGCCAGGAAAAAGTAAATTTTATTATTCAGACAAAAATCTGACGGGATAATCCAGCAAGTCAGCCACGAAAACCGCTAAAGTAAAACAAAACAGGTGGCTCGTGATGTCGCTTCACTAGCTTTATAACCGCGCTATAAGTAGTGCAATCTTGCTTTTATGCACCGTTTATTGGACATTTTTGCTCTGTTTGTAATTTTTTTTTTTAATTTTTGCTGTATGAATTCTTGCCATTTGTTGTCAGTTTCGTATGGCGGAACTTCTACCGATCAGACAATACCTATATATTGAATCCTTTTTATGTATCTTTTTTTACTTAAAAGAAATTTTTCTTGCGTTGTTTAGCTCGAAAGAAATTTGTCAGTTACCCTGGAAACGCTATACAGTCTTCAAAAGACGTCCCTGAGTTAATCCAGTTTATTAACCAGAGAGACGCATGTCAGAACTCGGCCCTGCATATCGCTGTCCAAAGGGGTACCTCGTCTATGTGTCAGACCCTTCTACAACATGGTGCTGATGTCAATCTAGAAAATAAGTGCCTTCACACACCTTTGCATGTGGCAACAATCCAGAAGAACAGAGAAATTCTGGAATTGCTCATCCAAGGAGGTGGAAACACAGATCACACAGATTATAAGCGAAAGACTCCTCTGCACAGGTTTGTTTGAAAAGTGCACGAATTACTATTTCAGTGAGAGAATAATGGTATCGGCAAATTTCTTGCTTCCCCGGGAAAGACTTAATGCATGGTCTAGAGCAAAACTCTCTATGCACGGTGTCACGCTGCATTTCAGTGGTTTCTTTGAGAAATGTAATGTGTACTACCTGCAGTCGAACCTCTTAACATCGGCTTCCTAAGGGAAAGCGGCAAGTTGCCCTTTTTTAGAGGTCTCCGTTAGTAGTGGCTCGGCTACATTAACAACATTTGACAAAACTGTTTTGCGCACCTCTAAACAATTGTCCAGTATTTCGCAATAGCAAAGTGTGTACCCCGTAAACTGCGTTAGATGGACCTCGTCGGAGTATAGGGCTCAAGGAGGTCTGCTATGTATTTTGGCGCCATGCCATTCGATTTCAGTGCTTTGTACGTAAGAAGTAGTATTTTGGACGTAATTCGTTGTCTGACTGGTAGCCAGTGTAGTCTTCGAAGAACTGGTGTTATATGTTCTGAGCTTCGATTTCTAGTCACCAGTCGAGCTGCAGAGTTTTGTACATACTGTAGCCTATCAATAACCGATTGGTAAGACTTTACTGTGACTCAAAATATCGTATGGGACCGCTGAAAAGTTTGAACTTCAGTCAATACACCTAATACAGTACTTCAATTTATCTTTACTGTATGACATGAGCTCGGTCAACAAAAACGGTTTAAGAAACTAATAACCTTTTTTTGTTCTATACGCGTAATTAGTGCAGCCTCTTTTGGAAATCCAGCGTGTGTCGAGCTTCTTTTGAGGAACTCCGCAGCCCGAAATCCTCAGGACATAAATGGAATGACACCTTTTCTATGCTCAGTGGCAGCCGGCCAGACAAAGTGTGTTGAGGTGCTTTTGGATTGTGGAGCAGATATAGCAGCTCGTGATAACTTTCAACGATCCTGCCTTCATCTGGCGGTGGAAAACGAAAGAGAGGACGTGCTTAAGATGTTGCTAGAGAGGTCTGAGTCAGGACTTATCAATGTCCCGGATATGCATGAGAGGACTGCACTTCAATATGCTGTGTCATCTTCCAAGATACGGGTAATAAGGGATAAAACTTAAAAATCACGGGTAGAACATGCAAATAGATTCACATTTGAATTCTATTACCTCAACATAGGCAACATATAGAATAGGTAGGGTTCAGGCTCCGGTTGTTCAAAAGATGGATGGCGCAATCCACTGGATAAATCACTATCCAGTGGATAAGTATTAGGGAAATCAGTTGCTTTATTTATCCAGTAGATAGCGTTATCCACCTTTTGAACAACTGAAAGAAAAACTGGGAAAGAGCCAAGAAGAAGTAGTTGATTAAATGTACGTAAAGTTTTAAGTTCCTAGTTCTATCTGTTTGTTGTTGTTTCTGTTTTGCTGGTGTTGTTTTTGTTGTTGTTGTTGTGTTTTCATTTAGCGTCATTTACAACACCTTTATATGAGTTGCTTGTCTAGAAAGGCTATTTAATTTTTCCCTCAATCATTAGGAAGATTTGCGACTTGGCTTTCACAAGTGAAATAAGGACCCGCGTTCTTTGTGTTTCTTTACGTATTTAATTTAAAAGAATGCCAACCAACGGCACGGCAAAATACCAGGACTTTGACAGGTAAAACTAGGTTTGATTTCATTCGAGTTCAAATAACTCCTATTTGAAAGTAATTAAATAAGTTTTATCGTCTTTCCAAATTTCCAGCTGCTCACCATTTTGTTGGAGAAGAAAGCAAATTGCATGCTTAGAGACGCTGCTGGAAAAACACCACTGGACATTGCAGCAGAGACTGGAATGGCCCGCCATGTCGAGGCTCTAGCCAAGGCTTCACTGGCCAGTCTTGGTCAAAGAGATGCGGATAACAGAACACCCATGCACTTCGCGGCATTGAATGGTAAAGGGTAGGTGTCCTGTGGCAGATACTATTGGGATGACCAAAATTGTTGACATCACCCTTGGACCAGGCTCCGAATTTGGGGGAAAAGGAGAAAAAATCGGCGTGGGCGAAAAAATTCGGCGAGCGAAGCGAGCTGAGAGGTAGTCCAGGGAGGGGAAATTTCCCCCTCCCCAGGCCACTGCTCGCCAGTTTCTTTCCTATTTGACCCCGTTTTTTGCCTTTTTCCCCCACTGCAGAGCCTTGTCCCAGGCTAGTTGACATAAGTAATACACGCACGCTCACGCTTTTCTAGAGAGTTTTTTCTGCCGAGTTTTAAGGTTTGGCGGGGACGTGTTTTGAAAATAAATTATCTTTGAAAAGTACCTCGTGAGATGAGTTGAGTAAAATTAATTAAATCAGTAAACTACGGAAACAATATATGTATGGATTCAACTCCTCTCAACTCCAATCTCATTCAGCCCTCCCGTTCACTTGCTTTTTGTACCTGAAAATATTTATCAGGGCTTAAAAACAATTCAATTCAGGCGTGTCCTTTGAGCAACTGCAGCTCTCACATTTTGCTTGAAGGATTCAGCTAGAGAATAGCTTGTCTGAACCATGTAAGCTTTAACCCTTTAAACCCTAAGAGTGATCAGCATCAAATTTCTCCTTGTAATATCAATACTTTGTAAAACAGAGAGGTCATGAGAATTAAGGACATGATCACACAAGATGAATTTGCTTGATATTTTGTCAACTTCTCCCCACTACTTCTGTAGGAAGTGAATATGGGCAACAAATGAGAATTCAAATTTCGATCTTAGGGTTTAAAGGGTTAAAAGTTAATTGCCCAGCTAGAAAATCTACTTGTCCCAGACTATTCGAACTGGCCCTTTTTGGAGCCCTCTATATTATCTACCAATGCTTGATCCACAGTAAAATAAAGCCATAGCACTGTTCCAAAACAATTTTGTATGTACACGAATCGAGTGCTTTATCCACTGTAAAATAAAGTCATAGCACTCTTCCAAAACAATTTTGTATGTACACAAGTCGAGGTTAAATTCAAGGCTATGAAAACTGGACGCACTTTTCAATATCATTCATCCCTCACTACTATCTCCTCGTAGACAAGTCTGTTCAGTTCTTGTTCAAATGGGCGCAGACGTCAACGCCACAGACTCTTACGGCTGGACTCCACTTTTGTTCGCTGCAAAAAACGGCTCAGCTCTTGTGCTACGAAACCTTCTGGAAATGAATGCCAACATTGATCATGAGGACCAGGCAGGAAATACAGCACTACTCATATCGTCTTCCAGAGGTCACGTGGAAGCAGTGCAGCTTCTTTTAAACAGACAAGCAAGTTTAAAACCTGCTGCTGACGGGTTAAACTGTTTGGATGTGGCGATTGAAAATCAGCAAGCGGGCGTTGTCATGACTATCATTACAAATCCCAGGTAACATCTATTTTGCGAATGTAATTATAAACAACGGGCGTTCTTTAACAGTAAGGCTATGCTCACACTATACCAGAAAGCTCTTGCGCTGGCACGAAAACCATACCGGATAGTTTTTTAGTTCTTTTAAGATCCGACAACGGAGACGGCAACGAGAACGTCAACAACAATTTTGCACGCACATTACGCCTTTTTGTATGTTTCTTTACCGTCACTGCACGGCTACGAAGTGAAAATACCTAATATTAAATTTTACAGAGGAAGTACACAAGCGACGACGAAATTTCCTCTCTCTTTCTGAACTTGGATATGGTTCTTAGGAATTCAACTTTAGGAGGGTTCACCAACATTTGACAAAGTTAGTGACTTGGAGTAACCGCGATGAAGATTGAAAGAACGCGAATTTGCTTTTTCAGCGACGTTTTCGCTGCCGTCGCCGTCCTCTGATCTTTGAGGTCCCTAATAAACCATTGGAATGCAGTTTGAGGCTTGAAAATTCTTGACGAAAACTTAATTTTTCAACAACGTATCCTATGTTACAGTTGTCGTGTATAATACATAATAAAATAAATAACTGAAATAATCCCTAAATCACGCTTAACTATCTTGTAATAAGGTTGTGTTTAATATTTTAAAATGTATTTACAAAAGCAGACATGAAACTTTCAGTATTAATCTTAGGCCGAGTACATCGTTTATTACGGAGATTGTAAGAACTGGAATGTATGGAGCGAGCGGGTGATTATTTAAAGAGGATACTTTCTTAAAAATTTGTATAGCCTTGCTTCTGTTGGAGATCCCAGATTTTCTAGCTCTTTACTCTTCACTGCCTCGAGGAAAGTTCACGTCAGTTCTTAAATATCAAGGGAAGTGTATAACCTTAAAACCCTTCCATCTGAGACCTTAGCTGAGTCTTTTAGCTGAGAAATTATTAGAGCGGACTTCACTGCCAGTTGAATTTTTCCTAGCTGCTATACGCACCTGTAAACTGCGTGAGAATCAGAAATCGTTAATCTGTTTTGTATTTTTATCGATTCTTTTTATGTTTTTGCAGATGGAAGGAGGTCTTGTCAGCGAAAAGCCCAGATGGTGAAAACCGTATGGGTAAGCTGATCCATTGTTTTCCAGATGCCGCAAAATCAGTCATGGATCGGTGTATCCATCGGTCTCTCACTCAACGGTCTATCACGTATGATTTTCGCCTTCTCGATCCAGGCCCTGACGATCAAAGTGGAACTGACCATAAACCATTTTTTGGCCCCATGGAAATGGTAAAGGGAAAACAGAAAGACCTTCTGTGCCACGATCTCTGCCGAAAACTATTCAAAATTAAATGGCGCACTTACGGATGGGGTATCATTGGACAAATTTAGGTTTATTTGGATTCTTTCTTTTCTTTATGACCTATTTTATGTTGACCCAGCGACAGAGTATTAAGTTCAAAAAGAAGAATGATGATCCGGACGACATTTTTGAGAAGAAAAACGCCTTCAACGAATTGATCCCAATTCTGATTCTGATATTTGCTTCATTCCACCTGATCAAAGAACTTTACCAGGTAGCAATTCAGCGAATGGCGTACTTTAAACATCTGACAAACCTGTTAGAGTGGGCACTATACCTGTTTACCGTAATCTTTATGCTGCCTTACGTATTCACCGGGCTGACAAGTCTTAGAGGAGATCCCAATGTTACATGGCAGATGGGAACAGTTGCTGTCTTTCTAGGCTACATGAATCTCATATTGTTCATGCAGACTTTGGACTATGTTGGCATCTATGTCACCATGTTCTTTCACGTTGCATTGACAGTGCTTAAGTCCATCAGTCTCTTTGCTTTGTTTGCCGTTGCTTTCTCCGTTGTCTTCTTTATACTGTTCAAGGAACAGGTAATACATAAATAGTCAAGTTGCGTTAGCCTGAGCCACAGACAGAACTAAAATTCTGACTAAGTCCTTCAGCAAAACAGCGCCGAAATCCTTGTTTTGGGTCCCCAGCTATGTACCACGATTGGTCCGAGAAAAATACCTTTGCCGATTTGCCAATCAGGTTGATTGTAATGAGATTCGAAACGCATTTCCGGTAATTCGTTGAGTCCTTTTGGGGCGTACAAAGGGGGATATCAGGGACCTTACGATCCGACAACGGCGGCGTCGAACAAACACGTCGCTGAAAAATAGACTTCGCATCATTTTAAACTTTTTCGCGATTATCCCAATTCACCCTGTTACTTAAAAGGAGGGAATTTGGGTTGGAACTGAAGAGAGGGGACCGCGCCCGAGTTCAGACAGAGGTGGTAGAATTTATTGCCTTGCCGTTCCTGTTCTCAAGTAACTAAAAATTTAGTCATTTCATGTCGTAGTTGTGAAGGGACTGCAAAGAAATGTACAAAAAGGCGTGATGCACGAGCAGAGTTGTTGTTTTGCTCATTAAACGTATTGCTTTTCTGACGTTCTCCTTGCCGTCGTCGTCGTAGTTTCGTAAGGTCCCTGTCGGCGCACCTTCGCTGACGCCACTGACGTCAGTTCATGATAACGTCTGCTAGGTTGGCTTAGTAGCAATCGTCTAAACGTTGTTGATAGTCAACTCAGAAACAGACTGAATGAGCGCAAAAAAGACATTTAAATATGGGAGCCTCAACAGTAGACTGGTGTTTCAGGCATTCACTGGAAATTTTATGCTCCAAAAAGGTTCATCGCTTAGGAGATAAGGATAGCTCATAAAAAATAAATATCTCATTTTGAAGTTTCTTGAAGTTAAAAACGTCCTTTTTTGCTTCAAGAAAATTCAGCTTCGCGTTTTTGCTCCAAAAATAATCCGTGGCATACACCATGTGATTTGTACAGTCGATTCTCTACTAACTGTCACCTCTCCAAAAACGGCCACCCCTATACAACGCCAATTTTTTTGGCGCGCATTCCATACATAAAGTAGATACCATTTTAAAAAGTTTCCAAGATATTTACCATTTTTAACACTTTTTTTCAGGATGCGTTTGACACGTTCGCTATGTCGCTTATGAAAGTGATTGTCATGACAACAGGGGAACTTGATTATAGTACCATGCTGGTGGAGAGCTTAAACGCAACAAATTCTGCTAACGATGCTCCTCTGCTGCCCTACCAGGAGTCATCCTACCTGTTCGTAGCGCTATTTATCTTTGCCATGCCAATTATTTTAACGAATCTTCTGGTAAGTAATAAGTGTTAATGACAAGAGGTGGATGTTTGCTTCACCTCTTTTAACTATACACACTGTTTACTCAGTTTCCATAATATATAGATTTAGCCAGGGCTAAAAGCGAAGCTCCTATTAACTCGAATTTATGATTTAAATCAAACAATAAACTTGTATTCCACAAAAATTCATTGGTATGCCTGCGGTGCGGACGGACGGCGGGCGGGCGGTCGGTGTACGGTCACGTGATTACCAAATTTTCTGGGATGGGTAGATTACCTTAGCTATGGGGCTACGTCCACGCGCGCGCTTCGCGCGCGCGAGGAGCTCCGCTAGGAATTAGAACACCTGAAGGAGGAACATGAGGTTATCCCTATATTAAGATCTCTCCTTACAGATAAATCACCCAGCCTAGCCAAAGATTTCTCACCTTAGGCTGCGTGCAAACGGGCGCAACAACTCCCAAAATTGTTGCGCCAACAAGTTTGGGACCTGCAGTGCATCGTGGGAAGAATACAACCCATAAGTCTTTGTAATCAATGCGTAATGAGCGTGCGCGGCCCCAACAATGTTGGAAGAGCTGTGCAAACGGATCTAACATTGTTGCGCTACGCTTCGGCGATCACGGAACAAAAGAAATGTTGGGAGTTGTTGGCTGAAAAGTTTGACCGGTTTCAAACTTTGCGCAACAACATGCAACAGGGTGTGCACACGGACGCGATATGTAACATCCAACAATGTTGGGAGTTGTTGGCCAACAACTCTCTGCTTGAGAGGAATTTTCATGCAAAACTGTGTGCTAACATGTTGAAGCCATCGTGATGTGTGACTTCAGTATACAGCTTACTAAGGGATTTGCAGCTAGTTTATCGTTTGACCATACAGTGTACATAATTTTGATCAAGGCCAAATAACAGGAGCTTTAAAAGCGTTGACCATTCTTTGGTGTTTTGGTTTACAGGTCGGTTTAGCTGTAGGCGACATAGAAACAGTTCAGAAAAATGCTTTCCTTAGGTACCAAGGAAAGGTCGTAGACTTCGTCACTGGCATCGAAAGAAAATTTCCAAAGTGGATCACACGTCGTTTCTACCGGCCTGAGTTGACAGTTACTGGGCGCAAAGTGGAAAAAAAAATCACTTTACAGTGAGTATGTTGTTAGTAATTCTTCAATACTTAATAAAGTTACGAATTTTATATATTGAGTAGGCACCAGAGGAATCACACGCGATTATTAACAAGTCGTTTATCATGTCTCTCCGTAAATCTTGGTGGGATGTCTGTCCTTTACACTTGTATTTTGTAAACAAAGTTTGCCTAAAGCGGTATTTACCATCAAAAGCTATCAAAATGCGGTTTTTGTCATCTTCGTTGAGGACCTTCTGCAGTCCTCTAGGATTCCTCAACTTGTCACCAGAGTGGAAGGTGCCCTCGATGCCGGCAGTATTCGCAAACTTCAATAACCCTGTTGCCTTTCTTGGGCGAGGTTATACGTGATAGTAAGCCTAAGTCATCACAGAACCTCTCATTGGAATGCTGCTGGGCAACATCTCAGAGATTTGAAGGCAAAGTCACGGTCGCAAAAAAAAATCTATTATATCTTTGGGTTTATGTTGACGTTGGAGCAGGTACAGTGGTTGATGACTCTAGCGATCATAATAATGTCATCACGAAAATGACAGACGATGTTGACAATGTTGGTGGGTTGGAGGAGGGTACTGGGGAGGTACATGTATAGAGAAGCACATAGATGTTTTCATTAGGGTTGAAATCACAGAGTCCGGTAAAAAGGTTCTCTTTTAGACTATTGTTTAAATAGACCATTGAGTCCTGTCTCCGAACTGGGTATAGAATTCAGTCATGTTGCTTAATTATGTTAATATAAGTATTAAGTTTTAATATAAGAATACTTTAATTGTGCAATTCAGTCAGCGGTTTATCCTGACCATCGAAAATGGGAACTTGTTTTCCTGTTTGATTTGTTTATCACCATGCAGTTTGATGAAATGATGTACATAGTGCCTGCATGTGCTAAAAAAACATACTTTGGTCTCACAGCTCAATGGCAATTACCGCCTAATGTTTTAGTTATTTCAAACTTAACAACGCTATAATTTAATTGCTTCTCAGAAAATTTACATTTAAAGACAAAGACCTCATGGATCAAGACAGCCAGAGGTCCGTAGAAGAGGATGATGAGAAATTGGACATACTCACCAAGGAACTAGTAAAGGCTAAACAACGGCAAACATCGATCATTGAGACGATGCACGACCATAGGAATCTCCTTTTAGCTGTAGCAGCTAGAGTAGGTGTGGATACTGGCGGTTATGATAATGATCAAGCCAGACGGGATATCAGCCTCTAGCTAGGGTGTGTGGTCCAAAATCTTCTAAAATTTTACCTGTTATCAGTGAAGACTGCCGATTCCTACATACCAGCGCTGTCTTCCTTAGTTTCAGTTTCTTAGTTTGTCCTATATCTTTTTTTTTTTTTGCAGCTTCATGTCAAAAGGAATCAAAACTGACCTTCAACTGGTCAAGAACTGAGCTTCATTGGGTTCAAAGATAGTTAGAGCTTCGCTCCTTTAACGCGAATGTATGTCCGTCAGTAAAGCTACGGCAAAACGAGAATCAAAAACGTGCAACTTGAATTGCAATTATGCTGCTATACGAGTTGAAAAGCGATGTTTTACAAACCTGTCTTGCAATAAATCAAGTTGGAAAAGTAGAACTACTCTACTTTTTAAACAACTTTTCGCAGCTTGCAACAAACCTGATTAGGCAGGTTTGATTCCTGGGGCGGAGCTAAGCGCGCAACAGTCGCTATTCAACTAGTTTCGCAGCATAATTCCAAAACAAGTTGCATGTTTTTGTTGCCTGTTTTACCGTTGCTAAAGCTATCTGAGAAACATGGTTTGAATGGCTCTGACCGTAGGGCATCTGTCCGTTTAGCTCCATCACCTGGTTCAGGTGCTTTCGCATGCAATACATCTAGTAAAATTTACAAATGTAATGAATTTAAAGCCTAATAGATTTCTTTGTTGAAATGTCGACGTTCCTCTCTGGGTGGCTTCCTTGCTGTTGGGGATGATAGTCAGTGCCCTTTGTGAAGACGTAGCCTTTGAAATCTGTTGGGAGTGTTCTCTGCGGTGTGTCTTCTTAAAGGCGAAGCCACCGCGCAAAGCCTTAAGGTCTGACTTTCTTCCAATCTCCTTCCCAATCGCCGCCAAAAGACTACAGCAGTCGCCCTCTTATCCTGCCAGTTACGTATACGTAGGATAGCTCTGTGGTCGACCTTTCAATATGTTCCGATGTGATGTGATGTGATGTGACACTGATGTTTTGGGGAAACTTACACTACACTCCATAGTTGTTACACTTGTAGCAGCGACGTTACTATTACAGACAATGCAACTGGTTGAAAAAAGAGGTCAGTTTGCTAACAGTTTTTGTAGGTCGCCGCATATTTTACTAAAGCTGCAAACAGTTTAACAACAATTTTCGCCATTTCAAATAAAAGACCTTTCAAGTGTTTTGCAAATGATATCACAAATTCAGGGCCATGAGAAAAAGTTTAGGAATTTATAGTTAAGAAATGCAAAGAAATCTGAACGGGTATACTTGGTATACTTTTTATGCTGGTATAATAAACTATTGCACCAATATATTAGGGAGTCTCTATGGAGACTACCATGATATGTGCGTTGAAACCCTCGTTCCCATCGTTCTCGGAGAGTGGGGAGCTTAAGGTGATGTTACACGGGACGGTTCGCAATGTTGGAACAATATTGCAGCCATTCGAAACAATGTAACAACAATGTTGTAACGCTGTGTTGCGCTAAAAATCGTCCCGTGCAACATCACAGTTAAGCAACGACGATGCCCACGGCTACGAAAACCGTTTTCGTCCCTTAAAAAGGGAATTCGCGCTGCTTCAAACTTTATCAGTTCCATCAGTTCCAGTTTTTATCAGTTCCATCTCGTTCAATTAGTCGAATTTTGGCAATTTTTTTATGGAGTTGAATTCTAAAATCCGTATATCGAAGCTGGGGAGAAGAAATAGAAAGTCGCTGTTTCTTGTTGACGTCCTCCACAAAACGTGAAATTAGGTTTTTTCACATCGTAGTCGTGCTGTAACGACCGTTGAGGAACCATGGAATTCTCCAAGGGTACCGTAAAGTTATAAAAACTGAGGATTTCTTTAGGGGTCGGAGTGAAAAAAACTATGGAAGTCTTTGAGGGTGAAGCTTTAATTTTCACGAAATTCTTCAGGGGTAAGACCCATATTCTTCAGGGGTAAACGCATATTTTTATCGACGTCTTCAGGGGTGAATGCAATTTTATTCTATCTTCAGGGGGTACGAAGAAAAGGTAAGTCCTCAGCCGGAGGGAGGGGTAAGGATATTAAATTCAATAGCCCAGTTCCTGCTAGTCAAGAAAACTTAAAATTTGGTCATATCACATTTTAGTTGAGGAAATTTGGGTGAAGCCAGGGTTCCTCGCGCATTGAACTATTGTTTTTTGTGACTTTCCTTTTCTTCTCGCCGTCGTAGTTTCGTACGTGCTCCGGACGCTGCTATGCTTCGAGCGCTTACGGTATCTCTGGTATGCGTAAAACGAGCAGTCAATTGAGTTTACATTTAAAAGCGCTAAGCACAACAAATGAAACGTGACAATTTATTTTGGAGCATACGGGATGTTTTGTTGATATTGAATAGGTGCCCATAGAAACTATTGTTATCCAGTGTTGCGTGATAAATGCTGTCAACAAATATATAGAATACGTGTAGGTGATGTAGTTGTTCGTTTGAACTAAATATCCCTTCAAGATGGCCGATAGAGATTCGCCGGGCGATACAGAGTCCAACGACACAAATTCCAGGAGAAACGTTGGCGGTTATCGTAGTCTTATAACACGATTTCGACAAAGTCCAATGGTTCAACCTAAAAAGCCTCATTCTTTAGCCGGATCAAGGTCTCAGCTACAAGATGACTCTGTGCGCTTAGTAGGAATGAAAATGGTCTCCTTGACCGACGCAAATATTGCTTTTCACCGCTCAGCGGCTCGCGGAAATACAGAAGAAGTGCGAAAGTTTTTGGGTGAGAAAAAAGAGGCTGTAGACGCCTTGGACGAACATGGTTTCACAGCCCTTCATTACGCCGCTCAACATAACCAAGTCTTCATCGTTAACATGCTTCTTGACTTTGGTGCTCAAGTGGCGATTACAGGCATTGATGGATCGACTCCACTTCACCTTGCAGCAAGGTAAGTGAGTCACTGAATGACAATTTTCACATTAAAAAAACTTGTTACAATGCATGTATTTACGTGAACTTTGACATCTTTGTTGATTCACTCCTTAGAGTGTAACTGTACGACTCAATATGTCATATTTCGTAAATGCTGTTAGCCTTTCGGAAGCGAAGTTGTGTTCAGGCAGTTTTAAGGTTATAAATGCAGGGAAATTCTGGTCATCATTTAAGTTATGTGGAAGTGAAGAACAATGAATAAACCTGATATTTGAACGACAAAGCGAATGAATCGAACTGTTTTCAGCTGTCTGTTATTCTGTTGCATTTCATTTGTTTTCTTAATTGTCCTGGCTTGAATGTAACTGCTAACCGGATCATACGCACGGAAAATTTAGAAATAAAAATCTGATTGAAATTTTAAATTATGCAGACAAAGAAGAAATTTGTGCTCAATTACTAATTACGTATATCGGCGCGACTTCAAGATAGAATTTCTTTTTAATAGCTTGTTTTAAAAATAAAAGGTGACACCGGTCATGAGTCGTAAGGATTTCATACTCGTTTTTGCGTCTTTCTGTTGATGAGTAATTTCCAAGCATCAAAACTGTTAAAATATTCCGATTTTAAACGTAAAGTTGGGTGTTACTAAACAGAGTAACGCAGTAACGAGTAACGAGTAACGGAGTAACGAGAAAACGAGTAACGGGTAAAAAATTCAACAGGTTAAAAAAATAAAAAAATAAATCCTAATGAAAGAAAAAACATAAAAATGGTTGTAATATCCTAATAATGACCTAGGAGCAACAATGGAGGAAGGTGAGGTACAGATTTTCTTTCTTATTGCCACAATTATTTCATTTCTTAGTAGAAATAGCTCTGCCAGGTATTACAAAATGAAAATAATACCTTATTGGGCCCTTATTACGGTTATCAACTAACCAATTGCATGTACTCGATTGCCAAGGCTTAGAAACAGTTTGCTCGCTTATTACTCCTGAGGTTATTACCTTTCCTGCTCAACTTTCAATGTCTTTTACTCGTCCTCTCGAAAATAAGGGATTCGACTTAATCATGGCTACCTTTCAAAAGTTAATTATAGTGAACGTCTCTATCGGTTTAAAAGGAATTATAAATCATGTTTAAAAATAACCTCCCGATGCAAAGACTCTGAAGTTTGAATATTGGCAGCAAAATAGAATAGCAGAGCGAGACTAGTTTTTAGATCGATTTGCAATTAAAATAAAGTAAAGTAAAGAAACATTCAAATGCATGGGTTAGCTTGAAGTTGCGTTTTACATCAATCAATGCAGAATACAAGCGAAGCATAGTTACTGCCAGGGCATGAAATTAACTCTTTGTAGGATTCACTTGGCTACTTGATATTTCAAAGTCAATCCCATTAAGTCGAATAAGTCTGGAGCGTCCCCGAGAAAAAAAGATGTAAACGAAACTGTTCTGTCACGCGTTTCTTTTCTCATGTCACGTTTTCTTTGTTATGTAACATAGCTTAGACGTGTTTCGTCATAGATCACGTGAGAGCTTGCTTGTTTTGATTTTTGGCATTTTGTCACATCGTGCTCGCCGGTGAAAACGCTTTCTCGTTTCACCGTGAATTTTTGCTTTCATTAAAACCGGTTGCACTTCTGAAGAAGGACCTACGTCTCATGATTTTCTCCGAAGAATGGATCAAGGTTTGAGGGATCAGAATAGAAACCAAACAAGAAAAAACAGAACAAACAAGGAGCATGAAGGAGTAAACGGCCGGTTTAAGACTAGATAGATGTTATTTTGGAGTTGAGATCCTCCAAATTCAAAAGTTTTGAAACCAAATGATTCTAGCAGGTCATCAAAACTAAGCAAAGAGGACACCTACATATCTACTAGGAAAACCAAAATGGCATTCGCCGGCGACAGAGTTTCCTTGTGAAATATGTGTCATTTTGCGTAATCGTCACAGACATTGGTACCTGTATTAGTTGCAATTTCACGCCCTGATAACTTGCAATTCATGAACTCATTTTGGACCAAATTTTAATTTGTTAAGCCCGGGCTTAATGGCTTAAAGGTAGCTACTATATGCCCCTGTCAGCACTGAATTCTGTCAGGGATTTTTTCCTCTTCTTGTCACGCTTGCGATAGTCTGCTACACAGCTGTTTTCAGTGTTGTCACGCAACGCTCTGTGTAGCAGACTACGCTTGCAGCAAACTTAAAAAAAAGTATTGGCGTCTTATATGAAACGCCAGAGCTAAGATGGCAACAACTAATAGTATTTTGAACCTCGTTCCCAGTGGCATATTCTCTTGCAAATAACAGCTGTAGCCAGGTGACTTTTTCCGCACGAAAACACCTTCTACTTTGCTGGAGGGAGGGGTAGGTTGGCGGGGGGGGGGGTTGACGTCGTTGATTTAAGCACTTTTTGGAATACACATATTTTTTGAGATTGGTAAAGGTCATTATTAGGATATTACAACTGTTTTTATGTTTTTTCTTTCATTAGGATTTTTTTTAACCTGTTGAATTTTTTTCCCGTTACTCGTTTTCTCGTTACTCCGTTACTCGTTACTCGTTACTGCGTTACTCTGTTTAGTAACACCCCGTAAAGTTCAATTAAATTAAATTGCTTAACAGTCATGGCAGAGAAAAACATAGTGTGCCTTTGAAAATCCCTGAGCTAAAAGTTTAATGAAAGTAGTTAGTATTGCCTTAAAAGCCACAAAGTCATGTCTACAAGGATTTTCAGCTGACAAATTGAGCTGGAGGTGTGTTTTTCTTAGTAGTCTTCTTGTACCAGCGTAACTCAAATGCTAATACATAGCATCCAAACATTGCACATGTTTACTTTCATTCACACCTGTCAAATCAAGATGCAAGTAATAAGCTACGGTCACGATAGACTTTCTAAAAGATGAGTTTGCGGAATGGCATGTGGCAGGGGGGGGGGGGGAGCTACTTCCCATACATTCTCTTAAATGAAATCCAAACGATGTTCTCACAACTTGCAAAGCGATCAGCAAGGGTCTTGCCAGCGGATTTGGTACTGATCATGCGCATTACGTCAAAATCCATAGATCAACGGTCTTGAGAAGAAACAAAAACATGGCGGTCGAAGGCGGGACTGTTTCTCACCATTATATTTTGGTAATTCGCAAATTTATTGATTTGATGTCGCTTTTCAGACATAGTGTGTGGTTTTCTTTTTCTGTTAAACAATTTCCCTCTGCAGAGTTTGGAATATGCAACATATAGCTCCGTACTGATAAGAATCGCCGAAGAGTTGAGCTATCGAGCAGTGTTTTGCAGCAAACCTTAGGAAAGTGAAAGTCGCTTCAAGTACAGAGCGTTCTGTAGACGGTTCTGATTTGTTTATTAGGATCGTTTTGAATTTTAACTTTGGATTCAAGGTGTTGACTGATCGTAATAAACGAAGTGAAATGTAGAGCTGTAAGCTCATATTTATAAAGCTTTCTGAATATTCTTGCTTCCGATAAATTTGACACTTTCTCCTGTAAATTATTTTTATCAGCATCTAGTTATCCTTGCTCGGCAAAAACGATGTAACCTATAAATCGATCGAGCGCGTTGTTGTTGGTTAAGATCTAACGCGGTTGCGTTTTAGTTTCCCCTGCAATTTCAGTACCGAAAGACAAATACGATATGCAAGAAGAACAAAGATGCATGATATTATTTTTTTCAATTTTTTAAGCATTTCTGATTTCCTCTACCGGTTCGCTTCTTGCTTCTAAAAAGTCTAAAAATATTTACTGTGGGAAAAATGCTGCAATTATCCGCTGGCCATCACGCAGGGTGATCGCTTTGCAAGTTGTGAGAACATCGTTTCTCGGTCCCAGACCTCGTCTCTTCCCCCCCCCCCCCCCCCTGGCATGTGGCATGGTTTGCGGAATGACATAATTATGTGGAATGTAATATATGCAGAATAGCCCAAAAAATAATTAAACTGAAAAGTGAGTCCTTTTTTGGCGCCAATCGATTTGCAAACGCAGCCGCTGTTTTAATGATGACATACGATGACAATCAAAAAGCCACGAAGGCTCATTGTCGATTAGCATTTTGCCGCACAGCCACAAAGATTCTTGTTGCCTTTATTAGTTCCCTTCGACCTATATTTGTATTTGCAACCTCGTGAGAAGTGTTTCTTTTTCAGACGGTGGGTTACGTGATCGTGACATAATATTCAGAGATGAAAACGGATCTCTGCTTGGTTAAGTTTTTGGCACGCGAAGCTAACATCTAGCGGAGAATCGAATCCTTGCAATTAGTGTGTCTCTTTTTCTTTTTTTTTTTTTTCTCCTTCCTACCCTTTTAGCACTTTTTCATAATCAAACGCACACTCTCACACAAACAAGGAAGGTGCGAAGACACGCGGAAAGGCCGAAAGGAGACAAAGGGCAGTTCTCTTCACTTAAATAAAGAAACTCAGCTCTTACCCATAGGCCTTCAAATGTGACTCTCTTCTTGGTTCCTGATTGGCAAAGAAATTTTCAAGCCTATCAAAAAGACACCCTCAACCTGGCCATCTCTAGCTGTTTTCAGGCTCTACATGACAGAGGGAACTTGAGACTTAAGCTAGCCCTAAGCCGAGAATTCAAGGCCACATCACCCCCCCCCCCCCCCACCCTCGACCTGAAACGGCCTCGCAGCCGAGCACATGGGTGAGGGGAATCCGTTCATAGGCCAATAGGCCTGAAACATTTTTAAGAATTTGGCATGACAGGCTGAAAGCAGACACATGATCAATGAACTGATTCTCTCGAGAGACTAACCGCTGACCATACCACACTTTTGCTGCACCCTCCGCCCGCTAAGGATTGGGTCCCTTCCCTCCCCATGGTAAGTTAGCTCAGGGATTGAACTAGACTTTCAAAAACGTCCTTCGTCGGATTTAATATGGCGCGGGACTTTGTTACTTGGTCGGCTGCTTCGCGGCTTAGCAAGTCTAGGACTGACCAACTAGTGGTGGGTAAATATGACGTTTTCGGGAGATTATCCGTTTTGACGATTTTGAAGATGGATTAAGGTTTACTTTATTTCGCCATTTCGTTGGGAGTTAATTTTCTTAACATTTTTGTCTAGTCTCCTTACTACTCTGGCCGGAGCGGCTGGGAAGGAAACTAAACAAGGCCCGGACTAGGGACATATAAAATTATCATTTTTGTTATTACCCTGCTAGCAGAGGCTTTTCCCTTGTGTTTCTCAGCGTTGTACTGCCATTCTCTTCGCGCTTTTGGCTGCTCGCGTTTTGTTTTGGTTGTTTCTGTACCGAGGAAAAGACCTCTGCAGACAGCCGTCTGGGATTCCTGTTGAGCATGCGTATTAGATACCTCCAAGATCTAGGAGGTAATCACATGACTAAACCGGTTGTGGAACCGGTTTTCTCGACTCGCACATCTTTTTTTTACTAGTTTGCTGTGCAAAAGTGAGCCCGCTATATCAACAAGGCGAGTGCGAGTCTTACCCGTGAAAATTTCAACGACGCTGTTGAAAAGGCTTTAGAAGCCATTAAAGATAGTTCAATCGAGTCTTTGACTAAATATCAATCCAAAGCTTTGTTTCATGTGTTGAATGGCGAAGATACGTTCGTCAGTTTACCAACGGGTCATGGGAAATCGTTGATATATCAACTAGCTCCATCGATCTCCAAGCTACTCGTTATTTCCCCGCTGAACGCTCTGATAGATGATCAGATAGCCTCAGTTACCAAGCTAGGAATTAAAGCCTGTAAGCTCGATGCCTCATCTCTTGAAGATACTGTCAGTTTGGCTGCTCATGAAATCCTCTTCACCAGCCCAGAAGTGCTAGAAACCGGAGGTGCGAGAAAGTGAAACTGACGGGCAAACTCCGGCGGCGGCATCGTATTACCGACACGTGACCCAGAAATTCCGTGGTAACCGCATTTTCATCTCGCGCATGCTCAACAGGAATCCCAAACGGCTGTCTGCAGAGGTCTTTTCCTCGGCACAGAAACAACCAAAACAAAACGCGAGCAGCCAAAACCGCGAAGAGAATGGCAGTACAACGCTGAGAAACACAATGGAAAAGCCTCTGCTAGCAGGGTATTTTGTTATATATTAATATGATGGTAATGCAACCTTTTGTTTGCACGTATAATTGTTTTTTGTAAATCGCAAAAAATAAGCATTCGTTTATCCGCAACAATATTAGTAAAGACTCATCATGTACATGTTACGAAAACTTTAGCAAACTTGTGATTATCTGTGAACCTAGTCTCCAGGGCTTTTCCAACCTGGGGGCGAGGTTGATTCTCTGTACCCAGATACCCATAACAGTTAACGATAACAGGATCGACTCCTGACGATTGTTATTGTGATAAAACGAGCTAGCGCTGTTTATCAGCGAACGCTCATTTTCTGCGCGATAATTATTGGTTAAAAATCATTCCTTATCTTAATTAAACCTTGCCAATGACTAAGAGCGGAGGTATGGGTTGTAAAGTTGGTCACTTTTTGTGGGGATGCAAATCAAAAATCCATAGTTCCAGATCTTGCCGTACTGTCACTGCTTTTGTTTTTGTTTTTTTGTTTATTGTTATTTTTTTCTCTCCTTTGTTCCAAAATGTTTTATTGCAGAATCTATCACCTTCTAGCATAGCATCTTGTCTATTCTAGCATCATTCAAAGAAACCAATAAGTGCACGTTGCTTAATCTTCCTGATAGAAGTAGTGGAATGAAACTCAATGTTAGCGAAAGAAACTAGACTTGTGGAAGAAAGGATTGATCACGTACCAATCTCAAGTTTTGTTTTCGAAATACGGCATCGGGCAGGAAAAATCAACGGTTATGATCAGTATTTTTGAGAAACGGGCCTCATGCAAGCGTGGTAGAACAAAATAAATTTAACCAGGTTCTTCTAGACCTACCTCACCATTTGTTTACACAGGATCTGGGTTTATTATATCCACCAAAATAAGTCGTAGAATATTTTCTTTCCAGGTTCAATTCCATGGAAGCCCTTACCGCCCTGCTCGATTCAGGAGCCGCAGTAACCTTGACCAACAGCATCACAGGCTACACTGCTTTACATGAAGCCGCTGCGTTTGGAAACAGAGAAATTGTGGAGCATCTTGTCAAAAATGCTAAGGCTGATGTAAATGCTTCCGATTATAAGGCTGTAACACCCCTCATGCTTTCCAGTGGCTCAGGTTATAGTATTATATGCGAATACCTGTTGCAGTATGGAGCCCTTGTTGATTCTTACTCAGCAGAGGAAATGACAGCTCTTCATTTCGCCTCTACTAATGGAGATCCTCAGGTTGCTCAGCAGATTATTGAAGCAGGTAAGCTGAGTTGAAAGGAATTTTCAGGTGAACCCTTCCAAGTTATGCATACCGCTAATGTACCGCACCTTTTTTTTGGTTAGTTACTTCACTCTCCCCCTTAACCCCTGCTGTGTTGTGCAGGAAGTGTTCACTGTTTTGGTCAGGATGGTACAACATGCCCTCTTTTCTTTGGTTTCCACCAAGAGAACATAAATTTTTATTGCTTCCTTTTAACACATTGCCTAAGTCAAAATTAGATACGGGAAACTAATTTTAGCTGGGGTTAGGATAAACCCACCCAGGGAGGGTGGAGGGTGGCAGAATTCCATGCCGCTTTGAGGATACCAAAACTCCCATTGATTATCGGCGCTCTAGTTGTACCAAACGGTTGAAAACAATGAAGCGCCAGAATCGTCCTTTCCGGAATAGATCGAGTTGAAACTCCACGTTGGAACACTTCTCGTAAGCGACTGCCAATCCAAAACGTCAAAACCTGTCGTTAATGGTCATCTCTCATAAGCGACCCCTGACGGATTTGGCCTATACGTATACGTAACTTACAAATTGCATGCTACAAATTCTTTTTAAAAGGTACATTGTTGGGAACTTTTCTCGAAAGAGACACCTTTGCTTTGATTCTCGTAAGCGATCACCTCCCGTAAGCGACCACTAAAATAAGTCTTCGCATTTTGGGTGGTAGCTTACGGAAGGTTCGACTGTAGTACATTCAACCTAACCTAGAACAGGTCGTTGTAGAGACGTGGACTTTTTCCTTGTTCTATTCTTCTCGCTGGCTTAACTTCGAGGGCCGCGCCGCCAAAGTCTTCCAAAAACGTGCTCAAACGGGCCTGCTAGTGGACTATGGCATTCAACCATACAGCAAGAACAATTATACCAGTGAACAATTAAGTGCAATTTCCCACTTTTTAGTACTTATCACTGTTTCGCTTAGCCCTCAAAGATGTAACCAATTTTGTTGCACCCATTTTCCCAGCAATTCGTCGGTATTTTAAAAGGGAACCCTCTACTGTCTCTAATCCCGAACGTGATCCCAACTTCAAGGAATTCATCAACAAAAATGACTTAGATGGAAGTACGGCCCTTCATCTGGCGGTACAAACAGGACGGAAAGAGGTTTCCCAGGTTCTCATTCAATATGGAGCTGACGTGAATTGTCAAAACAAGAGCCTTCAAACACCAGTGTACTTAGCAGCGGTCGGCGGGCATCAGGATGTGCTACGAATGTTGATTTCACAAGGAGGTGATGTGAATGCAAAAGACAGCCAAGAGAAAACGGCGCTGCATAGGTAACTCTCCTTTCGATGTTTATCCTTTCAATCGTCAACTTTCTAAACGTTAGAACGTTTTACTGTTTGTACATAGTTTTATTGGAACTAGCACCGTACTGGAGATAATACACTGCAAAATGTATAAGTCGATCGCTTTTCTCTACCTACAACTTCCCTTTTTCACTAAACACATGATTGTGATGTTTGCAAAAAAAGGAAATATATGCAGCTTTGCTATAGTTACAGGATCGATTAGTTCAAAGCATTTGTTGTCCATTTCACGGGATACACCAACATTTTAAGTTTCATTTTGGGCAACGTCAATCCCCATTCGTTTGACCTGGAATTACTGACACTATTTTGGAGCTAATTGTTTAAACCTCGCATGCAGAGTTACTGTAGGTCAGGCGGAAACAAAGTCCACAATTCCAGAATCAAACATAAGTTAAGTCATACGTTTTTAACTTTATGCATTTTTTCCTCTACCTTATCAGTGCTGCCGCTTTAGGAAGTACAAAATGTATCGAAATTCTTCATGAAAATGGCGCTGAAATTGACGTCAGGGATCTCAATGGACAGACGCCTTTCCACCTGGCAGTAGCCGCTGGTCAGACAGATTGCGCCAAGTTGTTCTTGTCATTTGGTACGAGAGACTCTGCCCAAGATAAAAAACTACGATGTTGCATCCATCTTGCTGTCGAACAAAACAGAGAAGAGACTCTGGACATGCTGCTGAAGGAAACTGGCTCTAGCTTAGTCAACGTCCCTGATCACAAGCAAAGGACAGCGCTGCATTACGCTTCTTATGCCGATAACTCAAAGGTAGTCGGTTCATTTTGTTGCGCTCTGGTTTTACCCGTAAGACTTATTTTCTCGTTGAAGTCGTCGTTGGTTGCGCAGAGCTCGCTAATAGCGTTACTAAGCAAACCAATTCTTGGTATGCGACGATTTTACCTGAAAAATTGTTGACGATTTTTTGGAAAACGCAGAACGAAATCGACTTTCGCAAGTACCCGAGGCTCACCCTTTATTTCAGGTTACAGAGCTCGGCCCAGGCCTTTTTCTTCGTTTTCTTAGTCAAACCGTTTGTCTTCCTCTTTTTCAAGTTGTTAGACTTGCTTCTTGAGACTAAAGTCAATGGCTGCGTTCGAGACGGCAAGCACAGAACACCGCTGCATTTGGCCGCTGAACGAGGGACAGCTCGCCAGGTGAAGGTTCTTACTCAAGCTGCACCATCCTGCGTTTGGATGCGAGATGATCAGCGGAGAACTCCATTGCACTATGCTGTTATGAGTATGAAGAGGTACAGCAATTTTCAATTTTCACAAGATCTCAATATATAGGAGCCTCTCTTTGCGAACACTTTCATAATACAGGCACGTCGCTGTTACGGACGGTTCTATTGGTCCCAAAGTTGTCTGCAGACTTCATGCAATTCCTGCCTCTATAAAACAGATATTAGGCTTTGTCCATTTTTTGTCCGTATTAAGAAGATTGGCCGTATCGCACATTGTCGGGAACGGAAACTATCAGGCGATTCTATTAAAGCTTCTATCTCTTCCCGCGTTTAAACCACTTTCAGTGTCTCCAATCACTCCAAGACGGTCACTTCTCTATTACGAACAGTTCACTTGACCCCAAACATGCGAAACTTCATGCAATTTCACCTTCTTTCACACGACTAACTCTCTATTACGGACAGCTAGACCTGTTGCTCCCAGATATTACATTTCATACTAACAATCACTACCTCCCTGATACAGACATGCACCTCTGAAGTGTGGGTATTAGACTTTGTCCCTTTGGTACCCGTGTTATTTTGAAAATCTAAACTATTAATTGTCGGAAAGCTTACAACTTTAACAAACGGCCAAACTTCATCAATTGAATAACAAAATTCCACGACTAATACCTACAAATAAATAAATAG
This sequence comes from Porites divaricata, assembly GCA_038088405.1. Lineage (NCBI taxonomy): Eukaryota > Metazoa > Cnidaria > Anthozoa > Scleractinia > Poritidae > Porites > Porites divaricata. Next base: position 13,024,348 of record JBBMOI010000013.1, read on the forward strand.
ATGTTAAAGAAAAGCTGCTCTACATCATGGAATATGGTGTCCGAGGTGTATTTAAAAAGGTTACAAGAATTTAGTTAACGACAGAATTCGTAAATCTTGAGAACGCTGTTCCAATACACAGCACCGGTATAGCTGGGTGTTTTGCTAAATTGTGGTGTCCCTTTTATTGACTAGGAAATCCTGCAATATACTGTTAGAAATGGGTGCAGATATTAACGGGCCTGATATAGTCGGCTGGACGCCCTTGCTATGGGCCGCAAAGGCAGGAAATGTCGGAGTCACGGAGGTGCTACTGGAGAGAGGCGTGAATGTGGATCACGTGGACATTGATGGGAACGCAGCACTTCACGTAGCAGCTCACTTTAGTCAAGTAGAAACGACAAGGATGCTGATGAATTCTGGAGCAGACTTGCTGGTGCAGAATAGACGTGAAATGACGGCCCTTGAGATCGCCATGGAAGCTCAGAACAGTGAAGTCGTGATGGTGTTTGTTAAGCACAACAGGTCAATTTAGACTTTGTAGTATTCTCGGACGAAAAAACTGTAGGTCCTGTCTCGCAGCACTTTCACTTATCTGTTTCTTGTGGGACATAAAGAACCAATACCACTCTTCGAAAAGAGTAGGGGACATAGAGGCTGGTGGTGTGGCCAACCTTTCCTGGCCTGGGTGGCTTATCTATAAGGAGAGATATTTATATACGCATACCTCATGATCCTTCATCAGGTGTCGTATACAGTGTATCTATGTGTATGGAAGATGCCCTCCCGCTCTGCAGTCAAGGGCTCTACCGAATGAGCTAGTTCCGCGCGGGCCTCTTTCAACTGCGGCTTGTTTCTCCTTCTTTCGAAGCTCCAATTTAAAAGTTGATATGAAACTTTGTAATCAACAATTACTTTGCACGGTAACGCAGAGTCAAATAGAGCAACATTGAAATAAACGACAGCTATGATAAACCGGTTACAATATTTGGCATAGTAAGCCAATTTTATTCTTTCACTTCTTTATGTTCTTGACGTCGGTGTACATCGAACCATCAGGTTGAAATATTTGGTGTCCACAACTACTTGCATAACGCGTTTTGGAAAGCCAGAGGCGTTCTTAGAATTTCCTCATCTGGTTGACTGTGGTATCACCTTAGCAGGGGCGAATCCAGGAATTTTTAATTTGGGGGGTCGAGACTTTGGTTCAGACAGGACTGTTGAACTTTTTTGTGCCAAATTACTTTTCACAGAGGCGACCACGTGTGTCTCAAACAGATCATAGGAGAGTAGAAATTTAGTTTAGTGGCAAAATGCAACGCGCGTCTCCTTAAAAAAAAAAGTCAGCCAGTTAAAAAGTTATATACGATCCTGTCGATGTAAGAATTTCAGTGTCAAACAAGCGTCAGGTCTGATGGAGGGAGGGAGTCCGGACCCCCGGATCCTCCCCCTAGATCCGCCACTAAGCTAGCCTGCGTGCTGTTGTTTCCTCTTTTCTAAGTCTATTTTCTAAGTTCTATTTATCGTTTGAAATTTTCTCTCCCCTCCCCCATAAGGAGTGCATGTTATTCATGTTACTATTCCGTTTACTTCAAACAGAAACAAAGAAAAGAGCTAGGAAACACCTGTATGCAGGCCATATATTGCGATTTTCTTACTTCCTACTACAAACTGAGACGTTTCATCATGTCCCTCGCAGAAATTAAAAGTCGTGTTTGTAAATTCCTTCACTCCATAGTCATTTCCGTTCTTTTGGTTTTTGCAGATGGCGCGAGGTATTAACTAGCCCAACTGCCCCCAGTAAACCATGTCCCATGGAGAGGTTGATCGAGCATTTTCCAGACGCGGCCCATGTCGTCATGGACCGAAGCATTCAAAAATCTGTTTCTGAACGTTCCATAAAATACGATTTTACCATCCTGGATCCAGGTCCCGACGATCAAAGTGGACCAAATGGGGAGCGTTTCCTTGGGCTGTCAACAATGGTGCAGCATAAACAGCAAATCCTTCTAACCCATCCGCTTTCACGCAAGTTGCTCCTCGTAAAGTGGCGAAAATTCGGATGGCTCATATATGGTGGAAACTTAGTTCTCTATGCACTGTTTCTCCTATTTTTGACAATTTTTATCGTCACGGAGAGAAAGACGGTCAACTTCCCAGATCCGAAAAGAAAGAATACTCCTGACGCATACGATTTTGACGAGAATGAATTGTTTGCAGAAAAGACAACTTTCAACAAAGCCGTCCCCTCCATTGTCGTAATTTTTGCTTTCGTCCACCTAGCCAAAGAAATCTACCAAATTTTCACTCAGAGGTATCGTTACTTCACAGAATGGTCAAATTACCTGGAATGGTCTCTCTACCTCTCTGCATTTTTGTTTGTGTTACCCTACATTTCCGATGACACTGGTATCAGAAATGATTACAGTCTCTACTGGCAGATGGGAACTTTTTCTATTTTTCTCGCCTACGTCAACTTGATTCTGATGATAGAGCCTCTCAAGTTCTTGGGTCTCTATGTGACCATGTTCATCGAGGTGATGAAAACTGTCTTAAAAGTTTTAACTTTGTTCATCATGTTCAATTTGGCGTTCTCAATGGCGTTTTTCATTTTATTGCAAGAACAGGTTAGTTGCTGTAATTAAAGTTAACTGTTGATGAGAAAGGTAATTTTGGCCGTTAGCGAAGTCTCCAGATAATCACAAGTGTCCCTGAAATGTTAATGTATCACATTCAACCCCATGTTTGGAAACTGCAAACAGTTTCCTGAAAAACTGTATTCCATTTAAAAACTGCATTTATTGTGATTTCAGAATATTTTTTCCTCAGCATGTTATTTAAAAGTTTCAATTCATTCTTCTCGGACTCGAATTTAAAAACTTGAAAGCTCACCTTCCATGTTTTCTGAGTACTTCGGTCGATGTTACGAGCAACGTTAAGCACTTTCACTGATTTGTTCTTTTGGGACGTAAAAGAACCCACATCATTATTCGAAAAGAGATAGGGGTTGTAGACCCCGGTGGTGTGGCCAACCTTTACAGGTTGTCGGATTGGGTAGGGATGGCACCTCGCATGGGACCTGAGTCGCGTTCGTGCATATTCCCTCTGGGCCGGCCTGTGTCCAGAAAAGCTGGTATGTAAATAAATAAACAACTTCATACCTTTTCTAGTGATTTTAGGTTCGTGCGTACCAAAACGCGTTTTCCTGTGACGTCTTTCCTAACAAAACCGCTCCAAAGTCAATTGACGAAAACAGCAACGTACAGTACGCTTTACTGAGCAATGGGTGATCCAGAAACACACTGAGAAACTGACCTGCATTAACGTATCTAACTCGGGTAAATACACTATAAAGAGAAAGAACCAACTGTTGCTCTATTCTGCTGAATAACAGGAACATCCGCTGGGATTTTTCCCTGTGAAAGGACTCCAGAAGAAAGATGTTTGTAATAATTGGTCTGCAAGGGTCAAAGGGAGCCGTAATTTAGAGAGCTTTTCAAGGGGGAAATTTGTTTCCTTGGTAAATTTTGGCCAAACGTTTGTCGAGCGATTTAGACAGTTTATATACTGTTTCTTTTTCTTCTTTGCAAAGCTGCACAATAAAATAAGCCATGATGATTAACAATTATTGGACGAGGTTGAGCAAAATATCGTGATAATATGTGGCGAACAGATTAGTCATTAATTAATCTGCGAGACTCTGACAAATCACGGTATTTTGCGATAATCAGGTTCAATAATTTGTTTCATTTTTATCAGTTTGTTTTTTAAACTCTGAAAGGTCAGCGAAGCGATTTGCCATTTTCAAGCAAGAGCAATCGCTCGAAGGAGAAGGGCGTGGTTTCATTTACGCATGAGCAAAATATTATTTGCTTCCAAAAAATTGGACGATATCGCGCATGAACAGACCGTTATTTCTAGGAAGTTATTTGCGGGTCACGTGGTGAGCTCTCGGCCAATGAAAAAGAAAAAAATTGCATCGAATGATAATATAAAGTATTATAACAGGTCGTAGGAAAGAGGGTGAGCCAGACCATCTGGTCTGTATTTTTTATTCGCAGACGGCCCCCTAACCCTAACCCTAACCCTATCCATTCATTCTTTGCAGGACTCTTTTGCAACAATTTGGCTGTCTTTTATGAAAGTGACAGCAATGACCACTGGGGAAATAGAGTACACTCCAACTGTCATTGACCAGTTGAATAAGTCAGTGCCTGGCTCTTTCATCCCCTTGGTTCCATTTGAAGAATCAACCTATATCTTTTATTACATGTTCATCCTGGTTATGCCCATAGCTCTCGTCAACTTACTGGTAAGCATCACCCATGAAAAAGGAATCCGGATTCTGGAATCAGGGAAATGTTTGCTCGTGGGTTCCTGAATCGGGGAAAATTTTGTTTGCGTAGTCCGGAATCCTGGGCTTTCTAATCCGGAATACAGCTCAAGGAATCTGGAATCCCACTAACGATTGGTGTCCACAATCCAAGTTCCACTCACAAAGACTGGAATCCAGTACCTGGAATCCAGAATCGACTGAAAGAAAGACTGCCTTAGATTCCCCTACATGGGACGATAAGCATTTTCTTGAATTAACTACTTCATAGGAATTTTCAATAGGTTATACTACTACATAAGAAATTTCTGCAATTTGATTGGCTTAGAGCAGTTGTATTTCAGCGTAATTTGAAATACCTACATGTGAAAATTACTACCTTTTGCGGGTAGTAGTATAGACAAATAATAGCCTGATTTGTACGTGATATTTGGCATAAATACCACCCGTCATATTTCAAAATTGTCTCAAATTTCACTCCCCTAACGGCTCGTGAAAATTACGTATAACAATTTTGAAATATCACTCTTGGTATTTATGCCAAATATCACTACTAATCATGCTATTTATTACCTATACTAATAGCCCATTTTACAGTTACAGGTGAAAACGAGCTTGGAGTTGACCCCGTTTTGATACAAACCTTTCTGCTTTATTATGCAAATTATGTTGTTCTTATGCTAACTAGTGCTTTTAAAGCATAATTTCCATAAGAAAAGGAGAGAGCTTTATGTCTTATATCAAAACAAGGTCAACCTCAGCCTTACGTTCACAGAAAGGCTAGGATACTAAGCCCACAACTGTAAAATGGCCTATTTTCTAGTTGCCTAAAGCGATTCTTTCAAATGATTGTTAGTGCGAAATATTTGATTTGAAAATAACTATTTATTCGCATTCAAACGGAACTCCCTTTTATATGAGAGATTTTACACTTGCCCTCGTTTGAAAATGAGGGTTTCTGAAACTCGGAATGGCTTATTGAATAATTCATCCCCGGGATGTACTCTCTTATATTCACTGTGGGGGTGTGCCGACAAGTCTTTGTCTTGGACTTTTGGACCTGTTTCAGTCCAAAGGCGCTTTCCAAAAGTCCGAACTGGCCGGTCAGACTGGTCTTTTTGGAAGTGAGACGCTGACATAAGTATTTGCTGTAATTATAACGAAAACTTATCACTGCTTTGTACACTGTTTAATAATAAGTTGATCTTGCAGGATAGTCCTGGTTAAAAGTGGAATTCTCCTTACTCGCACAGGACTTGTAACCCAGTATTCCAGAAAATAACTATGAAAATAGGAATCGTGTTTCTTTGCCATGCTCGATTTCCGCCTCTCTCTCGGTCCTCCCCGAGAAGAAACTGTTCGGAAGAGGAGGGTTGGCTTATTTTCCGAACAGTGCCTAGTAATCGAGCCTTAGTTCCTTTGGCCGTTTCAGTAATAAAAGTACTTTACGAGGGGAGTGTAACATCGCACCCAAGTTTGATCTAGAATAATCGGGCGCTTAGGGGAAAGAACATTGTTTCAGAGTCAAAGAGAAGTCAAATATACTCCTCTTCCAGGGATAAAGTGTCGAAGAGAACCATTATCTCCTTTCGTCGATCAAGAACAAAATATATAGCGTGAACTGGTCGAAAGAACTTGTCGAAAGAGCTTCTGAACAACAAAAAAAACATAACACAACAAATGTTTTTGTTCTTTGAGCATGCCTATCGTTGCATTACATTTGTCCTACTATGTTTACTAAGATTTCTTTTAAAATTATGGAAAATTTCACAATAGGGTAGATGGTAGATGGTCCCCTGGGACCACCCCTAAATTCACCCGTGCAGGAGGTATACAGAACAGAACTGTCAGTTATAGTTTTTGGTACTAAGAATTCTAATCCACAAAACACTAAAAGTTACGAGTCTGAAAGAGCGACCGACGCACAACGTACGTGGAACTTAAGAAGACTGGGCACTGAACTCGGTAATTGGACGATTTCATGTGTTGCTTATTGTTTCTCCATAGATTGGTTTGGCAGTTGGAGATATCGAGACAATTCAGAAGTCAGCTTTCCTGAGAAACAAAGGCAAACAAATCACGTTTATTGCCGATGTTGAAAGAAAGTTTCCCAAGTTCTTTACCAGCAGAGTGTATCTACCTTCACTCATTGTTCGAGTTGGTTGGAAATATACTGGAATTAGGAAATTCTGGACGTAAGTTTGTATTGATTTATGTTCACTGTGACATGAGGCACTGTGACAGGCTATTTGCCATCATTTTTAAAAAGCTAAAACGGCGTGTCTTCGCATCAAGTGAATTCTAAACATAATAGTCAAGTTTTGTTGTTTAAGATTATATATTTAGGCATTGAACTTTTTTCTGTCGTCTTTTGCATGAATGGCAAACATGCATGGACATGGGTTGAAAACATTGGGCCAGCGAATCAGTGAAAGGTTCCTGCAATACTACTTTTTGTAAAATGGTTAATCCTGCTTGTTGAAAAGAGCAGAAAAATTGTGTTTCTGCTTTCATTTCATTGAAAATTGTCATCTTTTTAAACTTTTCACCCAGTCAACTAGCATTAACAAAAAGGAGGACAATTTTGTTTTTTTTTTTTTCTATGAAAAATCAATGCAGAAACTTAAATGCTCTGTTCTTTTTTCGACTAGTAGTCCTAGTAGAGTTGAACTTTTTGTAAAAAAGTATAATTGCCGGCGCCTTCAATGTTTTCAAGTTTTAATGCTATGCTTGCAAAATCGCCAAAACGTTATACTTAAAGCTCCCTTATGAAAATTGTTGATATCTTCATAACTCTCCAGGAGCAATGAGAATTGATCTAGAACAGCGATATCCTCGTGAGATAGCGTCCCTTTAAGCAGCTTTTCGTGGAATTTTTATAAGCCTCTCATGCAAGGGTATTTCAATAATATTTCTAGGCTGCGATAAATTAAAAACTGAAACGGTTATTAGAGTAATTGATAAAAAGATAAAAACTTTTGAAATTGTAGTCGATAGCTTGTGATTCGTTTACGTTTCTCTTTTCCCTCTTGTGTGGGTGATCCGTACATCGGAAGCTAAATGAAGTCGGCGACGCCCAAAACGGGTCAACCTCTTTCTTTTTTTGTTTATTTGATTTTTCACACAATTATTTCTGAACCTTTGGTTTTTCAAAGGGTCAGAAAAATGATCGGTGAGCAAAAATTGGTGAAACAGCGCTCGCAGAAAAACATGTTTTACAGCGCTTATTTGAATTAGAATAAAGGAGTCCATATAAGAGTTGAAGGGGGATAGCACGAATTAGACCTGCCATGAAAACATCTGAAGAAATTTATCTGGCATATTTATTATATTTATATATTTATTGAATCAGTTATTTTTGATGTAAATAAAGAAAAATTCTCAGTTCCAGACGGGTATCAAACCCGGGACATTCCGTACACTAGAAAGATGCTCTAGCCACTCAGACAGCTACTTCAGTATTTGCATTTTAATTCTTTATCCAAGAGCGCTTATGCTAATCTGGCGATGGAGCGGCCAGTGGTCGCTCAAATTGCAATGAAACATTACATGGTATGAAAATAAAAGATGTGATTAGTAGTTAAGTTAATATGTGAAAGTAGTGGACACTCTTCGGATAAATTCTGGATAAGATGCCGAACTAACAACATCAGCTGATTCGAAACGATTTTACTTTAGGATAAGAGCCAAGAAAGAAGAGTTTCAAGACGAAGACTTGCTTGGAGACAATGACGGTGAAATAGACGAGATGACTCTGCGAATTGACAATTTAACACGAGAAATAGAAAAATCCAAACAAAGGCAGAAGATAATGATGAATGCTGTGGATCAACAGAGGGATATTTTACTTGCTGTGGCTGACCAAATTGGTGTGGAGATCAATTTACCGTCTCGTGTTAAGATAGAGTGAAACAGTTTAGATTGCACATCTGAAGTATTCGTATTTGCATGACTTGTGCTGCAGGAAACTGATTCGTTGTTTAGAACGAATTTTGAAGCCTTGCAGCGCAGACTAGCTGGCCTAAATCTCATTCACTGGAATTGCTCGTTTGCACGTGACGTCACGGCGGCCATGTTGGTGGTCAAGAACGAAAGCATATCTCTCCTCTGGGAACTAAACTCTATTTTCATGTAAATTTTTAGAGCAAAATTTCTATTGCATTGACCCCCAATATGGCTGCCTTGTCACGTGGTTGCAAACCAAGAATATATTAGAAGATGAATCACTGTTGAACGAAGATTCCATCTGTTTGTTCGGTCATACAGACCTGTTTGACTTATTCTATATTACTGAGCTGTTGTAAATTAAACTAGGGACAGTATTATATACAACGTATGAACATGGCATAATACAAAGTATTTAAAGGAATTTCGATACTATTTTGCAAGTATTGGCACATGGCAACAACCGATTTACGCTTACTAATTTATGCGCGCGCGCTTCTGAAGGATCTATTTATATCTATGCGAACTACTTTGTAATTACTTTCGTAGCATTGCAAATTTTTAAGTTGAGCCCATGACAAGTCAAGACAAGAACTCTATTCATACCACACAAAGACAACAGGGGGGGAAAAAGGCAATGCATGTACTACTAATGTAAGGGAAAGAGCCACCTAGAAAATAGCTAAAAATCAGTAATCTAGCTAGGAGGCATTATAGAATAATTCAAAATAGAGGCACAAGTATACCGTAAAATTCCGAAAATAAGCCCCTCCAAATATAAGCCCCTAAAACCGGTAACGCAAAAACTCTCCGTTGAATCGCCCCTCCAAATATAAGCCCTCCGGGGGCTTGTACTTGGAAAATTGCCCTCAAATACAAAGTAAAACAAAGCAAAAACGGTAAATTTACCATCAACTATAAGGCTAGCCCAATCGATTTTGAAACGCAAATTTCTTTCCGTAGATAAGCCCGTCCGAATATAAGCTCCTCCAAAAATAAGCCACTAAAAAAGGGCCTTTGAAAAATATAGGCCCCAGGGCTTATTTTCGGAATTTTACGGTAAATCATCGTAAATTAAAGTAAAAACACATGCACACGCATAGGCTTGAATCATTGAAAATTGAGGAACTCGAGAAAATATTGGGAAAGAAGCAAATTAATATGAACTGAAAATAGCTTTCTCTTCAAAAGTTGCGAAGACAGATGCCCAGTTCATATCAACTAAACATGTTTAATTAAAAAATGAAAAATAGACACGGAAAACTGGAAGGTTTAAAACAAGTTTCAAATGAAATTCAATATGTTTTGTAATTTGCACTTAATTTGCAAATTTATCAACTAAAGGCAGTTAGCAGCTTTTATGAAGGAAAAAGTATTAAACCCTATTCAACCAAACAGCTTTTTTAAAAGTTTAAAACCATGTTTTAGGTTTGGTGTGAATGGGGCTTAAGACATTAGGGCCATTTATAGGAGGAAAAATAAGATGCGTCTTACATACATGTAGGACGCGTCTTAAATAAGACGCGAACTTTCGTATAAACGGCACACTTCGTCTAAAATAAGACGCGACTTAGCTAAGACGCGTCTTATTTTAGAACAGCCCTCAACACCTGTTCGTAGATAAGACGCGTCTTAGCTAAGACGAGAAAAACTTAGTATAAATGACCTTTACGTCTTACATAAGACGCGAACGCATAGTGCGCATGCGTTAATTTTTGGGGTGCCACGTTGGATTGCCGTTGCTACGGGTAACATTCACATGAAAACGAGTCAAGAACAGAAATAAGACGCCAACCATTTATACGAGCTGTTCTCGTCTTAGAAAAGACATGCTCGTAGATCGTATAAATGGTACAGTTTGCGTCTTATTTATCCTCGTATAAATGGCCCTAATATTCTTCTAAAGAACGGCACAGTTCTCACCAAACGGTAATACAAAATGTAGATCTGGCCCCAGTTGTTCGAAAGGTGGATAGCGCTATCCACTGGATAAATCACTATCCACTGGATAGCGCAATTGGTTGTCGTAATACTTAACCGCTGGATAGCGATTTATCCGGTGGATAGCGCTATCCAGCTTTCGAACAACCCGGGCCAGGAGGCCAACCTGGTTTTATACTTGTGCCTTGAAGATATTACCCTGCACGCAGAGTCTCCTTCGATCTTCCTAGATCAGTCCCGACTGCGTGCAGGGTATGAAGATATACGGGTAATCGATAAAATTACTAAAGGCAAGAAGCAGTAACGTTTAGATTTCTAAATAAAGTGGACGTATGATCATTATATTGAGAAAAGTGATCATTCTAGCTACCTTCTTTCGAAATACAGTTAAAGGGTGGAACATTTGTTTACGTTTACATTGTTTCATTACCCTGGCCTCGGATTTCCGTTCTGTTTTTCAAGTCCATGAACGGCATCTCCCCAGGTCTTCTCGGTCAGGGCATTCGGGTGACGTATCCGAGAAGAAAGGCCGTTTTTGCCTAGTCCCTGTGAGGCGTTCTCCCAGGCCTTTTTGGTCAATTCACTTCGGTGCGCCCCCCCCCCCCCCCCCCAACAATTTCTCTTGGGACGGCTCTAATACCCGGGAGAAATGAAACCAACGGTTATGCAAAATTTGGGGGGTGGGGTGGGCGAATAAGATGCATTATGAGAGATATGTAAGTGGCGTATGGGCCGGAAACGCCTGGACAAAAACAGAATGCGCATACGCAAGTGTGCCGCATTGCTTTTTGACAATGTCCGAGTTTCTGAAGCTCTTCAAGATTTTGCAAACAGTAGGATATTATGGCTTTAAAACCCTTGTGAATATTTTTGAAAAAGTAGATCCATGCACTTTTGCCGACTCTGAAATAAAATTCATTAGCTGCGTATCGAGAAGTGCCCAAGAACTGAACCTAAAGCAAAAATTCTATATTAAAAATTCGTCGACATCTTCCCAGAAGTGATGCGTGTAACAATGCAAGAAGCATTGAATCCAACTCGGAGGCAGTAGTCTCAGGATTGTGTCTTGAGCTGATGTTATCAAGTGCAATGAAAGAATAAGCAACAATAACAGACTGAGAAATTATTTCTCGAAATATTTCATTCCAAACCCCATAAATTCAGTAATCCTTAAAAGCAATTCGCGAAACACTAACTGGCTCTTGGATCCGTTCACGCAACTCCTGCATCCATTTAAAGGCCATGGGACACTTAGCATACAAGTGTAAAATGGCATCGTAACTATTTTCGAATCCCTCTTAATACACTTTGTTTGCCCCTAAATTTTGCATCAGTTTTTGCGATCAAGTGTTCTTGAGAATATGCATTCCTCCAGGGGGTGCCGAAATTAGAGAATAAAAGACCTTAGGATATTGAGGCTCAATAGAACTTGCAGGTTTGTTTTATAAAATCAGACTAGCCTGTTTCAGGCGTTCAATGATAGTGAAGAGTAGTGCAAACGTGAGAGCGGAGAAAAAATTGGGTAGCTAGGGAGAAAGAAAGGAACGCGATGTTAGTTGTCTTTCACCCCTCCGCCATTCCACACCCCTCTTTTGTTTTTTTCTGTCCACTCCTCTTTTGGCTCACAAAGGCACAAATATAGGGATATGTTCAAACCACGCGACATTCTCAAAGAAATTTGCCTTTGGTTTCATAAATCAGCAGTATGTATACCTATCGACGTGGACAGGGCAGCAAAACAGCTCAGTCTGGGCCAACACTTCACACATGGTCTGAAATGGGAAAAAGAAAAAGCTAATGAAAAAGACTATTGTAGATGGGAAGCCTACGGGTTAAGTCACTAAAGGTAATGTTAGGTATCCAAAAAAATTCCTGAAATAGTACTGTAAGATACGGAATCCATCAGGAAATTGAGTAATTCTAATTTCAAATGTCCAGGGATTGAGAAAAGTCAGGTATGGTTATGCACAATTGTGAAATTTGAAGAATTTGAAGTTTCAATTTTCTCAGTCGGGATCCCAGAAGAACCTTTTATTTGGAGTTATTTCATATAACTTATTACATCTATAGCCCTCGGAAAATGTCAAAAATAATGCAATATGACTTAAATTATTGTGGTACAAGGTTTTCGACATCCTCGGAGACCCAGGAGCAGATAGTGGGGACGAGGAAAAGTCTAAACGAGCGGAAAAATATATGGCACGAAGAAAAGTAAAGAACGGCGAGAAGAGGGCTCTTCTCGCCGTTCTTTACTTTTCTTCGTGACACATATTTTTCCGCCCGTTTAGACTTTTCCTCGTCCCCACTATCTGGGTCTCCGAGGATGGGTTTTCGACCACTAAAAATCACTCACTGATTTCCTAGATTTCGTTGAGATTTCGTCATAAGTCTCATAAACCGTATTTCAGAGCAGAGAAACCGTTGACCGCGATACACTGGGTCAGAGAATCGTTTCCAGTTCCTCTTGTTCAAAGCTTTACTCTTTTAGCCTGGCAGATATTCTGCAACCAAGAGCGGTTTTGTGGACCATTTTTTCGTGAATTTTCCACAAATTGTACTGCTAAACCTTGCAATAGCAATATTCGTATAGCTGAAATGTCTGAACTGAATTTAGGACAGTTTTCATACCAACGAAAACGTTCCGTATTCAACGACACTGGCCCCAGTCAGAAATCGACCGCGCCAACTTCAAATCAGTCGGTTTCCAAGCTAAATCATACATCGAACTCCAAAATTGAGGGAAATAGTAATACTGAAAAAGATCAAAATACTGCAATCGAAGGCAATGAGGATTGGTCCGATCAAATGGCAACACTCGTGGTAATGTTTCCAAGTGAAACACGACTTCAACTTGTGGATGCGATAACTTCTTCGTCCTCGATAGAGGAAGCGGTAAACTCAGTTTGTGATAATTTGACTGCCAACTCCAGCTCTGGTAAGTAGAACAAATCAATCGTCCTAATGACTTTTTCAAAGTTACTCTCCCACATAAAACCAGTAGTCGCCAGCGGTCTTCTGTCACCTTGGCCTTGAGATGGACAGTCTGCGGGGAGGCGGGGGGGGGGGGGGGGGGGGGGGTTACTCGATATTGGCACTTGGGTATGGAGGTGCTTGATATGCGAAGTACAATGATTTGAAAGATTGTAATTTGGGCTTGATTGAGTTCCAGCATGAATGTGTACAGCAACCCATCCTAAATGGGTTGCTGTGTCCAGTCACTTCTACTTCTCACCAAGAAAGTTGTAGTTCAGCGTGCAAAGAAAGGAGTGTCCAATAGCCTGGGGCTAGTGGATTTTGCTATCAGGCCAGTGAATTCTGTTTTTAACTTGCCCGACAGGCAAGTGATGTTTTTTGAGGAATTCGAATAACAGAAGAACTGTGAAATCAATTCTGCTGGTCAAAAAGCTTTTGGGGCTAGTTGAAATGACGTCTGGGCTAGTAAATGCTAGCTTCAGCTTGCCCGAATGGCAAGCTGTAAAAATGATTTTCTTTGCACCCTGTGGTTCTTGGTAATTACGTGCACTTTTAAATTATTTATATATACATTTATTTTTTTGCTGTTAAAACTGCCGAATGTACCATCAGTTCCTGATACACAATAATATTCTAATTTATCTTCTGTTAAAATATCTCCCTAAAGACTAATCTCTAGCCTGTGATTGCAGACACATTTCCAGTTGTTGCTTCTCTCCGCCCAAATAGTTAGAATAAGCTATGATATCCCTGCATTTGCTAGCTATATACCATATTTGTGGTATTTTATTTTACAGCTGCTCTTTTTTCTCTTTTTGTTACAGATGATAATAGCCACAGTGAGAGAGTAACAAAGAGAAAAAGACATTTTATTATTAGTGATGATGAAGATGTTAAGTGTAGCCCAAAAAGGAGTCGTGATGATGATGATTGTGTTGTAATTGATGACGGAGATGATGAACTTGAGGAAATAAATGATCCTACAGACAGTGATAGTGATTATACTGATGAAAGCCCAAAATCAAAGAGGAGAAACAAACATTTACATGTACCTCATGAAATATCATCCACAAACAACCCAAACCCAGGTATTTTCTTTGTCAGTTCTTCATTTTTATGGTGCATTTATAGAGAAACCACTCAGGTTTTCACTTTCAGACCAGGCCATTCAGGGTTGTGCCCCCAGAGCATGCATTAGTCCCTTTGGCAACTTACTTTTGCCTTATTTGGATTACTTTAATATCTTAAAGGCTCCACACACTTTTTTATAATAGCACATCCTTATAACTGTGTTACTAAATTATCATCGGGCCACTGTAGTCAAAATTTCATTGACCTCAACATTGGCAACCATGACTTAAATTTTTTGGCCTTATTCATGAAAGGGAATTTATGGTTTTTTTAGTATATAAAGTGTACGTATATAATGATTTAATGCCCGGCACTTCCTTTCACATCAATATTTTTTCTTTCAATTGACTCTTATGGCTGTGCTTTTGAGGTACACGTAGGTCAGGAAATCAACCTTTTCTCTGAAGGTGGCATTTTTTATTATGCAAAACCAATTTATCCAAAACACTGGACAGTACTAGTCATGGCACATATGCTTGCTGCAAGTAAATACAGATGCACTAAAAGAGTTTGAACTGCAATATAGTTGGTTTTTCTCTTTTACAAAGCCAATAGTAGTTGCATTTATGCATGCTCTTCAGAATTTACTTGAACTTTAAAGAGGAGTTAAGTATGGCTCAATTTATTGCGAGTCAGAAAGTCAGTTTTACACCCTGCCATTCAGGCAAGCTGTTGCTAGTATGTACTAGCCCACAAGTCATTTCAACTAGTCCCAAACTCTTTTTGATTAGCAGGATTGATGACAAACCTTCTGTAATCAGAATTTCCCCAAAAAGACAGCACTTGCCTGTGGGGCAAGTTAAGAACAAAAATCACAAGCCCACTTGCAAAATCCACTAGCCCCGGGCTATTGGACACAACTTTCTTTGCACGCTGGGAGTTGAGTTATCTAGAGTAAGTAAAAAACCTCCTGATGGCAAATATAACCACAAGTTAACAGGAGGCTAGTGGTGGTAAGGGTTTGAGTTACAGTGTATTTTGAGTCATGCTGTACAGGAAGTAGAGGATTCAACTGTTTATGTAGCCTGGGAGCAAGCTCTCTGGCGACAGGGCGGAAAAAGGAAAAGGAGCTTGCAACTACTTTTCTGGAATTTAAATATCTGCATTGAAAAAATTCTGTGTGAAATGCTGATTGGCGGAGGTGACATTAGTAATGACGTCATTACCCTTGGCACATGTTTTTCAATGTTTGTTTACATTCGCGCTCATTTCCACTTCACGCTGATTGGCAGAAATTTGACAGCCCAGTCGACAGGGAGCCACTTGGAGGTAGAATTCAAATTCCAGAGACATGGTTGCGAGCTCTCCTTCCTTTTCTTGCCCCACCAGCAGAATGCCCCAGAGAGCTTGTTTGCAGGCTACTGAATGTGTAGTTAGTACATGTATTTGGTACTGGGTTCAAGTTATAGAGCATAGCTCTGATTCAATCTGCATACAGTCATGGAACCTTGCTGTAACAAAGGGCCAAGGGGCTGACAAAATCTGTTCACGATAATGAGCTTTTGTTAAAGTTTATTTACTATTACTGGGGCAAAAAATATTGTTCGTTGTACCAAGGACTTTGTTATATAGACTGAGGTTCATTATATTGAGGTTCTGCTGTATTTTAAGTCAGGGATTTTTTTAAACAATCAAAGGGATTCCTGCAAATCATGCTCTGCTTATAACATTTTGATATTAAATTTTTTTTAGCACAAGAGGTGGATGTTATCTGTCTGTCTGATGAGGAAGACACTGGAGAAAATGATTATGTACAAGTACTAAATGGTAAGACTTGTAATTTAGACTGCGGAAGATAATCATTTGTTTAAATCAGTTTAATTACAACCAACTGAATAAAAATTGCTGCATTTTTTTTGTTAATAATTAACAATTATTCCTCGAGGCCGAATGGGCTCTGAGTCAATAGCCCATGAGGCTGAAGGTCGAATGGGCTATTGACTCAGAGGCCATGAGGGCGAGAGGAATAATATTATTGTTTTAGTAAAATCCAACTAGTTGGTCAAAAATATCAAGAATGAAAAAATTTTAGCTAGTTAAAGCTAGACTTTAATCCTTTTTTGCCGCCAAAAAGCCCACGCTTTTCGCTACTGGTGGGCTATAACATATAGCCTACTAGTAGCTCAACCAATCAGAATGTGGCATTGATAATAGATCACTAGTTGGATTTTACTAATTATCAATATTCTTATCAGTACCAGTACCAAACAGACCAGTAAATGCATCTTGCCTCTTTGTATGAACTCTTGCTTTCTCTTTCTTTGCACGGTAATTATTTCTCATAATTATACTATTACTGATTAAGCACTTATGACAGTGATGTATAAAAGTGCTACTTAAAAAATAAATAATTATTGTTATTATTATTACTGATTATGGTTGGGTAATCAATCCCTACCTTTATCTATTTGTTTGCTTATTATTTCATTTTATTTACTTATTTACTGGTTATTAAACCACCTGTATCAGTCATAGGACAGACCAAAATGAAAATTAAAGAAAAACATCAATGTGTAAATGTAGATAAGCAAATGGAATGGCTACTATTAAAAAGAGGTTTCATTTAAATTTCATCAACAGACTCAAAGTAAGCATTATGTTTTATGCCTATTGACTTTCTGATTTGTCAAGGTTATATAAAGGATTGATTCAAAGGCTATATAAAGGATTAATTGATTGAGTACATGAGTGAATAACTGGCTGGCTTCATCTATTTGTTTGATGTTACTAAGTATCATTGCTATAGATATTGATAGGCTGATTTCACATTTTTTTTGACCAAGTACTTAAAAGGAATTGAATTATTAAAAAATTAGGAAAATTGCCAGAAGTTAAAGGTGGATTAATTTCAAAAGATACCAGTTTTGTTATGTGATGGACGGCTATAAGTAAACATTTTTTATTAATTTGAAAAGTTTGCTGTTTAATAGATAAACAGAAAGACAGTCTCACTCACTGACAGGCTGGTTATTGGCATAAAGCTCAATATATTGCAATTGTGTTGTTTGATGGCCTGGTGCAGACTGGTGTCGTATTGTAGTAGCTGATTGATTAATTTATTGTTAGATGTTAATTCTATCTTTGAACAGTTGTAGACTGCACTAGTATCAGTGACAATAGTGACGATGAGAACTATAATGACGGAGAAATGACCACCATACTTTCATTCTTCAATGACTGTTCAATCCACGAGCTGGCTGCCGTTCCTAGTCTCTCAGTTAAAAAGGCTGAAAAAATCATTAAAATGAGGCCTTTTGATTCCTGGGATGACCTTGTAAGTTTTAATTATTATTAAGTAGATAAGTAACAGTGTTCTGCAGGTACCATGGAAGCAGAAAACTACTAAATCCAGAAACCCATTAGAGAGAGGCTGTTTATTAAGTGAAAGAATTTGATTTTTATATACCTATTCAAGGTAACCTGGCTTGTGGCTCATGTTTTTGCATGCCATATTTCTTTCATTGTTTTATTTTAAAAATGTGCAAGTACACTACAATACCACTTGCCAATTCCCTGAGGATGGCCACTTAATGGAGGTTCAGCTGTATTAGATTACAGTAACCAACGGGGCAAATCGTGTACATTATGAAATGTTCCGATTTTTCTATGAGAATAGCAACTGTCATTGTGTTCAGAACTGGCCTCTTAAATGTTGTTCCTGCTTCCTAAAAAGTAGTGAGTATGAATGGTCACTCTTGAAAGTGCGATCCTCTTTAAATGAGTTAACCATCAAAATACTCTATTTGACAGGTTTCAAAGCTGGATTCTGCACCAAACTTGTCATCACAGGTGATTATTATTAGCACTTCCTTGCATATTGTTCGCAAGAAAATTCATTACAAATTCTGAAAGTGGGTCACAGGGAGCCCTTTCCATTCAACAAAAATTCCTGTTTAAAATTTCGGAAATTCCACCTGCCCAATGAAACGGTACATTCTGGTTGCACAGACCCAAGCCAAGCCACCAAGCGTTTGGTTATTGCTCATGTAAGCGTGATACAAAAGAGGGGTTCTGGGGACAACAATTTTGTCAAATGGAACAGGACAATTCGGTCCGTGCGACCAAGATAACCAGACTGGTCAAAGTGGACCACCTTCAAAGCTGGTCCCAACTATTCCAGTTGGACCAAACCGAAATGGTCCGTTCCATTTGATGTACTAACCGAAGTCTCTGGAATTTTGGGTTGATGAAAAGCGCTCAGGGTTTCTAGACTAGAAAGTATGATGTAGATGTAACAAGAGGGTATTGATATTGTTATACCATATACAGTATGTTGGAAAAAGGGGGTTCTCAAGGTATTTGTGGAATATTTGTGTTTCTTTTCAGTAGCCTTACATAGTTTAGATTGTAAAAAGATATCAGCAACAGTGAGTGAGCGTCAAGTATACAACTAGAAGTTCTTAGCTGTCTAGTGTTTTCACACAGATTGTATTTTTTTATTTAAATTTAGGATAGCCAGGTAAAATGTGATTGTTAACAACAGAAATAGGTCAAAATACATGTATGTTTGATCACTTAACTGTCCAAAGTCTTGTATTGGTATTTTCAGGGGTTTTTTTTTCTATCCAGTTTTTGAAATTTACAAAAAATGCAAATTAATTACAGAAGTCTTGAGTACAAAACACAAAAAGTGGTTTTAAAACCATGAAGAAACTAAACGTTTTTATATAAACCAGGGATGGTTTATATAAACGATTAAAAACCAAATTCAGTTTAATTTTTTTTGTCTGCAATTTAATGATTTGATGCTCTTTAAATCGTACAGAAAATTATCCAAAAAATGCTTTTGAACAGAAGTAAAGAGAATCCTGGATTAAAATTTAAATTTAGTCTGGAATGCTATAACTACTACTTGTTTGATCCCTGTTATTTGCCTTTGTGTCACTAAAAACAAGAAGATCAATTGATATATAATCACTTATTTACATGTAGTTAATAGAAAACTGCCAAAGCCTTTTGGATGAGCGTAAAGGTGTGGAGGATCTGATGAATAAATGTGAAGAAATCTCAAGTAAAATACAAGATATGCTGACATTAAGATTAAGTGTGAGTTGATTAGAAATAATATTCCCCCCCCCCCCCCCCCTTTCCTTCTGTACTCGCTTTTTCTCATCTCAAGTTCCCTAGCTATATTGGACCTCTGTACTGATGTTTTTCTCTCTTAATTACCTCACCTCTCAAACACCCCTCCCTTCCGCACTGTCTTTCTTTCCCTTCTTTGCTCAATCATCTTTATGCTGCTCGTATTCTTTCCCACTTACAAAATGCTTCACCTCTCAACACTGCTATCCTTACAAACTAACACTTCTACTTAAAGATATACCAGTAATAGTCAATGTTAAATGTTGTTAATTGTGGTTGATTGGTATAGCACTTCTTGTTACTTGTGCCTCCACTTATTACAATTATTACCATTTACATTCGACTATTGTAATTACTTAAAGCCTGATTTGATTTCTTTCCTAGGCTGTCAATGAGAACAGTTCTGTCAATGGAAAAATAGGAGGGACTGTGATAACTTCACAACCTAAATCTTTAAATAACAGGTACAGTATGGTAGCTAGTTACTACAGCTGTGAGAGGTGTACATGTACCAACTTCTTGTGCAAGTAGATGTTGTAGTTCATTTTTTTGTTTTTATCTCAGGTAATTTTTGTTTTTCTTTTCTTTTGGCGTATGGTGATGTGTGCTAATGAAGTTGAAACAAAGGAAAATAAAACTCTTTTGAGATAAAAATTGACTTTAACATAGACATGGTAGTAGACTGCAAAACAGTCGGGGTTTTTTTCATCAAAATCTTTTTTTTTTCAAGGCATCTGGGTGGGATTTTTGCGCAAAAGCGCTCAAGCTTCGGGGCGTGTAAAGGGCGTGAGTATCTCCCAAGTCTTACACTTTGTTTTAACCCTCGAGCTTGCTCCAGGACTTTTGTTTGACCACACCTGTGTTCTTGACTTTTGCACAAATAGGGGCTGTTTTGCAGTTTGGTATAGCAGGCCGCAAATACAACATGTAATAAAGAAATATGAGGTGCAACCAGTAAGGCAAGCGATTTGCGTGTGGGAGGAGGACATAGCAAATCCTGCTCTCTCATGACCAGCACTGCCTTTTTTATTATTGCACCCAAATGTCCTTTGCAGCCTTCAGGCTGCAGTGCAAGATCAATGGAGGGAAGAATTGGGCAGGGGGAGAAAGTGCGGAAGGGAAAAGGGGCAGGTATCCCTTCCTTCTCTCCCACATTCCCTCTCCTTTTTCCCTCCTTCCCCCACCCCCACCCCCACCCCCACCCCCCTCCCAATAAATGTCACCTTTTTTCCTTTACAGGTTTGAGTTACCACGATTCAACTATATTTACAGATTTTTCGGTTCCTCTAACTTAGCCACTGATGATTACTGACTAAAATACTTAATTTTCATTAAGCCTTCAGCTGAAGCCATATCAGTTGACAAGCCTTAACTGGTTAGTTCTGATGCACGAACAAGGAGTTAATGCAATTTTAGCTGATGAAATGGTAAGCAGTGAAAGTTACATGTATTATGCTCCCTCCATGATCAAAGACCAAGGAATATAAGCATGCTAAAATAACCTGAGAAAAAGCCAACATTTCGCCACACCACCCCTGGTTTCTCCGCAAAATTTAGTTATGTATGAGGACGACTGTAGAAGTTTCAAACTGATGACCTGATGACGTGTCTCCATCCACGTCTGGCAAGTGCTTCTTGTCGGTTGAAGCAAATTTTCCTCGCAGAATGACCAATCAGAAGTGTTACCCAGATCCGGGTAGTTTAACGTCATCAGTGAGGAATTTCTCTGCTCTCTCCTCAGAGGTCATTTCGCGACATGTCAAAACTGTAATCACCATTGTCACCATTTTTGAAAAATATACAAGAAGTTGAACGGTGAAACGTTGACCTTGTCTTCTCACTTATTCCGGGTGCTATTTGAAAAACATTGATAAGTAGGTGAGTTGTGTTAGCGCAGTGTGACAGTGTCACGCAACAAGGATTTGAAGACATACACGACGCGTTGACACCTTAATCAATGAACTATTCAGATTACTTTAATTTTCGTTAGCCCAACTTTTAACCAATTTTATTGACCATCCTACAGTGAAAAAGAATATCTTGAGGATCATAGTCAGTGTTTGACTTGCTGTTACTTACATGTACTTTACCTGGAGCCTAAGCCAAGAAAATGTAAAAAATACAGGACGATCTTGCATTTTTGAGGAAAAATGAAATGTAACGAATTGTAAAGTGGGAGGATAAGCAATAACACTGATAAGAACGGCTGCTGATATTGCTCATATTGATAAAAGTGTTCGATTATCTCATCACGGTTTGCACCCCCCCCCCCCCCCCCCCTGCTCCCCATCGAACACACTCCCCTAATTTGCAATTATTACTAGTTTTATCTATAATTTCAACAAGTAGTTCCTCTTGTTTCAGGGCCTTGGGAAGACCGTTCAAGCCATTGCATTCCTTGCTCATTTGTGTGAAAATGGAGAAAAAGGACCGCACTTGATTGTTGTCCCCGCGTCAACCTTGGGTATTTTAAGGCCTGGCCGATCATATAGTTTATCTTTCTGACTACAGTTCATTGTTCATGTAATGTATTGTAGGGAATTGTTTAAATTTTTGTTACTTTAGTGCATGTACAGTGTGCAGTAATGCGATCCTTAAACCTTTTTACGTAATTTCAATGATATTTTCTTTTTTAGATAACTGGTGTAGGGAGATCAAAACCTGGTGTTCATCAATGGACTTCTCTATGTATTATGGTAAGTAAGTGAGTTAACCTGTCTACTTTCAGACAAGGTACGGAGATACCGATATACACGTAACATACAGCCAAGGGTCCGGATAATGTTTTTCGTTATAACGGGCTTTGTTGTATCGTGTAATTTGCTTGGCATGATTTTTTTTCCATCGGGGATCTCATTCATCCCGTTATTCTTACTGTGGAGAAGGTAATCCGTGAATGACTTGTATAGTGAAATGTACACGAGAGATATAAAGACTATCTCCTGCGAGTCACAGCACAAACGTTTAAGCACCCCCAGAGTTTTACAACTAACATAAAAAAGCTTTCTCGCTCGGAACATCAATTTTTCTGTTGTTGATCTCATGAATGAACCTCATTTAAACCGTCGAACTCAACCATAAGCTGAGTTTAGTAGTGTCAAATTTTTCACGATCTGATTTTTCGAATTTTTATCCGTCACAGGAAGTCAAGAAGAGAGACGTTTATTGAGGATTGAAGCAGAGTTTAGACGGTTGAAACCCCAGATTGTTATAACAACGTAAGAGGAATCTATCTCTTAAGCGAATCTATGTGTGTAAGAAAATCTTGCTTTAGTAATGGCCCATTAGTTTTACAGATTGTTTTAGTACTTATTGATATGATTTAGCAATGATTTAGTTATTATTCGACAGCAAAGGAAAGGCTTGATTTTACGTGATTTCCTCATTTTATTATTATCATTATTATTATTATTATTTTATCCCCTAAAAAGGGTAGCAATTTTAATGAAGTGAGTAACAATATTTAATCAAGCTAATTTACTTTCCTAAAGTTACTCCGTGGCAAACGGAAATGATGAAGATCGTAGATTTCTTCGGAAACTAAATTGTAACTACCTGGTACTGGATGAAGGTCACATGCTAAAGAACATGCAATCACAAAGATACCAAGGACTAATGAGAATGAAGGTAAGATGCATGGCGTCCTTCACTGATGGAAAATAAAAATTAAAGCGTGGAAGATGACATTTTGTCCCGGGGGGTACTCAGTCTCTATGATGGCCTATACGGGGAGGGATACCTTTTCCAGGCTTCTGGTTTCTAAAAGGGCAGGGAATTGATGAAAGAGCAAGAAAAACTGTAATATCGGTCTGTAAAAGGACCTTGCGAAAATCGATAAATCGTCGATTTTGCGTTTTTCGCAATTTTTGGAAATTTAGTAAACGTGAAGAAGAGCAGCGGAAAATCGCAATAAACGCGACAATTCGTCAGCCTTGCAAAAAAAATCGCAAATTTTACAATGAACGCGAAAAATCGCTAGCCTTGCAATTTTGCAGCTGCGTACCCTGCGAGCAGACGTTTCTCTCTTGCATGGCTTTTAGCGTTTACGAAGTCGTTCGCGTGGCTTATCTATCGCGTAATTGGTTTGTTTACGCCCCGACACGACAACCCACGCGAACGACTTCGTAAACTATAAAAGCCATGCAAGAGAGAAACCTCTGCTCGCAAAGTAGCAGCTGCGTGAAAACCTGGACGTAAGTGGCACTGCTGTAGATTAGGGGGATGGTCGGTTACCGGAGGGTGTCGCGCAGGGAGGTTCAGCTATATTTGCACTAGTTCGGTGTAATTGACATGAAATGTTAAGGATATTTTCTTTTATATTCGTCCACTTTTACGTAGGCCCAACGCCGACTTCTTCTCACAGGAACGCCTCTGCAGAATAACTTACTGGAGTTGATGTCTCTTCTAAGCTTTGTGATGCCTTGTATGTTCGGTGAAAGTTTTGAAGGAATTAAAATGCTCTTTTCCAACTACGGTAAAATGGTACGTTTTTTTTGTTATTCTGTGTTTTCTATTCTTTCTATAACTTCAGGAAAGACGGAGGAAACCATTCACTGAATGATATGACTGATGATGACTGCAGACTCTATAGACTGTTTGTTACCTTCAAACGACTTATTGACGAACTGAAGCAAAACTGACAACAATAGTGTGATTAACAATAACGACAGTTATTACTTTGACAAAAGACCGATCGAAACGCACCAATCACATTTAGAGTCTTAATTTTTCATAGCCAAGTGTCAGACAAACAACAACATTGCGAGTTAATTGACCAATCACGTTAATAACCAGAGTTAAATAGAGCGTTTTCACTCACGTGGCCATCATAGATCTATGCAAATTTATTGGGACAAAAGAATGCGTTTACATAAGAAAAAAGTTCAACTCCCAAAGGATTTTCTTGGTACACCAAAATGGCCGCGTTTCATTGTTTTGGAACACCAATATGGCCGCCGTGACGTCATGTGAAAACACTCTATACCATCAACTGACGAGCGCAACTCACTTTGACTCTGAAGATGATTACCGCAACGTCAGTTATTGTCAACAACAGACCTATTCAGGACTACGCTCACCCGGACGATCATATTCCATTTACTAACGGGTACTGGCTTTATACTTGTTTCGCCACTTGTTAGTGAAAATCTGGCTTAGAAAATTTCAACTCTTAATGTACAGATCCCTTTGCTTGAAAACATAAGTCTGTTTTCATTTTTATCCGCAGAGTGGTGAACCAGGGAGTAACTATGAGAAAGCGACAGTCGCGCAAGCTAAACGAATCATGAAGCCTTTTGTACTTAGAAGGCTTAAGAGTGATGTAAGTTCATTGTTAATGTTTGTTAAGGGGAGTAGCGACACTTGCTCGTGTATTATGCGTACTGTGTCTGTACCATACCCTCACCTTCACGTTCACTTTCACCTTAGCTTAGTGAAGGTAACAGTGAAAACCATGAATGTCTAGTATGGAAGATGTTTTTCTACCTTAAGATGTAGGCAAGGAGAGTTCTCCTCGGTACGGCTTACTAAGTGGCCCATACTTGCGGGATCCTTCCGACGCATGTTGTAGGCTGCTACAAGCTCATAACACTTTTCTTATGAAAAGCGATGGCATTTTTATTTTGACATGAATAAGTAGATCAAAGAATATTTAGAGGTGGAGAAGAATAGTAAAATCTAAGGGACAACTTGGGAAACATCTCGCTGTGCTTGTTTTCTGTAACTGTATAAGCAATTTTGTTCCCAAGCAATTTACGAACGCTTTTTTGAGATTCTTAAACTTTTGCTTACCATTTTCGTTGTTAGGTTCTACAGCAGCTTCCAGCAAAGCATGATCACGTGATTAAATGCGAGTTGACCGAACGTCAGAGAGAGTTATACAATGATAGCTTTGTGAACTGTTCAAAACAATACAAACAGTCAGGTAAGAAAGTTAATGTTTAAGCCACCTCGTTTTTTACAATTCTAGAACATAAAATTGATCTAATTATAAGCTACGTGCAAACGGACTCAAAAAATGTTGGCCGACAATGTTGCGTCCTTTTCCACGAGGCTGTAGAATAATATTAATATAGCGCCAACCAAGTTGCAGATTGCAATTCTTAAAGCGAATGATCTCCAAGTGCAACCGTTACACCCTCAAAAACTGAGAGATTAAGTGAAAAAGATAAAAAATGTTACCAGCTTAAGCAATAAGGCCGGGGCCACTTTACGGTGTTAATTCTGACAAATGTATATGAAATAAATCATATATATGAACTGCGGAAATGAAATCAAATGAAGAATGATCCACGCAGTTGTGAACGCAGTTTATGCAATAGCGGAAGAAGCCTGTTAATTCTGTCCAGTTTAATTTCTTCTCAAAATTTTTTAAAAGTTGTGGCTACATTAAACGTCGAAACCTGCCTCTGCTGACCTAACTTGTAACACAGTTCAACAAATTTAAAAGTTAAATGGCGATTTGACGAATAAGGTAGACAATGTCCTTTCCTTTTCCCGTTGCCGAGAATATTTAACAATTATTCCTCGAGCCCGAATAGGCTATTGACTCAGAGGCCATGAGGGCGAGAGGGATAATTGTTTTAGTAAAATCCAACTAGTTGGTCAAAAATATCGAGAATAAAAAACTTTAGCAAGTTAAAGCTAGACTTTAATCCTTTTTTGCCGCCAAAAACCCCGCGCTTTTCGCTACTAGTGGGCTATAACATATTGCCTAGTAGTAGCTCAACCAATCAGAACGCAGCATTGATCATAGACCACTAGTTGGATTTTACTAAAAAGATTTACACGTTTGACGCAGCAGGGCAAATTTTGCCACATTACTCCAGTGCTCCTTCTGTAACATTGGTTACCTGTCCTATTCCGTATAAATTTTAAGATTTTACTTTTAACTTTTAAAGCAATTCATGGAGTAGTTCTGTCTTATATTAGTGATCTTCGTCCTGAGAGTTAATCTTCAAGATGTACTCTCCGGCCTGGCAGATGACCTAAGGGTATCTTGGGTGACCGTGCATTTGTTGCTTCGGCACCTAAACTCTGGAA
Source organism: Porites divaricata (assembly GCA_038088405.1). Classification (NCBI taxonomy): domain Eukaryota; kingdom Metazoa; phylum Cnidaria; class Anthozoa; order Scleractinia; family Poritidae; genus Porites; species Porites divaricata. The sequence goes on from JBBMOI010000013.1 coordinate 13,050,773, forward strand.
CGGTTGATATAAATTTCTAATTATCTGGATACGAGATGAAAACAGTGTCAAATGTTTGATATAACTACTCAAATGATAAGCCTTATTGACGGTAGTGATTTGGCTGTGTCTTTCTCCATTAAAAAGTTATGTGTTTAAGGAATGTCTTTCTTTACATTTCAGGTAACAGCTCACAATACAATAATATTTTGATGACCCTACGTAAAGCGGCGAATCATCCTCTGTTACTGCGTAGTCTTTACACGGACGAAACCTTGCTGGAAATGGCTAGCAAGTATTGTAAGGTATTAACGGATTATTTTAACTGTGGGTTTGGGAGCTTGCTCACATGTTAAGTGGTAGTAGGGACCTTACGAAACCACGACAACGACGGCAACGGGAACGTCAAAAAACAATAAGTTTAATGAGCAAAACAACAGCTCTGCACGTGCATTACGCTTTTTTGTACATTTCTTTGCCTTCACTGCACAACTACGACGTGAAATGCCCAAATTTTAAGTTTACTTGGGAACGAGAACGGCAAGGCGATAAATTCTACCCTCTCTGTCCGAACTTGAGCGCGTTCCCCTCTCTTCAGCTCCAACCAAAATCCCCTTTTTTTGCGTAACAGGGCGAATTGAGATAATCGCGAAAAAGTTTAAAATGATGCTGTCTATTTTTCAGCGACGTTTTCATGGACGTCGCCGTTGTCGGATCGTAAGGTCCCTATTAGGGAGCTTAAGCAACTACGATGACGATGGCAACGACGACTTCAAAAAAACAATAGGTTTCATGATCACAACAACATCTCTGCACGTGCATCATGCTTTTTAGTACATTTCTTTGACGTCCACTGTACGACTACGACGTGAAACCTCTTAATTTGACGCTTTATGGAGGACGTGGACATACGACGACGAATTTCCCTTCATCTTTTTGATCCTGAATAAAAATCCCTAAGAATTCAACCCCAGGAAAAGTCGCCTGCATTTGACATATTGAGCGGATCCAAACAGACGCGATTAAGTTTGAAAGAACGCAAATTCATTTTTTTACCATCGTTTTCACTGCCGTCGTCGTCGTCCTTGCTTAAGGTCCCTATTTTCTTGATGTTGCGGACGGCGCAATCACCAAAATGACGCTATAGAATAGATTGAAAAGACACTGAACAATACCCACATAAAACAAGAATAAACACCATCAGATATAAAAAAAAAACACCCTCAGAAGCCTAGCAATACAGAACAGATTTCGAATATGAAAAAGCTGTGTTTCTTTTGCGAAAAATCCGAATTTGAATCCCAATGCGTCCGGTCATTATGTTTAAGGACTTAGGAGGCCTCGAAGCTCAGTCATTATCCTATAAAAAATACATGAAAAAGTCTTGGAAATTGACCCTCTACCTTGCACAGCTAGCTCTCTCCGATTTGCATACTTTTCTCAATAAATGTACCAATTAAATGGTCGCTGCCAAGAGTATTGCGTTAGGAACCTGAAATTTCTGAATCCGAGGTAACTAGCTAGATTGAGATTAAATCCACCAAATCCATGCTGATTGTGTATTTAATTGATTCTAAATCTTCTTGTATTTATGTCCAGGTAACACTGAAAGGTTCGAGTTTTCTGATTCGGTTTGTGAAAAAGATCGAGGCCTTCCTTTACGTATTGTTTGATTTTTTAATAGGACCCAGCCCACCGCGACTCTGAACCTGATCTGGTATTTGAGGACATGACAGTCATGTCAGATTTTGAACTTCACAATTTGTGTCGCGAGGAGAGGGTAAGAGAAAACCACGAATTTTCTACTAAAATATTGGAAAGGCATAGTTTACCGCCACCTAGGGCCCGTTTCTCGAAAGTCCCGGTAACTTTTCGGGCCCGAAATCAAAATATTCAAATCGAAATATAAAGAATAAGAGCGCGGGTCCTGGCTAGCAAACTACTCCATTTTGTTTCATTAACTGATAGTTTTATCATGTTACATTCAAAACTATATGAAGCCTCGATCTTTAATGAAAACGGAGACAGCTTACCGGGCCCGTTAAATATCGGGACTTTCGAGAAACAGGCCCCTGGTTTGCTCTTTGCTGCCTTTGTTATGACATCTGCAAACGGCTCTAAGACGTTTTAGTCTTCTCGGAAAAGGACAAAAAATCGTAGGTCCCGTCTCGCAGCACTTTCACTTTCCTGGTTTTTTGTGACGTAAAAGAACTCACGCCACTGTTCGAGAAAAATAGTAGGGGACGTAGAGCCCGGTGATGTGGCCAACCTTTCCTGGGCTGGGTGGGTTATCGACTGGTAAGGAGAGATCTTAATATAGGGATAACCTCATGATTCTCCTTCAGGTGTCGTAATGGCTACCTATAAACAGTTTATGTATGTATGTGTGTACATCTTACATATATTACAGAAAATACAGTAAGAATATGTAAATTTCTTGTATCGTGATTTACAATTTATAAATTTTGCGACAGTCATTTCTGCAATCAATCTTCTATGGACTTCTTATCTATCCGTCAATCCAAGATAGCGACCAGGTGGAATTCACGTCACGAGATCTATCTTTTGTAGCTGTAAATTATTTTATAACCACGAACTGAAAACAAAACATGACTATTCCTTTTTTACCAAACACGTAATTATGTAGTCATATTCTGTAATTCATGAGTCCTGTTTTCTTTGATTTATCCCACAGAGACTGGCCAATCATTGTCTTCAGAAAGAAGTGTTAATAAAATCAGGAAAGTTCGTCTATTTGGACGCCCTATTACCTGAATTAAAGGGAAAGGTTTGTGTTTGTTGTATTATAAAAACACATCTTTTGGCAACTCGAGTGCGAATTTACTTCAATTTAGTTGGACGTTGGGGCTTTATGCTGCCATGTACACAAGATTTCAGAACGGGCGGAGTCAGTGCTTTAACTATCTTTATGTGTGAGATAGATAATTGATTACTATACAAAGTAGCAGAAAACACAGCGTTACTGACGTATTTTCGTTCGTTTAGAATTGTCGCGTGCTACTCTTCAGCCAATTCACCATGGTGATGGATATTATAGAGGTCTATCTGTCAGACAGACGACACCGCTACTTGAGACTGGACGGACAGACATCAGTAGTGGAAAGGTATCTACTTAAACAGTTTCTATATGTTCGAGCTCCTTAGCTACAATCTTGGACATAGATGTTAAGAAAAATGTCGTTGCCCCTGTCGTCTAAATTGCCGTCTGTGATGTGCAATCTTCCCCTCCTTCAATGGAAAGTACGAATATACCTCTTTGACGGGACTATGTTTCTTTAATTTCCGCAGACAAGGTCTTATTGACAAGTTCAATGACGATGCTGATATCTTCGTATTTCTCCTTTCGACTAAAGCAGGTTAGTTCAACAGAAAAAAATAAAGTAGTCAAAACCATAGAGCCTAGAAAATTAATGGCTGAACAATGAAAAACTTCTTAGGGTTTTACACCGAGACAATCGCTGATTTAAGCTGCAAGTTGAAGTACCCTAACCGTTTTATAACTTATTGATATTTGTTTTCAGGGGGCCTAGGAATTAACTTGACGTCGGCAAATGTTGTGATTTTACACGACATTGATTTCAACCCGTATAACGACAAACAGGCTGAAGACCGCTGTCATAGAGTCGGTCAGACAAGGTACTGTAGCTTATCACTGATGTATGGTGCTTTGGACATAACTGTGTGTAGAATCCATTACTTCCTCTTACCTTCTCAGTTAATCCTCACATTGGTCTGGCTGACTAGCCCCCAGTCTTTTCTTATCATTTGTACGCGTTGTGGTGGATCGGTTGGGGGGACTAGCACGTGTGTGCATCTCCGACGCGCTTACTTCGTTACTGGGGACGAGTCAGCAGGTGTGACGAGAAGGCATTACATCTGTGGAACCCCGGGCAATTATCTCTTAGGGGGTGTTTACATGACACCGGGGCGACTTTCACCCCGGATCGAGTTCACTCCGGTTCCCTCTCATGGCTCTATATTTGTTTACATGATATCACCACAAATTTCATACTGGTGCGAGTCACCCCGGCGTGAGTTCACCCCGGTTCTTGTACCGGGGCGAGAATTTCACTCTGATACGAAATCTCGCAACAATATCATGTAAACACGAAACGACCACCCGTTTCGGTGTGAAATCGGTCTGCCGGTAGACTGGAACGGGTAGCGCATGCGTAATGTTCGCTACTTTGAATCACACGTGCATTTTATCAACATGAAGTGTACCCTCAAATAACCAGATGTGAAATGACCCAGTCATCATGTAAACGCGATACGAAATCAAAAAGTCATGTCGGTATGAAACTCGCGCCGGTGCGAGTTTTCTCATGTAAACACCCCCTTATACTTCACAGCATTACTTGCGACCCTGTTTATTATAACAGTCTCCACAAACCGTCTTTGCTTTCAACGACAAATAATTAAGATGGAACTGGAAACCAGATTGCGAGCTACATTTTAGAATCTTAGATATTAGACTTTGAATTCTTTAGTCTTAATCACACAAGTACTTTTGAAGTTTACTAGAAAAGACGTTGGAAAAAGAAAAAACGTTATCATTATTGTAACACTAGCAGGCGACTAATATAAAAGCAATAGAATTCTTGTAAAGTGCATCCTTTCCTTTACGACAGAGAGGTCACGGTATATCGCCTTATAGCTAAAGACACAATAGAAGAAGCTATTCTACAATGTGCACAGAGCAAACTCAGATTGGAACAAGACATGGCCGCCTCAGATAAGGGTACGTCCTAATCATATATGTCAGCTGCTTTTTATCTCGTCGAATTTAGTGTTCGCGTACTTTAATTGCAGTTCATTTATAACTCTGAAAATATTTCTGCCATATAAAGAACGAACCGTGAAGGGTTTACCAGAAGTTTTTTGAATTATTGTCGTCGCAATTTGGACAAACTATTTGTCTGACTTTTCCTTCGGCTGTTGCTGTTCTTGAAAAAAATCGCGCTTTTTCAAGGCAAACATATGCAAACTTGTAGTTTGCATATCAAAAAGATTATTAATAAGACGTCTAGCTCATGATTTAAGCATTGGCAATAAATTTTATCGTTTTGTAGAAAAAAAAATGAAAGTTACGGTTACGCCTTGTAAAGAACAACCGTATTTGAAATTTCATAGCCTTGTACAGCTTTCGCCAGCGTATATTTGCTGGTAAATCGCTTCCATTGGTTTCTAACTCTTACTTATTTCTTTTCTATTTTGGCGCAGACGAATCAGCCTCTCCAAAAGATGTTTCAGAACTGCTACAGGAGGCTTTCAATAACGTTTTAGGGACAATTCAACCCTGCTGATTGCTTAATTTGTACAGTGTATCTACTTAACTTTTGACTCCGAATCTTACTCTGAATCCGGGTAACGAATGAATAATAACTTTCTGAAAGGGGCAAAACGTAAGACCATTATTTTCAAATTTAATTAAGATAAAATTAATATATAGAATTGTTATATCCGTGTCCAAAAATAACCTTGCCGACTTATTTTTGGCAGTCTAGTAACTTTGTTTGAGATTTAATATGCAACAACTAACAACAAAGTTTTCGCATCATCTCATCAAAACAAGTGCATAAAAAGCGTTTTCAACTCTGCACTGCAAATCAAACTTATTTTCGGCACCAATCTTGCACTTATTTTCTCCTTTGGTCAGCCGCTGCCAGTAGAGACCGCAGTCTCATGATTTTAGATGAAGTCCGCACCAGCTGGATATAAAACGTTTGATTTAAACTTTTGATTAGTTACGTCAGCATTATTTAAAGGAAACAGCCACACTTTTTAAGACTATATTTATTTGTAGTGACAAAAGATATCTTTTTTCTTTTAACCCTGCTCAATTACACAGCATTTGCTTTTGTTAATGCCCTCTGCACACGAGGTCGCGCATTATGTGAATACTTTGTAATGTATGCTAAATATAATTTCTAAAATAACTCTACGTTCGTTTTGTTCTGTCAAAATAAAGTATATTTTTACATTAAAAAATTGGCTGGAAAAGCTAAGCCCAGGATTAGGTTAGCTGGACATTTGTTCAAACCGTGCCCTGAGATTGTTCACTTTGTCCTTCGTACATGAATTGGAAGGGCTTCTTGCGGTGTTGTCCTTTATTGTAAGCGACGTCCCAGCACCTGCCCTATAAGTCCCCTCAGGAGGCTCCTGTCTTAAGGAAGATGTCCTTTGTGCCCGTTGCTTCTCAAACTGTTTTTGTGATATTTGCCCTTCGGCTCTTGATTCATTTCTCTGTGGCCGACGGACTCCAGGTCTCTTTACCCTTGTTTTGGTTGGGTTTGCAAGTTGTGGTGAATATTCGCCTACAACAAACCAGAAGTATCTCATATTTTGTATGTACTTCAAAGTGTGGTCAGTTTGATTTTGAAAGATGAAGCAAAGCTCCCGTTTACAGAATTGACCATTTAACTCAATTAAACAACACGGTGCTTTCTAGAGTGCAAGCATTCTCTCTTTTTTCTTAGTCCGTATGGCGACACGCGCGAGACACGAAAATAACCACGCAAGCCAAACGTATGACCCCTCTGGTTACATTACAGGCCATTTTTCCGTATTCTTAAACGTTGCCAAAATGATCACATCAAGGGACTGTTCACATGGAAGTGGGGGACTATTGGCGCTTAGTTGGGTTAACCCGCCTGTCCATATAACCTCTCAGTTTTATTTGATCGCGTTGCCCGATCTGCCAGACCGTGCAACCAAGGTTGGGTGACCTGCTTTGCCAGGGTCGGATTACCCTGCGAGCAGAAGCTACATTTTTGCTGTGTGAGCTGTCGTGCAAAAAGTAGCCTCTGTTGACAACCGTTCAAATCCGTCTAGAAATCTGGACGCACGCACGATAGAAAATTGAACGGTTGTCGGCAGAGGCCACTTTTCGGACGACAACTCAAACAGCGAAAATGTAGCCTCTACTCGCAGGGTAGGGTACGATGCGTGTTACATCAATTCCGTTGACTTGACCAACTAACTGCCTTTTGCGGACGCTTTGCATCATTGAAATGAATCATTTCAATTTGCTTTGCTTTAATTACCTTAGAAAAAATATAATGAGTACAAAAGTGAGAGTAGAATGGCGTTTTAATTTAACTCCCACCTAAGTCATTGAAAGAAGAGACATTCTCCTCTCGATTGTCTTCCTCCCTTATCCAAGAACTCCTTCTTGTTAAAGTCGCTTTGTATGAGGACGAAGGTGACAATACCGCGGCCGCCTGTTGTTGTTCCCGTTGCCCTTCCATAATATCTCCAGACTCTCCAGATTCACTGTCAAAGCAAGATTTAAAACTACCGTTTTAGACATAGCCTATATTACTACTCTTTGATCAAAAAAGCTCCTTTCAATAGGATAGACACGAGCGGGAAAGTGAAAGAATGAGATTAGCACTGTAATTTTTTTTATGTAGAGCTACACGGACTTCTTTTTGTGTCTGAAAACATGATGATGAACGATCCAGATCATTCGGCCTGAAACTTAAATACGTTTCTACAGAAGCAAGGGCGCCCCGAACGGGGGGGGGGGGATTACTTCCTGTAATGGCCTATACGGGGAGGCTCCGCCCGAAAAAGGGTACCTTTTCGGACTTCAAGTATGTCACCAAGAAACGTTTTGAAAAAAGGCATTCATTAATAAGCCTTTTTTCAAAAATACCCTAACACTTTTTGCTGTTCCTCCAAAATTTTGCGTTAGCATTGTTTTCAAATTATCTTGGGGAGATTTCTCCAGACAATGCTTATTCCAAATTTTTGAGGGACAATAAAGAGTCTTATGGTATTTTTGAAAAAGGCGTATTCGTCACTTGCACATCTCCCAAAATGCACCTTGTTTGTCCCCCAAAATTTTGCCCTAGTATCGTTTTCAATTTCTCTTGGGACGGCTGTAATACCCAAGAGAAATGAAAAACAAAGGTTATGCAAATTGTTTTGTTTTTTTTTTGAGGGGGCAAACAAGGTGTACTATGGGAGATGTGCAAATGGCGAATTCTATTTTGAGGGCGTCACTTCTTTTTTATTTATAAAGTATTTATTCAATTATTTATTTATTTATTTATTTATTGACTGGCTCTTGAGCCATGCACGTGTTACAAAATTCAGCTCAACTTACCTATCAACTCGTTGTAACTCTTGTCCGCTAGCGCTGTGAAAGGCCTACAGGTAGTCAACAAAACCAAAAGAAACAAACCTTTAGAAACGCCTTCCAGTTTTTCCCTCTGGAATATCATTTATGTTTTTGTTTTGATTTATCTTCGACACTGATCTCAGTCTCGGGTACGCATCGGAACCACGCCGCTGATTTATGTCAGTTAGATCAAGCAGTTGTTGTCTCAGTATAACCTGCGATATATTAGGCCGGTTCTTTCTTTTCTTGTGTAGGCAATCCTCCTGTAAAAAAAGGAGGAAGAAGAAACGACCAGAGCGATGGGACCTACCTCTAGAGATTTACTCAGCGAGAAGTTTTCATTACCAACATCGTAGAGCGATTCAAATCGAGACACTTGACAATTTTTGTTAGACATTTTAGAGAATGCATAATGGAACTGTGAGTTCAGCCATAGCAGATTTACCGAGAACGCGCGTAAAACGTCTGTTTTTATTGTGACGTTAACGATTGACAGACAATTCGATTGCGCGCGCGCTTTTTCACATAAAGGGCAAAACCAAGAGAGGAAGAGAGTATTTAACAATTATTCCTCGAGCCCTAATGGGCTCTGAGTCAATAACCCAAGAGGCCGAAGGCCGAATGGGCTATTGACTCAGAGGCCATGAGGGCGAGAGGAATAATTGTTTTAGTAAAATCCAACTAGCTGGTCAAAAATATCAAGAATAAAAGAACTTTAGCCAGTTAAAGCTAGACTTTAATCCTTTTTGGTCGCCAAAAAGCCCGCGCTTTTCACTACTAGTGGGCTATAACATATAGCCTAGTAGTAGCTCAACCAATCAGAACGCAGCATTGATGATAGACCACGAGTTGGATTTTACTAAAAAGTATTAGCAGTATTAGGAAAATCGTACGATTTGTCGAATGAGAATTTTCTTTGTCAATGGTCACCGTGCTGTTTTCTTCACTTTAAGTGTGTTTTTTTGGAAAATCTAAATCCGGATTTCCTAATCCAAAAACGGATTAAAGTGAGTCCATAAAATCCACATTCTGGTTGGATCCAAATCCGGACTTTTGAGATTCACAATCTGAGCGTTTTTTTGGGGGGGGGAAACGATTTGAAAAACGTATTTTTGACAAGCGATTTGCCGAAAAAAAAATGGTACACAACGGATGCCGTAGATGTATGACCAAGTAACTGAACCTATGTTGGTGGCGCCTAAACTTTGAGCCATTAGTTACATATCATTCCATGTTCGTCAACTATTTACATTCGTAGACTGTTTTTAAACCCTGACTTGTCATGTTTTTTGTGCGTACTTAGTGTCTGCTTATGCCGGTTTATTTTCCAAGTAATTAAAAAAATATCATCGTCTAATCTTCAATTTAAAATCTTATAATTTTACCATCCTAAGGTGTGTTCTATTCGAGAAACGTTTGTGTTTCAAACCGAAATATATACATTTCGCATATTCAAACGTAGTTTATGTTGCTTTTCCTTCTTTTCTTCGCCACGAGGACCAGTTTGTTGTTTTAATTTTTTCCTCAGTTTTCTCATCACGATGAGCACGAGGACATACCGTTGTCATGGTAAATGATCCTTTTTTGGATCTCCCGTCTTTTAGGTAGTGAAGAATCCATATGATCTGAGATAACAAATCCGAATCACAAATCCGTTTTTGGATTCTCCCAAAAATCGCAGCCAATTAGTCTTTGTTTCCTAATATTAATACAGTGGAAACTGACATAGCGAAACTCTATATTACGATCGAAGTCCTCGGTATAACAAACTATTTTCTTTAACCCTGTAATAGTATGTTGGTAACGAAACCTCGTTGTATTGACGGAAACTTGTTATAGCGAACACATTTTTTGCCAGTCTCTAGGCCAATACTGTTAATTTTAGTCAGATCCAAAGCGGTCTCAGTAAGCATACGTCGCGGGCTGTTATACCAAGATCAGAGTTATCACCCAGTTGAATTAAGCGTGATTGGCCAGATCGATGATCACTACAATCACAAAGCGAAAAATAGAATAAACTGAAGTCTATCTCTTAATTTAGTCATCACTTGTCGCACTATCCTACCTTGCGATGAAAAACAACTTCAAATATATATGAACTATCTAAAGCATGGTTTCTTTATGGCCGGTAAGATGTCTAGAGAAAGTCCAGTTGCGCATCTGATCGATCGATCGCCTACGTAGCCTGCGCAAATGATCGATCGTTCGCCTACGTAGTAGAGGTGGTTTTCGCTTCGATCGATAAGCTCCTTTTCTTTAGCTTCTAATTTCTTCCAATTTCATCATAACCGGTGAACGCCTGGACCCCAACCAGCAGCCTGCGTGGTCACATGATCAACAGCAAATTTTGCTGTAGCAGAATTACTTTAGCGGAGCTCCATAGCTAAGGAAATGTGGTAATCTACCCATCCGAGAAAATTTGGTAATCACGTGACCGTACACCGAGCGAGCGACTGTCCGTCCGCACCACAGGCATACCAATGTAAAATAACTCAATCAACAGGTATGGCAACCCAAATGCAACGCAAGGTTTTATTTGGAAGGAAATCACATGGCCGCCCGGACTTTTAGAAAAAAAACAACGACAAAGTCGTGTCTTTTTCGGCGTTATTTTTTATCTTTACACTAACGTGGATAACACAGAAAGAGCTAGAGCGAGTTCTTCAAAACAAAGGAGACGAATTTCGTAGGAAGAAAAACATGGAAATTTAAAGCTGCGGTGAGAAAAATGAGAAATGCTAGCGGCCAGCAAGGTGAAAATGATCATGAGCGGCAGTGAAAAATAAAAGCGAAACAAAATATCGGGTAAGCACATACGACAATTCCTCTATAAAAATAATGTGTAACTAGGAAGTTTGTCGTCTTCGTCGTACAAAACAGCGTTGTAGTCGTGCAAAACAACGGCAAGGGAAAGACAAAAACCGTCCTACACGGGCAAATTTGTTTTTTGCTAATAACATCCAATCGCTAGGGAAAAAATGTTACTGCATTATGGCATTAAATTCCTCCCTTGGATAGCGAATCGATAAGAACAAGAGAGAATGATCTATTGATTAGAATGTTTACGTACGGACCATTAGTAAAATTATGGGGGGCGGGGAATTTTCGAGCCGCATGAATTTGTTTTCGCTATTGTTCGCCCCCCCTCCCCCCCCCCCCCCCACCCCTTCCACCAGAACTTTTCCAATGGTCCGTCCCTTAAAAAGCCAAGATCATGCACTAAAGCCTTTGTATATTACATAGAATGTGCTCGAAACTAAAGCATATACACTCGTTTTTGTCTTTTTTCATGTGAAAGAATGCAGTTTTCCGGTCTTGGTTGAATATTCTTTTATTGTATTTTTAAAATTCTCAAAAACGAAAGAATTTATGATACTTTCTGCGGTTTGGTCCATTTCTTTTGCGCTTTTAGTGACAACTACAAAACTGTCATTAGCATAAAACATTTGGCTACTGGTTACTGCAGACTTTTTTTCGTTTTGCTAAGGAGTAAAACTTTATTGTTAAGAGAGAGGAATAATTTTTTACGGCTTAAAAAACATATAGTTTTATTCAATTTTATGTTAACAGATTTTCAGCACACAAAATTTGAAAATTTTATCCTTTTCTTAATCTCAGCTTCCGGTTTATTCTTAAATATTTTTATCAAAAGAAAGAATGTACAGTAAACTTATTTGTGCAACTCAGAGTCGCCACGCTGATGTTCAAGACTCCAGTCGAAAAAAACTTATAATGTATGCTCCCAACGTTTAAAAAAGTAAATGAAATGTTTCTTAGTGTTTTCGTGAAAACATTCAATTTTAGCATATCCCTGGAACCGTATGGACTACATTACATGATCCAATTATTTTGCGGCTTGGGCGCGAAAGAGTTGAAAAAGATACAGGTCAGGGTCTCGACTTAACGAGATAATGAGGTGTATCCTCTTTGATCCCATTTTATGACCTTGATCTTTCAATCGAATCTGTCCGTTCATGACATATTCTGGTTCTTTTTGAAAAAAAACTTTTGACTTGCAGTATATTAGATTCTGGTGGAAATGTTTGGTAGAGTAGTCCTGAACATAGAGTTAAGAAAGTGCTGAAACCCCCCGGGGGGGTACTCGATATATCCTTGGGTGGGGAGGTGCAGCCTGACCCCTCATACTCTGACCTTGTTTAAGACAAAAATCGCTGATTTTCCTACCCTGTTTAAGACAGAATTCCGATTTTTGATACCCTGTTTAAGACATTCGTAGAACATACGCGCAGGCTGTTTATCGTCCAAGAAAAGATACCCTGTCAGGAGTTCCTGACCCTGTTTAAGACAAAAATCCCGAGAAAAACATACCCTGTCTTGCAGCAAGTCGCCATTAAGCCCTTATAAGGGAATACCCCCTCCCTCTCCCCCCCCCCCCCCCCCGCCGCCGGAGCTGAAACAGCATTATAAACGCACTACCTATGCATAAAAATCGTCTTCCTAGATCAGCACGTAGATCAAGAAACTTTATAAAAAATGTTAAACGCGGAGGTCAAGATATATAATTGTTTCTTTTTAAGGTTTCTTGATGATTTCAGATCAGAAAAAAAAATTCAGCAAACACAGTACTGCGCAATGGGGTGCGGCTTTTTGCAACTTATTAAAAGCCTTTATTACATTAATCAAACTTCATGCCGAGTAATTCTCCCTCCTTTTGAAAAACCCTTTCTGAGTGTCGAAGAAACAGAACACGATCGCGACCTTAAGAAGAAACATTGAAGGCTTCTTAAAGGAGCGATCTTTTTTATCATCTTTAATTTTAAGATTTGATTGAAAAAGATAAAGTTTCAAGTCCAACTTATTTTTCTAGTTTATTGCTGAATAATCGAAGCTGGCCACAAATAAATACATATTCTTAAAATAGTCTAGTGACACGTTTTGCCTAAAAAGATGACTAAAAAATATTAGCCTGCATGACAGGCGCTTTATGAGCCAAGCGGGGCGAACGCGATATTTCGCGCGGAGCGCGCTTTATTTTTCTCTTCTCCTCGTCTCGCGCTTCGCGCTCGTGTCGCGCTCCGCGCGAAATATCGCGTTCGCCCCGCTTGGCTCATAAATTTAAAGCGCCTGTCATGCAGGCTAAAAAAATATCCTCTTCCATTCTAAATGCATTTCATTTTGTGGTTATAATTAGATGAGATCACGTGTTTTGCGGTTGCTTTATAACATGGGTCTCCCGCACCGCGCGGATGTTCTATAATTTCAAGAATTTAGCACCTAGTTTAAAAAAACTCCCGCTGAATGCATGATACGGCGAAATCCCATCCATGCGCGACCATCTTTTAACTTTTTTTTTTTCAATCATGCCATTTTTTATATTGCAGCTACGCCGGAACAAAGCTGAAAATCCTGCTTTCCTAGCTGAACACCAGGCTGTTACCAATGAACTTGAGGCGTGTCACCGGAAAAACACCCCGGCGAAAAATAGTACCCCATTTATCACCGTTTGAAATCCGGGTAATTATTGACGTAAGCGAAGTTTCTATTTCAGTTTCTAAATTAAAAAACCACATTAAAAACATTTTTTCCTGCAATGCAGCAGAAGCATCAGCTCTTAGTACAGTCAATGCATGACATTTCTGAGGTGAGTTGAATTGCCTGGTTTTATGTATTGTTGGTCTCGCAATGCGCACCAGCTAAATAGAGTATTTCAGCTTCAACTCTGTCAACTCATATCTTGTCGATCGACTGATGGCGAATGAAAAAAATCACGGCATAGATATGAAGGTGAGTGTTTAACAAAAATTCCAACATTGCATGACTTGCCCTGTTACTGATCATATCGGCAAGAAACATTAAAAAAAAAAGTGCACTTGGCTACTTGTAATTGGCAACCTATTGCATCTACCTGCATTATCATGCTTACTGGAGAAACCTCGTGCGTTTCAAACGTTCAGTTTGAATTCGCCCGTATGAAGTAGGTTAGAAGTTCGCTCGTTAAAAAGTGGCAAGAGCACATTTTGTATTCTTGATACCAGGCCTTAAGTAGATGATTTTTGGTCAATAGTAGCCAGCGTAGCAAGCGTCTCCGTTTGGTTTCGGAGCAAAGAAAGACCGAGGGACGGGATTTTCGGTTTTGCCGCGCGAGAAATGGAACGAAAGCCAAAAAATGGGACTGACTCTCGTTCCTCGTTCTTTGCTCCGGAAACCGCACGGAAACGCCTCCTACGCAGACTAGTGAATGACGGTATGCAGTGGAGTCTAAGCGATGTATGGCTTTTTTTCGTCTGTTCAGTGAATGGGCGAACTGATTGCAGATCATGAAAATTATCCCGAAAATAAGGGTTTAAAACGGTGGTTCGTCTCCACGCGGATATTTCTATCCTTTGAAACTAAGGAGTGTCCCTCCAATCCATGCACATTTTCTTAAATTGCTTATGTCTTTGCGTTTAATTAAGCCAAAGAATCTCAATTAAGTACAGTAGAACCCCGAAGGGACACGAAAAACAGTTCAAGTTAGCGGGGGTTCGAGTTATCGGTGTCTGGTTTTTAAAATCTTGATAGTTTACATATATTTCAGCAATTCAGTATACAGCAGAGTGCAAATAATACTGGGAAATGATTGTCAAATACGTGATCTGTTCGTTGCACTTATTTAAAACAAATTGTGTAGTGTTAGATTTAGGTAGCCTGTTTATAAAGTGCGTTGAGCAAGAATAGCCTGCGGGCTCCTCTTGTCGCTCGCCTGCAATAGACCTTATTCACGATACCCCGCCATCCTTGCATGCGCGTTAGGATCGATGGGATATTAGCAATGTCACGTGGTGTCTCAGGGGGGCAAACAATGGATACAATTTGCCAATACGAGTAATTGCGGTCGAATTTGTTTATTCTATCAAAACGAGACGACAATTTAATAGTCACTCAAAATTTACAAAGTTTTACGTCATTGTTACATGCTGAACGGACATCTACGGTCGGTATTGCTTCCAAATAAGGTTACAATGAACAATTTTACTAATAATTTGCCTTTTGTCTAGAATAAATAAACTCGACCGCGGTTTTTGTATTGGCAGATTTTATCACTTGTTTTCACCCTGAGAAACCACGTGACATTGCTTTTATCCCATCAGTCCTTAAGCGCGTGTAAAGATAGCGGGTATCGCGAAGAAAGGTCTATTATCTTCGGCTCCGACTCGCTACGTTAAGGCAGGAACCTATAACCGGATCCTGGGTAAAGTGCTTATAAGTAAAAGAGAACTGATTATGTTATTTGTGGAGAACGCTTAACTTAAACAACTTTTTCGAAAAATTTTGTGGGTTGAACCAAATGAGACTTCTTGAAAAAATTTTACTGTCAAATTCGTTTTATGGCGCTGTGCGTTTTGGGTTTTTTTGTTCCGTCAATCATCCTAGCGGACCTCTTAGGAAACACATGTTTACTCGAACGAGTTCATGATAAAGGTCATGGTTTGTGATTTGTGATTAGTGGATTTCTATCCGTTTGGTTTGTTTCTGTATTTCAAGGATCGTTGCTTGTGATCGTCCTGTTTCGGGTTATAATCGACTAGTTTGCCTCCGTCCTTCTGACCTTTCCTATTTACACGGGCGTAGCCAGGATTTTTTCAGAGGTACGCACAATTCTCCAAATCGCTCGCCCTCCCCCTCTCCCCCCACCCCCCCCCCCCCAATAAAAACTGCCTTGATTAAAGGTTTGGTTATGTTGTAAGCCTAAGAGTCTTTTTCTGCTTATGACTTACTTTGTCGGATGTATGGGTCCATTGACTGATGTACCTCAACCATCTATCACACAACAAGGCTACATACTTTTCCGGATTCTTTACTTTATTTTGTTCCTGGGTTCGTTTCGTCGTTTTTAAGCAGATGTAGTGCGTGAATCCGAATTGAAAAGGTACCTATTTGGACAAGTTTCTATGTATTTCAAAACCGAACTCTAAAGTGAACCGACGCCTAGTAAATTCGCAGTGTTCTGTAGTGTAAACAATTTGTCCACCTTATCTGGATACTTTTCCGCATTTGATTATACGAGTTTCAAGGCAGTAAAACCAAAATAGAACTGTCGCTTTCATAAATATAGGGTGCCTTAGCAACGACGACGGCGAGGGCAATAAAACGTTCCTAGCTATCAAATTGATACGCGCGCTTTTTTTTTAACTTTTCCGCGTTTATTTCCGTCAACTCTCTTAAAATGGCAAATAAAGGTGAACTTCCCTACGGAGTCTTGGGGACCGCACCCAAGTTCGGACTCAGAGAGCAAATTGAATTTGTTCCTGTGTTTACGTCCTCCAAACATCACTGCAAAAGGAACTTTACGGTCGTGTTCGTACAGGTTGTAAAGAAAAGCGCGCTGGACGTGCAAAATTTGTTGTTTTTCATTTACTTAGTGGGTTCATTGCCGTCGCCTTCGTCGTTGCTCCCAGGATTTATCGATGTGCGCATAATAGACGGTTATGAATCCGAACACATTTTAGTAAAAACGCCTGCCATCTTTTCACTAGTCAGATATATATGTTATTCAAGATTCGGTCCATTAATGAATCGAATTTCTTCGTTTCTCCGGAAACTGAAATTTGGATGGAGAGGCAAAAAAAGCCGGTAGTTTTAGAAAAAATATATTTCAAAGAAACAAACAGAATTTAATGAATTGAGGCAAACTGTGCTCTTAAAGTAATTATCTTTAGATATTTTGCTTTTTTTCAGAATTAACTTCCTATTTTTTAGTACTTATTCATTTTATATCTTTTTCGTGCCCGACTTTCTCAGGTACGTACGTGTGTACCGTGCGTACAGGTAGCTACGCCCCTAATTAATATTCTTGTCACTTGCAAGAATAAAGCAATGTCTGCCTCCTTCCCTCGACAAAAATTCCACTCACCATCGATCGCGACTTACTTCGCTATTCTCAGTTTTGTTTTTGCGGGCCAAGCGTGTCCCTAGCGGCGAGGAGCAAGGAGAACACTGACGGCTGTATTCGCAAGCTACTTCGAAGGTTGCAAAACACGCAGCGCGATCATGACAACGAATTTGGCATTCTTCCTTGGCACGCCCGTTCCGCTGATCACGAAATTGACAGGCTCATATTTGGGTCATGAGACCGCCACACAAATTCAGGGAATGTAAAACGGGATTTCATGCATGTTTATACTTTCCTTAGTGTCGCCAGTATTGTTTTATCTAACTGCAACGCATCTTACTGTGGCATGTTTTACCTTTTAGCAGCTGTTTCAGTCTGAGGTAAATTAGAAGAAATATGTACATGTATACAGTATCCTGACAGTCCTTTTAGAACAACACACTTTTTAAAGAATCTCACCCACCCAGTTTGCATTGCGCGCTCACGCTTAACTCACGCTCTTCATTCGCCATTTTCAGGGCCCCCGAAAATCCAAGTTTTATCACCTTGATATTCCCTCCTTTCTTTCGACAATTTATAGGCGTTATTAAGGTCCTGTTTCCTCTGGAATTCTTT
Source organism: Porites divaricata (assembly GCA_038088405.1). NCBI lineage: Eukaryota > Metazoa > Cnidaria > Anthozoa > Scleractinia > Poritidae > Porites > Porites divaricata. The sequence continues at coordinate 13,068,349 of JBBMOI010000013.1, forward strand.
CTGTAGTTTCTGAACTATCTTTGTGATTCGCATTCGTGGAAGAAAATTCTTTCAAAGGGCACTGTCTAGTTGGTTTTCTGTCGCGGTTCGTAGAAACGTCGGCCAATATGGCGGACAGCCGTTCTGCTAGGGGCCGTCCAAGAAGGCCAGAAGGCATCAAACGCCTAAAACTCAGGGAATCCGCATACAATATGTGGATTAAACGGAAGGAGGCCCTTGGGCTAAACGGAATCTCGAATAATGATTTTGCGGAGATACTTCTTCACCAGCAACTTACACGAGAGCGTGATCGATCTCCTCACGTTCATCGAGATGATACTTCACCTCAAGTGCATCAAGGTAAAATATTGGCACGGACATCCTTGTACTTTTCTTGCGGCTGCAAGTATTTTTACAAGTGCAAACCTTCAGCGAGTAAAGCTAAAGTTAGTCACAGCAGTAACAACAGCTAACTGAAACGACACGAATACAAAATTTTTAGTTTGAGCGGATTCTTACTACGCGATTGCTGTTGGCGTCGCTGGTTCTTGGAGCAGCGACTGCGGCGGTCACGGTGGTTTCACGGCGATGAGCCCTCTTTACGGTTCTAATCGGCGATGAAAAATCACGCTCACTGTCTCCTTCAATTTCCATAACAAATGTGACCTTTCACGCTTGTCTGGACCTGTCTTATCTTTGACCAAATATGGGAGCGTTATAAGCATATCCCGGATAACAACAACAACGAAGGTGCGTAATGCAAACTGGGTGGGTGAGATTCTTTAACTTCTATCTTATGTCACGTGTTCGCAGTTCCTTAAACACGTTATATTTGGTTAATCAACGTCACAGCTACTTTGCTTCCGGCTTCCGATAGAAGACTAAGACAAAAGGAGTGCCAAAATGGCGGCAAATTTGAACGTTTCAAAAATATCATTCCAAAAAAATCACAAAGTATTCAAATTGCAATTTTTTTTTACAGAGGTCCGCGATGCAATGCGTACTTTCAATTTAAAAGTAAAAAGTTTTACGTTATGGGCACTTTTAGCCAAAGACCAAGTTGATGTTCGTTGATAAATTAAGGAAGATGGGGTGGGGTAACTAGAGACACCCCTTCCGTCCATAAGTTGATATCTGTGCTATGTGTAAGACATCTCCACCGCGGTAGAGCCATGAAAGTAGCGCCCTCAAGACCAAATAAGCTTAAATTTTCCAGAGGAACAAGTCAGTGTTGATTGCAGTTGATAACGCGAAACGTCTCGAAAGCGATTTTTTGTAGCTCTGCTAATTACAATTTATAACCTTGGTTTATCTAAATTGCATCTGAAATCTGCCTGTTATTTTTGATAAGGCAAATTGTTTTTGTCAGGTTGGTTATACCAACACGATCAATAATAATTAAATACCAATTACTTATAATTTTGCAGAATACCTATATATTTAAGAGTTATGCGGCTGTCACAATGCTTTTAAAAGTGCAGCTGCGAACATTATCAGAAAATATGTTTCGTGCCGATCAAAAAACGTCAAAGCAACATTTTTTATCATTTCGGCGGGCTGATATCCAGGATATCACCACATATCAGATAATGATTATGGTATTATACGTTTAGTTTGTTATGGTATGATATGATGTGTCATCGTGTTACTGAACTATCACGGGAATGATCTTCCTTTCTCAGAAAAATCTGATAAAGACGCTTTTCTTTTCTTATCACTCTCTTTAGTTAATACACTGCACTTAGTTGCCTAATTTAAGAAAAGTAAAGCTTCCAAAAACAAAATTATCAACTGTAGCTAATTGTGGTTTATTATGTTCCTCAAATGAAGTACGGGTTAATGTAAAACACGGGTATACATTATAATCCGAAACAGATATTTCCTAAGTTTATTTTTCCTCGGTTTTTGGCTGCCAGCTGCCATATGCATTACAAATGAATTCGAAACATATCATTTTTTCCTTATCTTTGTCCATCATACCTCTTAGAAACGCTGACAACGTAAACCAGAGGCCCAAAGAGGGAAATTAGTGAACTTGTGTGTCGCCGTACAAATGAAGATATCTTGATACCATGAGTATACGCTTAAAAAATATTTAACGAATGTAAGCTCTAGTATATAGCTAAATGGGTATAGCAGTAAAAACTGGCCGATACGTTTATGAATAGCCTGCCGGGACACTGATCGACCTTGTCCTATCTGCAATATCTATGCTTTTATTATATCTGCTTCTATCAGCGTCGTCTAATCGAGTTTATTTTCCATCTCAAAGCGGTAGAAAATTGGCGCCAAAGGGATTTCCGTAAAAGGACACTATTCGAACGGGACGAACGTGTAGGCGATGTGGAGATATTCCGCATTTTTAAAGGTATAGGCACAGAAGGACAACACCGCGGCTAAATTCATATTCTTGTTATTTCTACATCAGGAATGATGACATCGGAATTGCAGACCGCTGTTTTCAGCGAGTTCTGCTCGCGAACACCTTGTGAACGCACTGATATTAAAAGTGGATCGCTGGAAACCGAGGCCATTCAGAAATTTTTATCTATATGTTTGAAACAGTACTTCAGTTGCTCCCAGGATGAAACGAACGAAGCGAGTTTTTCCAATGTCATTCCGGAAATTCTCGAGGTATGTTAAAAAATTCACTTCTTCACCTTTTTCTGTAACGTAAACAAATGTATGCTTGAAATTGTAGGAACCCTTAAACAAGTAGTTTAATAAAATAGAAAGTTCCCAATTAGCTTCAGAAAAACACCAAACTTCCAAAAACGAATTGACTTGGAGTTTTATCGCCCAAACGTCGTGCCTTTGTATTAAATTTGTCTTCTGCAGGGAAAATCACTACGTGACAAAGCTTAGTCAAGGTGAAATCCGCTTAGATTACAATGTACTTTTGTTGAGCACAAGGTATTATACTGTACTTTGCTCTGATTCGAAACCGCATGACCAACTGTTTTTTCTTTATGTCATAGGATTCGGTGATGTCGAGTGTTTATATTTTTTCAAGAGAGTTATACCACCGCAAAGAAAAACAACTAGCAAGGCTTCTTATTTTTGTTTTTTGAATTTTAATAAACCTAATTCCCTTTAAAATTTCCTCCCACTACATAGAGATTTGATACTCAAGCGACAGGATAAACAAAATACAATTAAAACGCTTTGAAGAAAACGTCTCTTACATTCAATTTGGCGGGATACCAACTATCTTCCTTAGTCATTTCTGGGTGGTACTGACCCTTGGCAATAGTCAAGTGTTCTTTCTAAATCCTGATCTTTTAGTAATCTCATAATCGTGCCAATAAAATCTGCTTCGAGAAAATAGCAACTTTCCACCAGCTTAGACAATTCATGGCATCTTACGATGATATCGAACTTGTCTTGTCATATCATTTTGCAAGTCGAGCTTTTTAGATTCTCACGTCGCTTCTGATCAGTCTCTTTGGAAATCTTCAACTCAATGTTTGTTGTTCTTTGAGAGATTATTCCTACTATGAGTTGACTTTAGCCTTAGTTGTAGTGTGCTACAGTTTATATTGAGAGTTCCCTGAGCGTGCGCAGTCGTTTGTTTTCGTGCACAAATTGCGACTTCTGCCCAGGAGGTGTGCGCACTGGGATCGCTAAGCATCATGGGCGGTGCTCAAAATCAAGATGGCCTGGAGTGAACAGTTTTGCAGGAAGCTGCCGTTACAACGCGACATTTTAATAGGCCATTTGCACGCGATGACGTCTAGGGCTTTCGTTTTTTATTAACTTCGCAGGGATTGCCAAACTTAGGTACGAAAGGAAAGACGTAATGGGATTATGGTGATAATTATGAAATGCCGCCATCGTGCACGTTTAAGATGATCAGAAGACTATTGAAAGATGCGCACGGTCAAGTCCGGAAAAGGAAACTAAACGGATAACTGAATGACTTTCGAGGCGCGCATAGCTATTGCGCTTTTTAATCATGCTTTATCCAAGGTGCAAATTTCAAGTAATAATATTGGCGTCAGATTCCAAAATGTATTTTCTTTTTTTTTTTCTTCCACCTTTGACATGTTTTTCCTTCTCTTTTTTTCCTCTCCATTGCTAGCCTCGTTCCCATGCATGCTGGGTCTTCACTTCCTCCCAACCCTGAGATTGTTTAAACATTCGCAAAGTCAGAAGCAATCAGAAAAGAAAAAATTCTGATTTGGTTTTGCTGAACAAGAGCATCTCATAGAAAAATAACTTTTAATCAGATATGCTTAACGTTATTAAAGGAAAACAGTTTTTATATCCAGCTTTATGAGTTAACCCGTTGTCTTGTACCTCAATTAGGATTAAGACAAATCATGGTCACGACTGGCGACAAAAAGTACTGAACGTAATGAGATTTTGTCGTTTCTCGGGGGTGCCAACAGAAATACTTCAGTTATACGCTTTTTTTAACTTATACTGACAACCCAGCGAGATACATAATCTTTAGAAGTTAATTGCAGACGCTTCAAGCTCTGTCGCTTTGGAAAAGGGTATGGCAAATTTATCAGTTAATGGGAATCATGTACGGCCGAAAATATCAGTTGTTGAGGGTAATTATTAATGTATCATTACTGAATTTTAAAACAAATGTGTAGAAGATCCTCGCCATGAAAGACTCAACTTATGCAGTCTTATGCGTCTTAAACTAAGATGATCTTCTTTACATTTATTTCTGTACGTATTCCGCGGTTCTCATCAAATATATGAAATTTATATATTCCTTATTTCATTCCTGAATTATGTTAGGACCAGACCTTAACTTTTGAAGACACCGGCGTCGAATTGGATCAGCTTAGTGGTGCTGATGTCAGTTGCAGGTTCTGTAAGGATGATATGGCACCAGTGTCGCTTGCTTTGAAGGTGAGTTTATTTTTTTACGGTACTTCAGTAGTTAAATATGCAATAGCGGATCAGAGGAAGCTTTCGTAGGATATCTTTTCCTAGCCTGTGCCTGTTTCTCGAAACTCCCGGAAACTTTGACAGTTTCGTTGTATCATTCTCAAAATTATTGAAACTTTAACCTTGAATGCAATCACGACAAATACAAAACAGCCTTCCGGGCTCCAAACCGAACTGAGTTATCGGAACTTTCGAGAAACGGGCCCCTGAAATCATTTCTTTCTGAATAGCCTATGTCAGGCGTTCAGGTAGTGGAGTGTGGCGCGAAGTCAGATGGCTGGGAAAACTGAATAAGAAGGAAGAGAGGGAGAGAGAGATCAAAGGAGAGAACTGCGTTCCTTCGCTCTCACCCCCTACCCCACTCGGTTCTCACCAACTTTCTCCATCCCGTCGTTCTTTGCAACCAAATTGAGCACTTAGAGAGAAATACTTCTGGGTAAAAAAGTAGAAAAAATCAAAAAGGGAAACTTGAAACTAACATTTATTGTTGTAGGCGCCATTTAAAATTTGAAATACGTAGTCAGGTCAACTAATACAAGGACGAGAACTACATGATATGTGACGATCAGAATAAATAAGTTTGAAACGCAATCTAGATGACCGCATATTTACCATGATCACGGGCTCAGCTGTCCAAATAGATACTCAGGCTGTTTTAAATATTTAAAATACTCGAAGGGACTACCCAGAACAAAAACACAATTGCTTCCACTTACAATATAATTTCAATCTTTGTTAAGTCAATATTCGGTCACGGCAGACTTACTGTCGTCTGTATTGATCAACAATACACACGACAGATGTGACATTGTTACAGTGGACGAGAAAAAGTAAAATAATTGCTTGTCGAGCCAAATTTCAGACCTCACTATATGTCCAAACGTTTATTTCTAAGAACATTTCCTGCCTTCCTCTACTTCAAATTTTCTTTGGTGAAAATAACAATTTAATGGCCTATCTTTTATTTTGTGGACGGTAGGTATTGTTCTTTTGCGACCTACCGACAAACAAATCTCATAAATAGAACTCCAATACAAAGGAACAGTTTATAATGCATTCTTTTACAGTAATGTATTCAAAGTTGTCAGTTCAGCAAATGTCTTCACGCTAGCAAGCACAGATATTTAGAAACATAATGACATAGTTCAGAAATTCGTCAACGAAATAGAAGTAAATTTTACCTGTTTGCGACCGCGAGCGAGGAAAGAGTATTTTAGAGATAACAAAAGCGTTTTATGACAAGGTAAGTTTTCTAAACTTGGTACTTATGCCTGAACGAAGTTCAACGGGAGCTCAGTCTTGAGAAGATTGGATTGATTTTGTCTCGGAAGGAAATTCTTAGCAATTTTTTCCACCTCTATTCTTTAAAAGAGATAATTGATAATGTTGAAAAATAATGTAAAAGGTTTTGTTTTTCAGCCTTTTCTTTCCAGCCAGTGATTTAATAACATGTAGATTTGATGCCGTGAAAAAAATATATTTATGTTTCAATTTTATTTGGAATTTTCAAATTAGGTCAGAGCGGATTCTAGCTTATGTTTTGTGCATTTCCACCTGTCAAATGGCTTTTAAAATTATAATGGAAACAGAGGCTTGTTTGTTTCGCGAGGTATAAATATATTCATTACGCTCTCAACATGTGCTTCAAGTGTGGTTGGTACATACGGTGTAGTCCGGTAAACAAACAAGGTAGGTAGATGGATATGCACTCACGAACGTTCAGTCAGTAAGGACCATGCATATGCTAAGAAGTGACCAAATAGAGGCTACTACTGGGCGATCATCATAATTTCCTTTGGGTTTTACGGGTCTTGAACTATCCGAACTTTAATTCCATCGCAAAGCATTAAAACTTGTGGACCAATAGTAGCGACCTTCGAGCGTTTCTCACGTGAAATAAAAGGTCAGTAAACTCAGTGGTGTAAGGAGTTAACTTGTTAGAATTTGCCTAGTGAAATCCTTCATTGTTAGAACTTTCTCACATTTCATATCTCCTTTCACATTCTTTCGAAATACATCGGAAATCCAATATCGGCTCTTAACCCCGGCACCAAAAGTGAAATAATAACAATTTTTGTCACGATCATTTCAGACTATCTGCGGGGTTCAGCCTTATTGTTATGTGAAGCACCGAACAATTTTTCGCTTCAATATAATTCCCTGCTTTCTTCCAAACAGAAGCACCTTGACTCATGCCCACTCTTCCCAGTGCAATGTCCTAATATGTGCGGCAAGATGTCGGTCCCGAGAGAGAAGGTACGCTATCAATCTGATATCAAACTATGTAGGGCTGAATTATGCTGTAATTTGTGATTAGAAAGATAGCGACTTAAGCAAAACAAAATTCCATCATCAAGGTAAACTTTTAAGCGATATCACTCCAACATAAACTCTATTCAGTAAGTTATCAGTAGATTTTTATCATAAATAAGAGATGTGGTTGTTCGTTTTGTAACAATTTTGAAGGCATGATCTAAGTGAAAGACCAGTCTGAAGTGTAACGCATAACACTCGAAGAATTCGTTTAATTTCTTTGTAGGTAAACCATGCGTAAAGTTTATTGGTGTAAAGCAAAACGTATTTGTGAAGCCTGTCAGAGGCTATTGATGTTTTTTCAAAGAAATATTTGTGAAATGCTCGCTCGGTGGCCAATGGCATGTGGTTTTCTTGGGAAGTTATCTGTCGCTAAACATCTTATACCTTATGTGTATGATGACAAACATGCGTGTACATTTGCTCTTCGTTGTTTTATTTTTTTTTTTTTTCGTTCTTTTCGAGCGCGCGAGTGAAAAGAGCGTGCGAAAACGAGCGCGGAGCGCGAGAAAGAAAAAGAAAGAACGCAGCCCGTATATTTTCTTCTTCCCCCACCACTACCCTCTTGCGCTGGCGGTCAATCAATCCCCCGCGGTTTATATTTTATCGCGCGCGCTCGACGGACTTTGAAGAGAGAATAGACGGTCTGTGAACAGGCTATAAGGGTAATTACGTAATTCGTTCTGCATCATGTCGACATTTTTGGACTAAAGTGTACAAAAATCTGTCAGCTTCGACGCTAAATTCAAAATTCGACCTGCCTGTACTTGAGGCTATGGCATCTGAAAGGATATAATTACAAAATCGTGTTCTGCCATTTATTTGGCTGTAATAAACGCTTTTAAACCTAAAAGAACTTAAATTGTATTTTTTCTTCTGTTGCTAAAGGGTTACTCATTAGCTTTAAAGGAGCAGCCAATCGCAAGATCTTAATGCTAAAGATAGCATTGAGGTGAGGCGCATTAAAGTTCATCCAGCTTGTTTTCAAAATACATGTTCTCTCCAGCACGTTTATTCTTCTTTTATACCATTTGCATTTTTTTATAAGCAAGTAGAAAAAAACAAATTATATGAAACTTATTGGTGACAAATTTTATTATAAGAAAGAGGAACTGTTCTGAAGGTACAGTGACTTTTTTCCGGCTTTTAAAGCAATAGCAAAGCTCCATATTAAAAAAAGAGAAGTTATTTGACCTATTCTCGATATTCTAAAGGAGTGACCCTTTTCCGGCTTTTAACGGAAAAATAACCGGCAAAGCTTCATGTGATGGTACTCAGCCAATTAAATCGACCCTTTTGAACTTAGATATGTTTACTTTGGTATAAGAACAAACGGCTTGGAAACAATTTCGCGAAGGTCGAGCGGGTCGATAAAAGGCTGCAAATTTGGCCAGTAAACATTTCTCCTTTGTTTAAAGCGCGAAGTCGTTTTGTCTGACAATGAAAAAAGGTTACTCAATCTACAACGAAAAACAGGATTGTCTCTTAAGCCTTCAATGGAATGGTCTGAACTGTGCCGGGGAGTCCAGCTGAATTGATTTTTCAGTGCCCTCAAGCATTTTCCTGTCTGTAAAGAACATTAAAAGCAAGCAGCCGTGTGTTGTTCTTTGATCTTTTGTAAGGCCTTCCTCGGATGGAGGCCTAGGGGCAGTTAGTTGGGCGACGAACGTTTTCAAGCACCACGCTGTTTTTCTTGACCCAACTGATTGTTCCTGGGTCTCCGATGATGTTGTAAGGCATATTTGTTCCTAAAATAGAGAATCAATTGATGTAACGAAAAAACATAATAGGGGAGAAGTTATCTTTGAGTTAACAGCTTTTGTTCTTTTATTGCTGGTTTTCAGTGTCACGCCATTCAAAATAGATCAAAATAAAAATCAAAACCGTTCAACAGATAAAGTCCAGAATCTGGAAAATGAAAGGAGGTACATATACAAAGACCCTCGCCAAGATTCAGGTCAAAGGAATCTTCGTATACGAGATATCCGAAGAAATGTTTTACCCAAAGTTATAGAGATTTGTATGGAGACGCCATGCTGATGCTCACCTGGATGAGCTCCAACATGGCGGACGGAAACCAACAGAAACATTTGTTACCGAGTCTTGCTACAAAAGCGTGAATTCATTATTAGAGAAACTCATAAACATTGAAGTAATATTTTTTCTAATACATGAACTGATTAGACAGCAAAATGTCCTGAAGTAAGTCATTTTCTTAACCTACATGACAGCTCTCCTGGCCGTCATGTAAATGCCGCGTCACGCAAAAGCTTAGAAATTCAAGCGTACTCTATCACAAAACCAAGAACCCCTTTGAAGCGAAAATTTGTATGAAAATTAGTTTTTACCTGCTCTAATGCATCGTGAAAGTAAAATCTCGCTAGGATCGATATTTTTTTTAGTTTGAATTTTAGTCACGTCATGTGAAAACCAACAATAGTAATAACGGACCTTTGAATTAAAAGTCGTGCGGTTACTTGTCATCAGGAAGCTACTGAACATAGTGTTCTTTGGACACAAAATACATATTTTGTAACTTTTTTTTTATTTTTTAGCTAACGGATCATATTATGGTTGAATGTCCCAACACATGTGATCATTGCGCCTATCAAGATATCGGCTGTTCCTTTCAGGTAACTTGACAAGTAATGCTTGTCTATTGATACATAATCAATCTCGCAAAGCGAGGTCCGAAGGGCCAAGCGAATGCGAGGTTAATAAATTTGTCGGAATTCGCGTCGCGCGTTGATCGCTCAAGTGCGCGCAGTGGAATCTCAGATGGCTTACACGGCTGTGTATGAACCTACTAGGTTGGTGTCGGTAGTTGCTTAGCAACAAATCAAGAAATGCTTTTGGCGATGGATTTCGACGGCAGAGGTATTTTACAGAGAGAATCATAGTTCTTAATTAAGCAAAGGAAGAGCCACTCAGTTATTAATTATTATTATTGTTAAGGACAGTTATGGTTCCCTCGGGAGCTCCTAAAATTGCATATTTTCATTGCTAATTTTATGCACAGCGTCAGTTGTTATTGCGTCTCGCCGGTGCAGCATTTAGCGTTCCGCCCTTGCCGTTTACCTTTCTTAGCATTGCTACACAATCGGTAAGATTTGTATTTCCTAGTGCCCTTTTCTCTCATAGTACCTTTTCCTTATTGTTATTTTCCTATTTATTTCTGTTTAGCAAACCTCTATTTGTCACCGGGAGAAGCGTTTGCGAAGCGGCGATCTCGATCCTTGAAGAAATGTGTCAATAAAAAAAATAAGTTACATGGCTATCCGTAACAATTACTATTATTATTATTATTATAGATTGTACTCACTATCTGTCTTCTTATTGGCTAAGAGCCTAAAGCTAATTTTGGAAATCGGCGCAACCTACAGTTAGTTATCTGCTAGCAGATAATTGACTAATCTGTAGGTTGCGCGCGCAATGCATGATTTCCAACAACAATATCAATTCAGGTTCCTTGCGACGGTGTCTTTGTCATCATTTTCTTCAAAACAATGTATAATAAAACAATTATTAGATTCGGTTTTTGTGATAACCTAAATAATCAAGGTCTCGGTAAGTGTTATTAGCCTCGGCCTTCGGCTCGGCTGATAACACTTATCTCTACCTTGATTATCACGGATATCACAAAAACCTCATCAAATAATTGTTCATTAGTATAATTACATTGATGATTATCGAAATTAAAGCGCTATGGTTGGCTAGGAGTTTCGCTTCATCCCGCTATAATCACCGCGCGGTGATTATAACATTGAAGGCTAGCAGTTTTCAAAACGGTAGCCAGATTTGTTGATGTTTTCAGAGTCGGAAATTGATCAACAATTTTATTTTCTTCGTCTTGGTGACTATTCGCCGATATTCACGTCGCCTTCGGCTACTAACTGTTAATTATTTGGACCATTGGCTTCAAAATAAGAGGGAAAATTGAGGTAAAAGAACATTTGCAGACGGGTTTGCTTTCTGTGGGCTGTGTGTGTCGGAGTAGTGTTTCAGTTTCAGCCTAGCTTTTTACAGCCAAAACCTTGTTTATTCCCCTGGAATCTATCTTTGAATGCATGTTAAACCGAGGCAAAGCCAGTACTTGATGCTTTTCCCCACCGATGGATTAGAGACTGGTTTCAGTTTCGTGCCTCGAACGTTGTACTTCTTTTTAAGGTGACCTCAACCTATTTGTCAGCGTCTTTCTTTCATTATTTTAAATGAGAGCCGATCGACGCAGTTTCATAAAATCGTCCATTCCATACCTCCGATAACCTTTCAAAACTTCGCGTGAGTGTTTTAACCCAACTGAGCAGTAGTGATTTCTATCATCCGGCTAAGATTTTCGCTTTATACTTTCTTTGTTTTGCAGGGTACTAAAACTGACCTAACAAAGCACCTTCAACAAAGCACAGAGAATCACTTACAGATGGCTTTAGAAGTGATAAAGGAACAGAGAACCGAGTTAGGAATAATGCGCGGCCGCCTTCGGAAACAGGACGAAAACATAGCTCAGTTGACGGAAAGTGTCAGCGAATTGGGAGCAGTTTGTGAAGAAGCCATCAAACATAACCAGGAACAAGAGAAAACTATAAATCGCTTGTGTGAACAAATGAAAGAGCAAAAGAAACATCACTCTAAATACGAGAAAGATTTTAAGAGCAGAATCGCAGTTCTGGAACAACGAGGGCTCGAAACGGCGCCGCAAAATGGTCTCATTTCTAATCCTGGACTCAGTAGTGGTTATGGGGAACTCGTGTGGCGGATTTCGAACTTCTCACGGAGATTACAACGTGTTCAGTCGGGTCGTACCGACGACCCGATGACTAGTGAACCATTGTACACGTCGGCGTTTGGTTACAAGATCGTTGTCTGGGCTTATATCAACGGTAGAGGCAAAGAGGAGGGAAAGTGTTTGTCTCTTTACGCATGCGTCATGTCTGGGGAGTACGATGCAATACTCCGCTGGCCGATCAGACCGCGATACACTTTTTCTTTACTGGACCAAAATCCTGACTCTGAGGCTAGGGAAGACCTCACACGTGTACGTAAAGTTCATGACTTCAAGCGCGATGAAGTGAGAAGGAAAGGAATTGAGAGGCCTGGCCGAGATGAGAGGGCTATCATAGTCGGATTTGATGACTTTGTCAAGCAGGAAGAACTCGAAGCTGGAAATTTTTTAGTGGATGACACACTTTTTATACGAGTTCTGGTGGACATGCCGGAATCTTACAGCTGAACTTTTCAGCATTATTAGAAACATAACATGCTCTTATCGATAACATGTTACCCGTATCAATTATGATCTTTAAGAACGCGCGTTTTATTACACACATATTTGGTGCAATTATGCAAGGGTATTGTCTTACGTTTCTTGTACTCGGTACTGGTCACGTGATTCCTGCGCCACTCAGGTAGCGGCTGCATATTCCTGTATTTGATGAAATTTGCGCGCGTAATACTAAGCTTCAAATTGGAACTATTTTAAAGAAAAGTAAGTCTCGTGTTAAGGTTGTATCCAAATATGATTATTTCGGCTTTTGCTTTAAACAAAACTGATTCGACACGCTCTTCAATTTCTATAATCTTTCATGCACATATGTCTTGCCATTGCCAAAATGCTTAAATGATCAGCAGTCAACCTCGCAGTGAGAGAAAGGGAGTGTAAGTGTTTTTCTCTTTATTTACCTGGGAGGGGTGGGGGGTGGTATTCAACAAATATTTATGCTGAGGAGGTCGAACCCCTTCCCTTCTATATGCCATTTTTGACTGAAAAGGCACCTCTTCCGTATACCTTCTACTGACAAATTCAATTTTTTAAGCAAGGACCAGCTTACAAAAAAGCCTTGCTTTTTTTTGTCCTTGGCTATACTTCTATTGACAAATGGTACCCCTTTTCCATACGTGCTTTAAAACTTCGCATCCCTTTTAAATTCACAAAACCAGAATGTTTTCTCAACTTTTTGACAGACATAAAATGCATCTGATAGGCCTTTTGGTTCTTTTTACAGACCGGAAAAGACAAATTTCCCTTCCCTTTCAAATACCAGAAACACGAAAATGGTAGCCGTTTCTGACAGAGCCTCTCCGTCTATACCTTTATTGAGAGTGCCGGGTCGTTTGCCTCTTCATAAATTAAAGACAAGACGGTGGGCAGTCTCTCTTTTGCTGTAACATAAGTCGAAGGAGGCAAAAGAAGAATACAATCGCCCTTTTGCCGCGCGCCGCTAGCATATGCGTGCCACTTTTTGTCTTTCCTTTTCCTCCTCACGTGACCAAGAAATCTGAAGACTCCATGCACGTAAATAAGGCCTTTTTTGCTTTTATCACGCTGAACCGAGATACCTTTAAAACTGTTCTCCATGCTGTTCTCTGCAAATTTCTTATGCTACTAACAGGGAAAATTTATTAAAAATCAAGACACCTTAAATATCTTCGGGGATCACTTCGAAGGGAGAAGTAAGATGTTGGTTGCTTAATCATTTGATGTTTCCCAAAGCCCAAGAGTGCCTAGCTGTTACCGTCATGGTACTGATGTTGCTCGACTTAGAACTCCTGATTACACTCGTGAAGGCGCATCTTAAGAGTTTGAATACACTCCATTAGGTCATTTCAGTTTTGCATGAGAATTAAAATCATTTTTATATCAATATTTTATTTGCATGGCAATAAAAAATCGTAGTCAAATCAATAGCTTCGCACATAGTCTCGCTTTGAAACAGAGGCTATGGGCAACTCGAGGTGATCGCAGTTTAAATTCACTACTCTCGCTCATCAACTCTCGTTTGCTAGAGGATCTTTGATTCAAGTCAATAGTCCCTCTTTTTTGTCCCTGGGTATGAATCATATTGCAGGGACGTTCCTAACGAAATGTTACAGAGTACAGTCTTTGTGAGTGCATAGTTTAGGGGGCGCATTTGTGATCGCGACGTGTCCCACGAAGAAGTGCCCAGGAACGTGAGGCAAAACATATAATCACAATGGCCGTATTATAGGAAATATTGTGAGGACATGTTTTCCCCCTGCGTTCAAACACAAGCGAATTCTCTTCGTCGTCTTTACCTGGCCCAGGAAAAGACGATCGCATAAACGCATAAACCTGTTGCACCATAGTACATTCCTGGGCTCACTGCGTCGTGCTGGCAAAGATATACCTCTCCTGTTTAAACAAGAAATTACCAATGTAACTATTGAAAAACCGTGATCAAGGCGTAGGGTGGAGAATAATTAAAATAGACTAATTTCGATGTATTAAAATTCATACTAGGCTCATAGACTTGGAAAGAGAACCAAAAGAGACCATTTTAACGGTAAGCGATGAATAATATATCGAAATTAGTATAAATATGACCATTCGTGTTTCCCAGCCTACAGCCTGCACACAAGCTTTCCATTGAAGAAAGCGAGACTGAGCGAAGTCTCATAGGCGAGTATCTTCAATCTCGTACCCCAAGTCTCTGGTCAAGAGTAAGGGGAATATGAGCCTGGAGTGACCTTCACAAATTTATCATTTACACGTAGACCACAATGTACCTTGTTAGCCCCACCCCTGCAAATTTTATATAACCATTGTTTTCAATTCTCCTGGGTATTACGTTCTGCAAAATTTTGGGGGTAAACAAGGTGCACTGTGGTCTGTGTGAAAATGGTGAATAGAGGGCTTGGTCTTAGCCCATTTCTCGTACAAAGCAAGAGAAGCACTACAGAAGTCTTCTAAAGTTGGGTTTTATTTTAACTGCTGAAAAAAAAAAAAACATATAGCTTAAAACTGGCTACAAACGCTCTTCTGTTATAGCTTCTGTGACTACTGTGTTTCACAAAACCTACTCAGTATTACTATGATACAAACATTAAAAAAAATTATGTATGACATGTCATTCAAGCTTGTCTCAACGTTCGGTATAAATATATTCTACTCAACCAATCATTGCTTTGTTTAGGGTTCTTGAGCAATTCACACTGGTCGTATGTAATATCTAATTGGAATCGAGTAACTAAAACTGTTAAGCTGGGGACATTTTATGTCATCGAGATGCATCCCTCAAAATTCCTTCATTTCCCTTTAATTTTTACTAACTATTAAAATAAATTTTATTTATTAAAATAAAATGTTTCATTCGTTTAGTGGAAAAGAGAAATTCAAAACGGTAATGTACTTTGGAAACCTTACGTGTTTGTTACAATTACTCTTAATTCGAAGCGATTCTTTTGACGTCTTAACCACTGGATTGCGCCCTTAGAGAAATCACACCTTTTTTTTCTCATTAGAATTGTAAAACCATTAGCTTTGATTGAATATATGTCGATTACCAAATTAAATGTTTATGTACAATATTATACTTTAGAGGATTATTACTTTTTATATAGAAATCGAAAGCGCCTTATAACAGGCCATTTCCGAGCTCCAAAAACTCTCACTTCCAAAACGAGGCTACGTGCAAAACGATTCTTGTGAAAGAGTTTTATTTGCATGAGAATGAAAAAATCATTTTCATATCAATGGTTTCGCACTTAGCCTCGCTTTGAAACCGAGGCTTGGAGCAACTCGTAAATGGCCTATTTCCATCCCATGAGACATCGCGTGGAACCAAATGGCGCCTGCGCCATCACATAACTGACACAAAGTCACAAAACTCTCCCCATCCGTAACTGTCACGCACAGCTTCTCTGATGTGTGACAACGTGGGTTACAATAACGGCTCAGACACATACTACACGGCTAAGGGTTTGTTCATACACGCCTGATCAAACGCCCAGGCTCAGTTACTGCAGCTATTGTTAGCGTAAGAATGTCCATGTGTTTGTACGACCGCTGTCCATATATACGTTACTTAGGTTCTCGGTGACTGCGTTGGAAAGTTCCCATATGAATGATTTTTTTTTTTTAAGTTAAAGCAAAGAGAGTCGAATTTTGTCAAACAAATGGACGACAAAATTCCTCCCAAAATTTACGCCTGGCTTAAATTAAGAAATTCGCAGTGGTTTTAACAGATCTTATTTGAGATACCCACTATCTATGCCAGCGCTTTAGTATCGATGGGATAAAACCAATGTGACGTGGTATTTAGTGGAGGGGGGCAAACAAGTGATAAAATTGAGTAATCGCGGTCGAGTTTGCTAATTCTGTCAAAACTGGACCAAGATTTAATAGTCAAGCAAAATGTACAGTTCGAGTTTCCCCAAGTTTTACGTCATTATTGCTTGCTGTCAGGACATTTACGGTCGCTACTGCTTCCAAAAGAGTAACAACGATCACTTCCACTCATAATTTGCCATTGCCGTCTTTAAGATGAAACGTTCGTTTTCTGTTGTCTAGAAATCGACCACGATTTCTTGCATTAGCAATTTTGTTCGCTTGCTTGCCCCCTGAGAAACCACGTGACATTGCTTTATCCCATCAGTCCTTAAGCGCATGCAAAGATGGAGAGTATCGTGAATGAGGTCTATTGCTAAAAAAGTTATCACGCTGGAAAAGGGGCTAGAGTAAGTTTGACGAAGACCACCGAAATAATCGATAATGAATCAAAATAGGAAAAGGAATTATCTTCATATTTTCAAGAAGAAACAGAAAAGACCCAAGGTTTAACCCGTTCAGCCCAGAGATCGACATACAAATTCTCTAGACTAATGTCCATACATTTCCTTAAAGAATACGTTCGGAGAATTTTTTTAGCGATCAAAGCATTTGCCCCTTAGTTAATCATTTCATTAATAGTAATAATCTTTCTCTTGATTATCAACATGTATTGATAGTGTGTGTCAGAAAAATTGATGCTGGTCGCTCAGTCTTGGGACAACGCCGGTTAAACTTAATCTCTGAGGTGTTGTTCGGTAACTGTACACATTGGTATATATGATTTACTTCAGGTAACAGGGAATATAGTGTCCTATCTCTCTACTTCTTGTTGGCGTAACTTGGCTCTTGTGGGACGCCGTCTCTTGACAGGTTGCCTGGCGCGGTTCTTCGTTAAATGATGTAACTGAATGGGAGTCGCTACAAAAAAGAAGTAATAAGAGCATAAGAATACGTTTGCTAGTGGAACCTGTTACACTTTCCTATGCTTGTCACTACAACCAGTTGCAAAACGGCTCGGGACACAGTCACTTATAAGGACGAAAATGGTGATTCTCAGACTTCTAGCCTGCGTCGCAGGCGCAAAAAGTGGAGGGGGAGGGGGAGAGGGAGAATTCCCCTCCCTATTTCCATTTCCCTTCCTCCCAATCCCCCACCCCCCCGTTTCGACGCCTGCTACGCAGGATACAGACTGCGACCACCCGGGCTGACAGTTTTATAATTTTGATTGTTTTTAACCTCCTGTAAGAGACCGCTTGACTCATGGTCCGATCTTTACGTTCGCTCTCTTGTACTTCACTACCCGGAATATGCTTAGGAATTTAACGAGAACATGGAACTACACATATCATCACCTGCACGGAATAATTTTTTTTCCAAAAAAATTAGATGACCCGAAACCTCTTCCCGGAGGAGACCACCTGTGGGTCGATTCTCGTAAGCGACCACTAACTCGTCGCATTTCAGGAGGTCATTAAAAGAAGTTCGACTGTATTTTGATTTTTATTCTCTATGTTTCTTTCCGTTTAATACCCCATTTCTCAAGAGCCATCAGCTCACGGAGAGGATAGAAATTACCGACTAAATAACTACCGCGAAATAAGCCCTTATTTACATCTCAAACCTGTTTGACGAACTAATGACTTACCAGGGAGGTCAAAGGTGACGGCGTACTCCT
This sequence comes from Porites divaricata, assembly GCA_038088405.1. NCBI lineage: Eukaryota > Metazoa > Cnidaria > Anthozoa > Scleractinia > Poritidae > Porites > Porites divaricata. The sequence continues at coordinate 13,086,291 of JBBMOI010000013.1, forward strand.
CCCTTACTTCTTCTTCATAACCTGCGTCCAAATCATCATCAGTTTGACAGTCATCGCTTGCCAAATCCTCTTCGCTGTCTGCCCTTCTGGGGTTACCTGGCCCTAAACTGGTCAGCTTGGCCGTTAAAAGAGCTCTGAAAGGAATAAAAACAGTGATATTAATAAGCGATTGAGTAGTTGCAGCCAGGAGTTGGCATAGCATGGAAAGCTTTTGGAAACAACAATATGCTGGCTAGTATTGAAACTTTTATCACTTTGAGTAGAGATTGCCCTTACTGGTGATGTAAAATGATAGCACGTGATTCATGAGCTAAAAAGTTGAGGTCTACAAATCTCTGACCCGCGTTTTAATCCCCGCGATAACTACGCGTATTTTTTGAATGACTCTTTTTAAAAGAAATTATATTCTGGTTATCAATAGGGTTTACACGGTCATCTAGGATTTATCCATATAGTAAATTGCTTAAAACTGAATTTGATTTTCGAAAATCTCAAAATAATTATTTCTTAAAATTAAATTTGAAAGGGCGGTACATCGATATTTAACCCCGGGTCAGTCCGTTAAAGTGGCTTTAGCCAAAATATGGTTCCACAAGTCGAATTTGACTAAACATGTTATTGTGATAAGTATCACGAACGTTTTAGGAGACGATTAATTTCTACCCTTAAGGAAAAAAAAAAGTTGTAGAAATTATTACCACGCACTATCCCACAGAACACAGCTCTTCCACCCTAAAAATTCACTATCGAAGTGAAAGTGTAAAGAGGTGTTTAAAGATGGCTGGAATGAAGCTAAGCGAAAAACCAACCTTTGTTCTCGTAATTCATACAGTTGTTGTCTGAGAAGCATTTTTTCGTTTACTTCGCCTTCTAAGTCGTTTTCCACCAGTCTTTCGTCCTGTAACACAAAAATACAGATTTATATGAGTTGCCGCTGGCTTATGCGTGTCACCAACACAACACAATATAATTCGCGTCATAGAGGCTTTCTGGAACCATATCGCATGCTACAAAATTGTCCCCTACTGAGTTTGTCACTCAGGTGGCCATCATCTACGCAAAGTTCTTGGAAGAAAACCTTTACATAAGAAAAAGGTTCAACCCCCATAGGATTGGTTTGGTGCACCAACATGGCTGCCATTTCATTGAAAAAACTGACTTCACAGGGGTAACACAATTACTGGTAAACCTGTAGTTTTCATTATGGTGGCCGAAGGCAAACCAGTTGGCCATTTACAAGCATGACCGAGGAGTTGAGCACGGGACTAATGAGAACAAATCCAGCTCGCGGTTAGGGTGGGCATTGAACCCGAAGCCTCCAGATTACAAGCCCAGCGCTTTAGCCACTCCTCCTCGTTGTTTTGGGATACCTATATATATGGATGACATGGCGTCTTGTGAAACCGCTCCATAATGGGCCTTACGCGCCTCCGCGTCACGGCTCGTGCGATTATCGCCTCAACTCGGCCATAATCGGCCGAAAAACTAGGGGAAGATGAACGGGCTTTGACGGTGTGTCAGAAGATACAACCGACATCGACTGAGCTGGATATCGGACCAGACACAGTGGACCTACCTCTTCGTTGAGGTTCAATACAGACAAGCGCTGGTTGGCTGAGTCCGTTGCCTTGTCCAGTTCTCGAATGCTGTGCAGAGTTGTTCGGATCTTGGATAACTGACCGAGAATCAGGGTTTCGAGACACCTAACAACAACAACGACAACAAAACCTTAGCTCTAGCTAACAAAACAAGAGGACAGTTAAAAAAAAACCTACACTCGTAAACGCCATGAAAACCAATATTACTAAAATAAAAGAATTTGTACTTTCGGCTGCTAAACTTTCCAAATGAAGGAATTTGTGGACTTGGAATCCGGGCGATTTTGTGGTATGTAACATAGTAAACTAGTCAAAGAGAGAATTTTTACACTTAAAAAAGAGACTATTTTGCTGCCATTGTAAATTTACTCGCCTTGCACAAAGAATTTTGCGTTGTTTACAAGTTTAGTTGTTGACTGCAAAATATTAATCGACAGATGTCTCGACCTTTTGCCTTGCTGGCATTAAGGTATCTTATAATACGCATAAATATCGATTAAAATATAATATATTTGTCGACAACTCTATCGTCGATCGGGTCCCTTGGCCTTATCAGAATTTAGCATCACTAACTCAATGAAAGCATTACTCACTTGGTTTGTTTGGCCACATCTTGCATGCTCTCCAGCGCACTCATACCAGCGGGTGTTCCAATGAGACATTGTGCCCAGATTATAGACAGCGCATTAGCGTTCATTAGATTTTCATCCTGATGTTGAGATATTCTACAGACCAAAACAATATATAGAGGATATTACACGATGGCGCGAAGATATGAATTTTATTTTCGAGTGGCAAAACAATATTTTACGAACGAGCGCAGCGAGTGAGTAAAATATTGTTTTTGCCACGAGAAAATAAAATTCATATCTTCAAGCCGCCGTGTAATGTTCTTTTTATTATATAGACAAAAAGACATCGATAAAATAATAGACGGAAATGACCGAAATTACGTCATCGATAAACTCACTAGTGAGATTATGGAAAATAAACCACTCGGGTCCCGGATGTAGCGTTTATGAATTTTACGAGTGGTATATTTCCCAGTAAAACACTCGTGTCTATATAATAAAAAAAGTTTGATAATTCCGGAGTGTAAGGGCCAGTTATTTAAACGGAGTTTAGCCATTGTTTAACAAAACCGCGTTCTAAGTCATTCTCAGTTTGCCCAACGCTTTATTCTAAACACCATTTGTCGTTGACATTTTCATTAAAGCATATAGAGTAGGCAAGAAAAGCATTTATCCTCTTAAACTGACCCATTAAGGAAGAGATCTGGAGGTCCAAAGATTTCCTAAACCGCGGTCTAAGTTAGACTTCGTTTAAATAACCGACCCTAAGTGTTTAGGCACCAACCCGATTACCTTAATCCCCAAGTTATAGACGAAGCTGATTAATTTGATAAGAGTTTATCACTTTTTAGGCATCTTCAATCATAACCAAATGCATAAGAAAACGAACCGACATCAGGGTCTGTTGTTTGTACTATGTCTTGCAATCTGTCCTCACTCACGTCAACGTTAGCCTGCGAGTAAGCTCTCCATTTGGGGGAGTCGGGAGATGTCACGCGAGAGCAGCACGCGAAAGGAGACACGAGTGCGAGAGTGCTTCGCTACTCGCAAGCACGTTCTCTGTCGGCACGTTTCGCTCCCCATACATGGAAAGCATGCTAGCAGGCTACGTCAACGAAGCAAATGCACGTACATAGCAAACGACCACTGTTTGATGCTTGTTTCGAACCTTAGCTCCTCGTCGTCTGCGATGTATGTCTCAGGGGCACTCAACCACGGTTTCCTCCAAAATACATTGAAAACAGTTTTTAGGCTATCCAAAGTACTCTTAGATCTCTGGAAATGCATTCTGAGTGGTGCTCTAAAATTTGTACCTGTTCGGTCATCCTAGGGGAACTAAAGTCTTTTCGAAATTACAAGGGCTTTAGTATTATTTGCCGAAAATTTTAGATGGAATTATCACATTTTTGAATCCGAAAGTTTTAGACATCCTTTTTTGTACGAAAAATAACCTAACCTGGGCGGCGAATTGTGAATACTTAAACTTCAGTAAATCGTTAGGAATGTATTAAATAAGCTTCGAAAATTATACTATTTGAATGAAACGGTCATCTAGAAACTTTTAGCCGTTCTCAAGTAATAGAAAATTCTAGCTAATCATGTTTGTTTCTCCGAACAGCTATTTTACAGAAAACAGTCGTTGGGTGCCCCTGATGTCTGATTCAATGTCTGATTAATTTCTCACCTTGAAAGATGAAAGACCAATCTTTCCATTGTGTTTTTGCTTGCCTTGGGTAGTTTCTTAATCAAGCTGTACAGAGCTTGAAGTCGTAACTTTTCTTCACTCAGATCTGAGAATATATATTTAACGGTTCAGATGTAAGTGACTTAAGTGGTAAAATCGTTGCACCAAGAAAAGCTAACTCAAAACCTTATTTTTCCTTACAAAATTACTTATTAAGTAAACATAGAGATCGTAAAAATTAAGAAATTAGCAAGATAAAACGACATCTTCCGCGTCCGAAGAAACCTCTTTGACAGCACTTTGTATGCTACTAAAAATTAGCTTATGCACCTAGGTTATCCCGGAGAATGAATCTTGACTTCGGGCGCTCTTCAGAATAGAAGGGCTAAGCTTCTTACCACCAACTCTAAACTTTGTTCCCTGATGCAACTTCACAACTGCTAATACATTCATTATTTCATCTTCATCCCTCACGAGTTGAGTAATGAACCGACTAAATGACCAGCTCCCAGTTGGCTTGATAGCTCAATTGGTAGATCGCTTCACTGGAAACACAGAAGTCGAAGGTTCGAATTTGCTATCTTATTGCTTCCGCAAAAGTTGCCACTTTAACTGTAATGATCTTCTTTATATTCAGTTGTTTAACCCACAGTTCTAGTAATATATGATTTACATTATTTTAACCTTTTTAAAAAACAACGCGGATTACGAAGAGAAAAGAAGCAACAATAAATAATTAATTTTTTGCACTCACCAGCGGTGCGTATGAAATCCATATAGAAATCTGACGTGATGACAGGGACTGACAACTGTCGGAAGAAAAGTTTTAAAACTCCTGCAACAACGTGCACTGTGTACTCCTCTAAATTAACATGGTCAACACCTGAAAGCGTACGAGACAACGCTGGTTAAAAAAGTCACAATTTACAGATGCTGGAGGAAGTGAGGTTGTGATCAAGTTTGTTTAGACACATTCCTTTCTCCGTGTAGCCTGAGAAACCAGGGGCCCGTTTCTCGAAAGTCCCGATAACTTTACGGGCCCGAAATCAAATATTCAAATCGAAATAAAAAAGATTAAGAGCGCGGGTCCTCGCTAACAAAATACTCCATTTTGTTTCATTAACTGATACTTTTATTATGTTGGATGCAAAACTATTGAAATTGCCATCTTGTATGCAAACAACAACACCTTTGCGGGCCCGTTAGTTATCGGGACTTTCGAGAAACGGGCCCCAGGCGACATTTCGCGACGCACCACTGGTTTCGCGGCGAAATGATGTGTAAGGAACAAACGCACAAATTCCATACTGATGACGTCTTGCTACCCAGATCTGTGTAGTGCTTCTGATTGGTCGTGCCGCGTAAGAAATTTGCTTCAACCAATTAGAAGCACTGAATCTAGATCAGGGTAGTGACACGTCATTTTCGCGGGGAAACCGGTCGTGGTGTCGCGAAAAATGCCGGCTGTTTTCTCAGGTTATTCTCCGTGTGCTGTAAGGTTATTTTTGTTATCAATTAACCTTTTTACTCCCAAGATCTGATTTCCTTCACACGGATTGTCCGTTAAGAAGAGTTCTGACTTAATTATCTTCAGCTAAGCTCGGCAAACTCGAAAAGCAATCAGAGAGAACACTCACCTAACGTACAGATATCGTTTTTAAGCTTTTTTACCGCGACATTACTGGGAGATTTTCTGTAAAGACCTTCGGTGTATAGACCTGTAAAATCAAACATAAATCATTTTGTAATTACGTAAATAGATAACTAAATAAAAAAGTCAATATTCGGTATCTAAATCTTTACATCAGTCAATGACATCAGTCATCACAAAAGTTTAATTGTGGTAAAGCGTTCCCTGCACTAAGATTGCTGCGAACATGAATAGAGAGGCACACATGTTTGTTTAAAAAGGGCAAAGCAACGTAACGCAGCGAACTTTGTGGAAGTCAGTCAGTGATCAAAGTTGACAATGTGGGTGTAAGTATTAAAGAAAGAATCTTCCTAGCTTAAGAAATGAATAACCCGGGCACATTAAACACACTCTAGCTACGAGCCAGCTAATTAATAAACCCCATAAAACAAAATGACAAGCTCGAAGCCTCCAATATTGAACAAACTGAAATCAGCAATTGCGATATTGGGTTGGATTGAACCTATAGGGTCTTGAAACAGAATGTCCCCAGCAAGATGAAAATACCTCGGTAAGACTAAATATTCTTTCTTTTTTTAGTTTGGAGGTTTGCACGGATATCATCAAGGTTTGCGCGTTCTGCGTATATGATTATTAATCCCAAATTAATTTTAGGGCATCTTCACCTCAGGATCCCGGTCGCATTGGTGAACCTGCGTGTAATGATGACCCTGAGAGCTATGCCGACGGGGATTTACCCCTGGGAGGTCCAACCATAAAAGGCCGAGTGTGAGAGACCAAACAAAGAACATCCCTCGGGGTTTCAGTGACGTGGCGTCAATCAACCCCTGCTATAACTCATTTACGGACTCAGAAAACAGGAAATTACTTTACAGTTGGAGAGGGATGATTTTCTGTGTTGTTCCCCACTTAGGAAAAAGGAAGTGAAGATGATGATTCTAAGAACTTACCTCTTTTTTCAATGTCTTTGATGAGCTTGTCAACTAAAGGTGGAACCAGGTTTTCGTTTGAGACAAGACAAGATAGATCACCACCAAAAAGTTCCGTCTGAAAATAACAAAAATGTCCTTGTTTGTTACAAGCCGGCCAAGAAAGCAACACATTAAACAACACACACGCCACGTGAATGTTCATTTACACATCGCAGAAGACGTCAAATTTGGTACGATTATCAGTGACATTCGCCTCTGGCTCCCTGTGCCACTTTCGCTTTTCTTAACACATTATGAGCGTCATCTGTTATTTATAAATGAACAGAAACAGGCAAATACAACTAGATACATGCGATTCCTGGCACCATTCTGTACGCACAATCACAGTCTGTCCTAGTCAGAAGTCCGAGTCATGAATACAGAACTAAGTATGAACAAGAGCTTGTAGATAGCCTCGTTACTAATCACTGCTTAAATCCATCGAGTGGCATCAAACGCTTCTATCTAGATACAAATGCGCGACAATTTTCCGCCACTTTTATTGTACATGAAGAAGCAGGTTACGTGAAAACCGCACAAACCCAGCGCCTTTACGTATTAACATAGAATGGGAATTTTCATACTTTTCCTTTTGATTTGTTTGTTCCCTTTCGGCAAATGTTTTGAGATTTGGCGTGACACTTCTTGTGGCAGGTAAATCTACATTCTGCAACGAAAAATAAAATATCAAAACAGTTAAATTATACAACCAATGATGCAAGAGAACACAAAAACGAGTAAATGAACAAATTGAGATTAAAAGGAAATGGCACAAATTTCATTATGTTAGCATGTTGAGAGCCAGTAGTAAACTATGTTTTGTTGTTGCAAATGCAGGCCTCGGAAAAAAGTCCCGTTCGGTCGTCCGGGACGGGTAAATTTTCTTGTTGGGCATTAAGTAACTATTTCTTTCAAGCGATTTATTGCATAAATCAGTTCTATTTGCGAAATATAAACATGATACACAAACTACACGAATTCAAAAGCGAAAAAGCACATGTAAAAAACCAGGGGGGGGGGGGGGCGAGCCCCTGAAGACTAACTTAGGGCCTAGTTCCAACACGTCCGTAAACGTAAGAGCCTAATGCCCAGGTGTTCGAACAACCTAACAAAGTAACAGAAAATAAACTTTCAGTTGGGGACACTCTTAAAGCTCACTTGCCCGATTAGAATGGGTCCGGCAAGTAATCCTCCAACTAAGTCATTGCCTAAGACAAGCAAGTAGTTGTCCTGGGCAAGCAGCGAGGGCTGCTCGCCTAAAGAGCGCGCTGGAATTCAAGTTTTTTCGAGCGCTGTGTTGTTGTTGTTGCTTCTCATTGTTGATGTTGCTTTATTCACTTACAAAAAAATACTAGATCTCTGAAGGAATTTCTTTACCTTGGCAAACGAATCCTTTCTCAAGACCCCAGATGAACCCTCCGCAATGCTCACAAAACGTTGGGATACTAAACTGAGTGGTAGAGAACTGGTGTCCATTAAATTCCTGAAAATAAACACACGATATTTCAGTATGAAAAGTGCTTTACGCTCGCCGCACTGACTGCATAGTTGGGGGTTAAATCGCAAAAATTGAGCAACTACAAGCAATCGTTTCACCCCACTAGAAGGATGACCTGAAGCTCTTGATACTAAACAGTCGACCAAATGAACGTACTGCTAGAGAGGTTTTATTTGACTGGTAACACCAAAGGGGTTTTTCCAAAGATTTAAAGTTAGAGTGGCAAATCATTCGCTGTCACTGACTTGGTTTAGAAAACAAGATATAGAAAATACCGAAATATCCCATGAGCATCCACGCTTCTCTGCTCAATTCAATTTATTTCTCTCAACCGTCTCAAGTTACATTTTTCGAAACCACTTTATAATCTGAACAAAAACTGACATCCCTTACGAGAATTTAACGTTCACTGCACGCCATTTCCAACATTGCTTATTGCGAGTCCTCGCGTATCACTACTCAACACGAGAAGAGAAATTTCGTATCTCCAAGCGGCCATGTAATGTTCTTTTTATTATATAAACACCAATGAAATATCAAACCATTTCACTTTGATAGTTTTTTGGTATGAAAGGCGCGATTTATAACACCAAAGGTGATATTTTCACACGTGAAGATAACATGTTATTTTCACATGTGAAGATATCAAGTTTTCGCGCGAAAGCTCACCTGGTATTTCATTGGTGTTTATATAATAAACATGAACATGAAATGCGTTATATTTTTAACTGCTGATAAAGACATGAGGTAAACATGATCCTCGCAGTAGAATAAACAACCAAAGCGGTTGAAAAAATTCAGGCTTGACCAGGAATCGAACCCAATCCTTGGCGATGACCGGATAGAGCGATGCGTCCTGTCATCGCAAAAAGTCAGGGTTCGATTCCCAGTCAAGCCTGAATTTTTCTTCAGCAGCTTAGGTTATTCATTCTACCGCGAAGGTCATGTTCACTTTCAAACAATTTGAACTCTTCATATTCCATGACATTTCACGATTTTTTTCAAGACCTTGCTAAGTTTTCCATGGCCCTAGGGTTAGTGTTAACTTTCGTTTAAGTTATTTTAAGGTATTTTTGACCTGGCTCAGTTCCACAAACAAAAATCCTGGTGTCCACCGAAAAGCGTAACCGTTCACGCTGTTAAAAATTACTCGTCTCTAATTTACATTGGCCTATCTGCAATAACTAATCTACCAAACATAAGTTCAATTTTCCATTAGAGCGATTTTCGTATGACCTTGAAATGAAAGCGCGCGAACAAAACAGAAACGACAAACGAACGGAAATAGAGCGATTTGATTGGTTTATCGAACGGGCAGACAAACGCGTCTGGCTTTTCATTGGTTAAGCGAACGCTCAGGTGAAAAAACTTCATGCCCGAGAACTTTCTAGAAATCAACCGATACTTCGCTTTGACGTCATACTACAACACGATTGGCCAATCGAACAATGCCTTCTCCATATTAGGGTTTCTTTGGCGGGAAAACAAAGAAGCCATGTTTTGATCTATTCATCCATTGGCTGATGAAACAAAGAACGAACACTTACCGAAACCTTTTTTCAAGGTCATACGAAAATCGCTCTACTTTCCAGCACAAACAATTAAATTCCATGAACGTTTACAGGCTTTGAAACTGAAACTTTTAAACTTCATGATTTTCCAGATTTTTCATGAACATTAACTGCTTTGAAACTAAAACTTGACAAAAACAAAGAATTAAATGAAATTCAGTTATTCATGCTTTTTTCAACTGAGAACGTGCTCTGGCTTAAATATGTCGCCAAACAAGAAAAAAACTAAGTTATCGGAAGGTGTTAATTTATCCGGACTGAAAAACAAATACATTTTTTGCTGTTGATTGCGAGAAAATACGCATTTATTTGCGTAAAACGGCGACCAACAGCGCGAAGGTACATTCATTAGCGCGAAAAAGCGAACATTTGCGCATAAATCAGATTCAATAACGATTTTTGCATTTTAATCAACATTCAATAACATTTTTGGGCATTCATTTGCGTCATTCGACATACAAAAGAGAAAATTATACTTTCAATACCAATTCCCCCAAAAAATTGGCCCTGAATTTGTTTAAAGAATCACGCCGCACTTCGCCACTGTGTGTTCGTCGACGGCTGCGGCTATGCATTAACCATAGACGGCCAGAAGTCACGGTCGGGCGCGACAGGGAGTGGAAATGTGCGGCCAACGAGGACTAAACTTGACTATGACCATGGAAATACGTACCTATCAAATGCTTTCCTCGGCAACTGCTGGAGTAATGAATACTGTGCCGGTTTTTTGATGACTTTCTGGCACAGTCGAGGAAAAAATGGATCCCGATAAGTCGGTGGTCTTTGAGTATGAAGGGGTGCCAGCCCACCTAGATTTGGCCATTCCCGCCCCATACGTACACAGCTTATGCTTCCCCTCTCGACATCGTTGAAAAAGGTTTAAGTTGTCTGAAAGCGACACCAAAGGCCGACATCTCGAGTCCGGAAATTTAAAGATGTATAACAGGAATGAGGGCAAGGCCCTAGCAATCCCACTAGCGGAGAAACAAAAACTGCAGTGCTTGAAGCTCTGCGCAGAAACATGACATTGTGACGACTGTTACCGCACGCTAAACGTGCTATGGAGTACCACTTCATTCGAACCTACCTCCCAAAATGTTTAAATAGCGAGGTTTTTGAGGGATATACATTTAACGGACTGAAATTCAAACCAAATTTGTTTGAATTTCTATTGTTTAATTGAAAATCGATTTTTGTATATTAAATGTAAATAACACTCAATTGATTGTACAAGCGCATTAATGTTTGTCTTATCCATCCTAAGGTTGTCCAGGAATGCTATTGAATTGCAAACAGTGTCATAAAAATGTTAGTGAATAGTGTTTCCACTTTAATGTATGTCAGTTGTCCCTATTGACTTTGAAGATGGTGTTAACGACTTCTTTGATGTTGGCGTTAATAAAAGTATATTTTTCTCTTTTGTATGCCCAATGACACATATGAATGCCCAAAAGTGTTATTGAATGTTGATTAAAATGCAAACATCGTTATTGAATCTAATTTATGCGCAAGTGTTCGCTTTTTCGCGCTAATGAATGTATCTTCGCGCTGTTGGTCGCTGTTGGTTAGACTAGCTGCAAAAACAATCTCTTTGTTTCTTTACGAAAACATATTTTTTTCTCCAAGGACATCATCCTCGCTACAATGTAATCTAGAAATTTTTGACAAATGTAGCTTCAGTCACAAATCGCCCTAATATTACAACCCAAGGATGGAATACGCCACCAAAAAAAGTCCGGATGAAACACTTAGTTTTCAGCTTTAACTTACAAAGTTTGAAAATACAGTTCGAAAGAGAGGATCCAGCAAAACATAAGACAATTAGCAAGTTCAAGAAATAACGATACAATATCTGATAAGAAAAGCCTTTAGTTAATAACTAAATTCTTGAAAACATAATTAGGGAAGAAAAAGGCAATTAATGAGGCAGGCCGCCTTTTACATAACATATAGCTATTTTGCAACGGGCATACCATGTGCGCGCCCAAACTCGACGTTCGACTCCTCATCCCGATAGTAGACCATCTCCTGATTTTGTGGCCGGTGGTAACGTTCACAGAAGCTTTCGCAGATGAGCAAGCCATGATAAAAACACGTCCCAAAAGAAAGAAAATTACAAACTTTACCTTCAATCGGACTGCCGCACCGCCCGCTGACGTCACAATTTCAATTCCTCGAATTTTTTAAAAGCAATTTTACTGTCACGCCAGTAAAATGTAGTCAATGGAACGTGACACTAGTTATCAGTAACCCTTTCATGGCGGTTCTTTTTCAATAAAGCAATTGTGTAGTCAAACTGCCAAGGTCAGGAAGCTTTAAGATACATTGTCTTCTAGCTTAGAACTTTAAGGCCTTGTTGTCTTTAGCAGGCTAGTACGATCCACAGCATTGGCCAACTTTTTCAAAGCACTATTCATGGCTAAATGTTCGCACGTGCAACGCTGAGCTGCCTTGTACTACAGTCTTCTCTACTGGCTACGCCAGCAGACGTTTGTCTAGCTATAAAAGCCTAGAACAAGTGTTCAAAATTCACTTGTGTTTTGTTATCCAGCAAGGTTAGCAATCTGTATATTATTCTTGTAAAATTTTTCCCTCCCTCCCTCCCTTTGGAGACGAGGTTTGGGCTTTGTTTTGTGCTATGCTATCAAATAAACTAGGGACACTCCTCGGTGGTGCGGTTAAGTCTGCGCAGCGACTTCACCCAAGCTTGTTGGCCGCGTTGCCGTTTAATATCGCATGCAAACCGATACTCTTGTCCGATCCAGCACGTGCTGTATTGCATTCAGCTCGTGGTGCTGGGGAGATAAGTGAGGTTCTTTGGTCACGCCATCGCCGGAAGTCGCACAGGCTAACCTAGCGCAAGGCAGTGCCCCCCCATTAACGCCAACTTGTCATCATTGGTTTTTATAATTTAGTTACTGCGTTTAACATACATCGCAAAGGAACGGAGACATTAACTGGTTATTATAAAAACTTTCCTAATGTATGCGAAACGATTTCATCCTCATATTTCGCAGCTTTTAAATTTAAATGAAAAGCTAAAAGATATAATTACAAGGGTAGAATTTTAATGCAATTTTCGTTTTCGTTCATGTTGGGTGCCGCCTTTTTATTCGTCGTTGTTTTTTTTATTTCGTGTACTAACTATCGGCAAACTGAACGGACCTGTCCGTTGATCTACTAAAGCAATGAGTTACTGACTTACTCCGGTAGATATTAATAAAGAAACTACGTAGCAAAGCAACAGAGAAAAGGTGGTTCAGTGTTGTATTCTGTCAATCTAGACTGCCTTTCAGCCACAGAAATAAGAGAAGTTGCCTCGAACAACATTTTTGTACTAAGGCCCCGTACTGAAGCTGCTAAGAGGGCTTTTAGCTATAGGGGAGCAGTCATGTGGAATGGCCTAGAAAATGTGCTTAAAGACGAGATAAATCGCAACTCTTTCAAGTCTGCCCTGTCTTTGTCTTGAACCCAGGATTGCCTTGAGGGAGTTGAGATAGAATTTTATTTTATTTCAGTTATTTTATGTACCTTTAAGGTTGATTGATTTTTATGCACTCAATTATAGGATAGATTGTATTAATATATACATATATTTTAGTATTAATGTAGTTTCTCTGAAAATTTTGTTATGTAAACGGCTCACTGGAAGAGCATTTTTAATGAAGTGATACCGTTAATAAAGCTTGATTGTCGTTGTTGTTGCAAAATTATGGATTACGATCTTGGCGGGGATCGTACACAATAGAAAATCGCCCCTCGCGAGAACGACGCGGCACAAGAAAGAGACTCGACTTTTCACGCACTCGCGCGTCTCAGCGCTCTACTAGGGACGTTACGATCAGACGACGAGATGGCAACAAGAACGTCAAAAAACAACTTTGCGAGTGCATCACACTTTTTTTGCACATTTCTTTGCCTTTTTTGCACGACTACGACGTGAAGTTTGCTTAATTTGACATTTCATGGAGGACGTAAACAAGCGACGACGAAGTTTTGTTTCTCTCTCTGAACTTGGTAAGGGATCCTAGGAATTCACCTCCAGGAGGGTTCGCCTACTAAGTTTGTTGAAGTAAATGGGTAGGAATAATCGCGATAGGACTGCAAGAACGTAAATTCAACTTTTGACCGACGTTTTCGCTGCCATCGCGTCTTCGGATTGTGAGGTCCCTACTACTACTACTAAGAAGCCGCTTGTCCAGTTAGTTCCATAATGCACAGCATACAGATTAAAGATAAACTTTGGAGATTAAAGGAGAGGACATTATTATACTTACCGTTAGTTCCGAGGACTTTCGCTTCTTTACATTTTGTTTTTTGTGATGCTTTTGAGACAAAAACGACAGATAAAAAGTAAATTAGTAACGGGTCCGTCTTGCACAGTTGTCCTTAAAGGAAGAGTTAACTGTGTTATTATTCAATCAGCGGTCATTTACTTACCTTGGGTTGTTTGTGTGGCGCATGTGTTCTGCAATAATAAAACAAATATAAAAATACATAAATAAATGATAGCCAACAAAAACAAGGAACAGAGGCAACTTTATTATGCCAAGAATTGAAGTTCTTTTGGAAACTATCACCCCCACACACTTCATGATTAAATTACAAACTGTGAATGGTTTGAATCCAGAAGTCATTTCATAATAAGTGGAGCATGTCCGTCCGGTTGAACGTAGTCCTGAATAGGACTGTTGTTCACAGTGACTGACTTTTTGAAAACCTGTGCGGTGTTCATCTTCAGAGTCAAAGTACAGTTAGAGCGATTTTCGTATGACCTTGAAAAAAGGTTTCGGTAAGTGTTCGTTCTTTGTTTCATCAGCCAATGGATGAAAAGATCAAAACATGGCCTCTTCGTTTTCCAGCCAAAGAAACCCTAATATGGAGAAGGCATTGTTCGATTGGCCAATCGTGTTGCAGTATGACGTCAAAGAAATTTCTAGAAAGTTCTTCGGGCATGAAGTTTGTTTACCCGCGCGTTCGCTTAGCCAACCAAAACCCAGGTGCGTTTGTATCCGTTTCATACACCAATCAAATCGCTCTATTTCCGTTCGTTTGTTGTTTCTGTTTTGTTCGCGCGTTTTCATTTCAAGGTCATACGAAAATCGCTCTTAAAGAAAATCAACTAATTAAAGTGATCTCCCTGTACAGCTCTCCAAAAGGAGACCAAAAGCAAGGCAATCTTGACTCTAGTCTCAATAGGGAGCTTAAGCAACAGCGTTTTTGAGGGACGGACGTCAACCGGAAGTGGACGTTTTGCATCACTGGGCGGTGGTTTGGTTGAAACTCTCAGGTAAATCGTCCTTACAAGAGAAAAGAAACTTATCAATACAAATTTCTTAGCGTCAAGGCATATAGTAAGGGAGAAGACCTCACTTCCGGTTGACGTGCGTCGCTCAAAAACGTCTTTGCTTAAGGTCCCTACTAACTCGCTGCCTCGTCCGCAACATGCTTACAAACTTGCTGGTATAAAGAAAAGCGAACATCTTAAATACATTTGCCATTACGTTTAAAAAAACTATGTGATTCAAAAAGACGTGTTTTATGTGTAGTAATTTAAGCCCTTAAGCCCTAATCACACCAAAGCTTAAAAGCTATTTAGTTAAACTCGGTTTAAAATAGTTTCCTTCATAAAAACTGCTCACTAAGTTGATTGCAAATTTAGTGCAAATTACAAAACACGCTGAATTTCATTTGAATCCTGAGTGAAAACCTGTGTTCCTGTTTTCCTTGTCAGTTTTTTTTTTTTAAACCCGGTTTAATCAAACCTGTTTAGTTGGTGTGAATGGGACATAAATAGTCACCTTGAGGAGATAAACTCAGACAGCACTCCAGCAAACGCGTTCACACCCATAATGACAGGAAAACTATCAATAATCCGTTCGCTTTTGATTATTTTATTCAGTGTGAACTCAAACTGTCCCATCAAATCCTCGTACTTTAGGGTAAACGTCTTGTCCTCCTGTTCGCAAGATAAAAATGGGAAAAGAACATTGTTTACTTTTGATCTGTTTCGATAATTGCGACTGATTAACAGTTCAGTGTCAGCACAAGCTCGCGCCCATCTGTACTTCGGGCGTTGGCATTACCATGAAACAAAAGAAACGTTCCTTGATCGATGTCATTTCTTTAAAGAACAAACCAAACTTGGATTGCAATGAGAACGATAAAGTTGTGTATGTATATCGTTCATACTGATATCTGGATCTCGTTATCAATTGTGCGTTCTATTCATTTAATTTTTCTCAGATCAATAGTACGTGATCATTTAAGGTTATAATACAAACAAACACATGCCATTTGTAAAAAGACTTCCGTTCGTTTTGTGCGTTGTGTTTCAGCTGCCAAGACAATCCAATCATTGAGAAATATCTTTACAAATTATTTAAAAGAATCTTGATCCGACTGAAATCAAAGCAACGATAATAGAATTGCCTGTTAGCCCGTGTAGCCAGCGGGATTGTTAGCACAAGCAAAGGTTTAGCAGAAGAGCAGCGAAGCCGTGGGGAGAATGGGGAGGAGACGCTGTGGAATTCACTTGCGTCTTCAGCGCTGGCTTCTCGCCAAAACTCTCGCACGCGCAAGGTTCCGCCAGCTACGCAGGCTTTGAGTAGATGGAAAGGTAGAATGTCTTCATCTGCAGTGATTGTCGTAACTAATTAATTGGTTTCTGACGATTGGATAATGATAATGATAACACCTTTGACGTCATGTATTGGCTATGTGATGCTTACCTTCATTAGAACTGAGTATGACGAGATAAGCTGCATGTGGAATTCCTGGAGAGCTTTTCTGAAGACTCGATCAACTATGGTGTCCCTCTTATTTTCTTTCTGGTTTAACATGGAGACCTGAAAGACAAATCATCAGTAACTCATCAGAACCTGCTTCAGTACAGTTTCAAATAGAGGAGTTGTAAAGTATTGTTTAGATTTTTTGACTTAATAAAAGACGTATTGCGAGTTTATTGAAAGGCTTCAAAAAACGTTCATGTAGATCTAGTCATTTTTTAAATAATCCTTGGGACTGGAAAATCAGAACCAAATACTTGGCCATGTGTTATCAGAATAAAGAAAGAACTCGCTAATCACCACTTTTGCGTTACCAATAATACACCCCCCCCCCCCCCCAAAAAAAGAGAGAAACATTGGGACGACGATAATACCAAGGGAATATAATCTTTACAAGTTATTAATAAGTTTTGGAATCAAAAACCGCTTCATAAACAAGTTAACACAGTACTTGTACTACAATACGTACCTTATTCATCAAAAACGCCTCCAGTTCACCCAGGTCTTCATTTCCCTTTACGAATTTCTTGCCCGTATTTTTCCATTGCACAGGTCCTGGAGTGAGAGTACAACTAACTATTTTGGTCTGTTTCAATGCCTTTGCCAGGTCTACAAACAAGACAAGAAGACAGAATGGTTAAGCTGCTGTCAGTGTCTAAGTCAGGAGAGTAAAAAAAAAAAAAAAGTCAAGTAGTTCAGGAGAGTCCTTTTTAAAATTGTCCATGTGTTTCTACGAGCAGACTAGCCATTGAGTAACATGCCTACCCAACTTCAACTAAACCAAACAACACGTTTTCAAAAGGGAAAACCCAAAGTTTGAACGATTGGTTTAAAAAATAATAATAACTGTAATTAACTTTGAATGACTCGTTCAGGCAGAGTTGTACAGGAACAATCTTCAACTCAGGACAATTACAGGCGCGTGCACAAGATACAAAACTGCACATAACAACACGTGCAACATTGCAGTCCAATCCTTAAAACGT
Organism: Porites divaricata; assembly: GCA_038088405.1. Lineage (NCBI taxonomy): Eukaryota > Metazoa > Cnidaria > Anthozoa > Scleractinia > Poritidae > Porites > Porites divaricata. The sequence goes on from JBBMOI010000013.1 coordinate 13,103,610, forward strand.
TTATCCTGGCGTGTTTCCGTCGCGCTTCCGTTCTTTCTCGCATATTACTTTCAAGCGCCTACTAAGCAGGTTAAAAACGTTTTGCTCCACTGTTTTTATATAAAGGGAACAAAAACACGACTACGGCTGCCTTTCGTTTTACGTGAAATGTACGAACGCCATAAGTTAAGTTCGGCCCGCGTAGTCAAATAAGTAGTGTTGCCGCGGCGAACAGTACAAAAATGGCTACACGGATTTCAAATTTGCAAGCGATATAAGAGATGACATTTTAACAATATTCACATGTATTGAAAGCTTTATTTTGTTTTGTTTTTTGTTTATTCTTAATCCTTACCATCATGCGAAGCACTTCCTACAGACAAATCAGCGGATTTCTTCCCCGTGATTTTGTGTAAATTAGAATCGGACCGCCTTCTCAAAGAGTTGCTACGCCCGATTTTGCTGAACAGGCCTTTCTTTACTTTCCCGCCATACTCGGATCGATGTAAGCTGCTAGGCATTGACTTCACCCCAGTTCCCAAAAACTCGATGTCATCCATGTCTGATCGATGTGATCTGATTATTCTGTCGTCCAAAACGTCTGAAGTGCTATGCCGCTGGCCAGATTTACCTTTGGATGACAGACGCCTTCGGATACTGCTAGTAAGCTTTCGTGAAAAATTCTGAGCTTTGAGTTCTTGCGACAAATCCTCGACTGACTTTGAATTGGGCGCAGTGGGAGAGGGAATAGGGCTCAGGTGGCTGTAGGCGTTTCTCAGGGGTGGTTTGGATGGTGTAATTTCAATGGGCGGAGGAACAGAGCGACGTTTGTTTTCAGGGCTGTTTGGACACGAAGATGACCTTTGCCGACCCAACTGGTGATGGAGAAAGCAAAAACAACAAATTCATTACAGCACCTTTATAAGGAATGCCAAAATTATCCGCTGAAATAAAAGTTCAGTGAGGTTGGTGGTTTGGTCACCATTGGACTTAAGTTTTGTACAAAAAAACAAAACGACGCTCGACCAAGACTTCCAAAAACATCAGTAGGGTTGGAATGTCAAGAAGTGGGAAAGCATCATCCACCGGATAGAAAACTAAGCAGGACATAAATAAAGAAAAACCAACTGCCTTATCCAGTGGATAGAGATTTCCTTTTTACAACAACTGGGGCCTGACGGTTACACCTGAAAATGGGGCCACACGAGGAAAGAGAAACATACGTGACCATGATTTGCGTGAACTGTGGATTACACCAACGTTGATGTATTGAAACAACGCACAAGCCAACGATCTTTATGCTGAGTAGGTCAAAACTAATAAACATTCAGTACCTGACTTTACCAATAGCAGAAAAAGGACCAAGAAAAGGAAGGTTTGTGTTTAAATATCCCAACAACGCACAGCCACAGCTCTTTCCAAAGTATCTTTTTTCGTAACTCACAGATAGGATAAGAGAAGAGAAGAAAATGAAAGGCAAAACATTTGATCTAAAATAAAGACACCGACGTACAAATATCGCAGAAAAAAAAAAACTCACCCAAAGATAACTTGCACATACCTTGCCCTTGGATTCGTTCTGCGGAAGTTTTTCTTCTAAGACTTGAGAAACATCCTTCACCCTGTATAGTAGAAAGTTCAAATAACTGAATCGCCAAATCAAATATTTGACCTTTTCACTCCCAAAAGTTTGCCAGAGTCAAAATCAATCAACAAAAAAAATTTAACTTTCACTTTCAACTTGCTGAAAAACAAATAGCACTATCTGACAGTGCTGTCAAAGAGGTTTCAATTGAATGGTCACACGATAAGATCTCGTCAACAACCTAAAACGTTAGCACCACCTGATACGCTCACGGAATGAGGGGCCTAATCGCGGAGTTTACCGATTGTTCCTCCGCGGTTTAAAAATTGTGCTTCAGAAGAGATCAAAATTCGACAAAGTTTGCAAAATGCTGAAAAAATAGTACCATGTGAAGGTATGATAACAACATAGCGTTTCATCCACAGACTCAAAAGTTAGAACTACATAATAAATAAATAGTACCGTGAAAAAGTATTGTACTGATGGAAATTCATTTGAATGGTAACCTTATAAGACTCTACCCGCCGACTCAATATAAAGAATCACCTTATGCGACTCTCTTCACTCTGAGGTAAGGGGGGGGGGGGGGATATTAGGTGAGGGGGGCTAATAAGCGGCAATTTACGGTATTTAACCTGGTATCTTATAAAGGCGACACTTTAGGTATCCTTACTTGGATGGGGATCTCTCTCTTGGCATCCAAGGATCCTCATAATGTGGGCCATTTTCAGTTACGTCCGAGCCGTCACGGACTTCGCGTGGATCGTTGGAAGAATCTTCGTACCTCGACGGATCACTTAATGATCGACTAAAAGAGCGGGCATGAGACAGTCTCTGACGACTAAACAACAGAAAAACCATTATTTAGAGTTAACAAAAGTGCCAAAAAACGGCACAGGAAGAGGTCTTTATATGTACACATTCTTTTGCACAAAAACTGAGTCAAAGTTTTCAGTTCGCAATTTACGTTTTCACTGTGTCAGGTGAAGGCGACTGACCAAGTCGTAAAAATAAAAACATGGAATTACGTTAATAAACTGTACACTATATATACACTGAAATAAGTGGCTTCATGTCACGTTCAACTGCAAGAATAATTTTTCTGCACATTTTTCATCCAATCATTCCCTAAGTTCACGTTTGCCGCTTGCCGTAAACCCGATACTAAAACTCTCAGTTAAAATTGTTCGTCCCGAGACGAGTGTTGGAAGTTGTCAACAAACCCCCAGGACATATGTCTTGCCGTATAAAAGTATGAGTACAAGGACAATATACACTGACAACAGTCAAGATAAATAAAGCAAAAAACTCTACTTTACAAGTAACTTCGAGTTCCCCTTTTTACTTAACAGCTATTTCTAATTTCTGTTAACGCCTTTTTTTTTTCTGAACACCTTCGTTCACTCTTTAAACATCGGTATGTTGCAAAAAAACAAATACTCCCAAGTGACGACAGTGTTTTTGTACTTCTAACCGATCACAGATTCACAAATAACTACAAAACAAGGAAGTGTCTTACGGTGAGACAGGCGCCTTGTCCTGCTTTAACATCAGCTCTTTGTGTTGTCTGAATCTGGAAGTAATTATATACTAAAATGAAATGAAAAATCTAAAATTTCTTCTCGTGAGATTAACTTATTTCATCACACCAAGGACTGGATATAACTTTAATTTTGTGCTACTACCTAACATACCTTATTCTAGCCAGGTATCCTCTTGCGTGACTCTGTAGTAGAATAATTCTGTCACGCACACTCAGATAGTCACGCCGCGCAACGTACATACGCCAAGAGGACTGGATTCGAAGGACCGCAAATGCTTGCAGCTCAAGATTAGAACGAGCCAGGTAACCACGCCACGCGGCCTGGTGGAAGGGAAAAAATAAAACTGATCTCTTTACACTTCATTAAAGAACTAGTTGAGAGAATTTGATAGCAGATCAAGGCATTTGCTATTTGGTGATCAATTGATTAATTCTCATAACTTATCTCTTGACAATGTATGGATATCGTTAAGGGAAAATTGATCTTGGTCACTATTGAGGCTTAAAGGGTTAAACCTAAACCCCCCAATCACCTCACAGTAAGAGATTGTTCACTTTAAAGAAATTGTACCTGAATAACAATAGCAGCATTTCTTTGCCTGATAAAATGCCGTCTTTGTAGGACTCCCCTGATCCAGCGCTGTAAAACACAGACTTTGTGGATCTGTTCAGAGTGAAGACGTGTTTGCAGTAGAGAATGCTGACTGTCTCGGAGAAAGATCTAAAAAGAATAACGCAAACCAAAAATAAGTTTACTCCTTCAAATAAAAAAATATACTCCTTTGGAAGTCGAATAACGTTCCTCAGTTAATGTTTCTTGTTAAATGTTTTGGTAGCAACTGACCATCCGAGACTTAATCTACTGTAAATGTAAATACTTTTATTATGTAGACACGAGTGTTTTACTGGAAAATATACCACTCGTAAAATTCATAAAAACTACATCCGGGACCCGAGTGGTTTATTTTCCATAATCTCACACGTGAGTTTATCGATGACGTAATTTTAGTAATTTCCCTGTTTTATTTTATCGAAGTCTTTTAGTCTATATAATAAAAAGAACATTACACGGCGGCTTGAAGATATGAATTTTATTTTCTCGTGGCAAAAACAATATTTTACTCACTCGCTGAGCTCGTTCGTAAAATATTGTTTTACCACTCAAAAATAAAATTCATATCTTCGCGCCACCGTGTAATATCCTCTATATCCTCTCCCCTTATGGGGCTTTTCTGGGATCATAAAAAAAATTATGCAAATGAACATAACAAGGTTAAGAATCCCAACTGGTAGGAGGAGAACCAGTTGGCTATTCTACAAACATGACCAAAGATTTGAACCCATGACTAGCGAGAACAAAGCCATCTAGCGGTCAAGGCGGGACCTGAACTCGGGCTCCCAGGATTACAAGTCCGGCGCACTAATCACTCGGCCTCGCTACCTCTAAATGGGTTAGCTTTTGCACTTGAACGTACCGGCGAACTCCCAATGGAAGAAAACTCAGTCTTGAGCTAAACTTTCCCGCCCTTCTGTTTATTAGACTGTAAAAGGAGGTCCTCACTTTATCAATTTAGGTTTTCTGGGAAACTGCCCACCTACCCCTCCCCTAAGCCAACATTATCACGTACTTCTCGCTCAGGGCAAAATGTTGGCTTAGGGGAGGGGTAGGTGAGCGGTTTCCCAGAAACCTAAATTGATCCCTTACTTTTTAAAGTCTGTACATGAAATCCTAAAGTGTAATCATCGATTTACATGAAGAACTACCACGCAGTGTTTTCCTGATGTCAAACGTGTTTATCAAGACAGTTCAGTCTCCTATTTTTTCGTAAGATCGTCAAGAACGAGCGCCTCCAAGTCCTTGAAACCAATTACAAAATGGCTGCCCCTACCGGTGAGAGCTCGATCTCTAGGACGCTACGTAATTATAGGGGCTGATAGAAGTCTTGGTGTTTATTGTAGGATCCAATTCTGATGATGTGCGTTTTTGTCGTACAGGCTTGCTCTAAATTTGAGACAAAATCTCATCAGGTAACATTGATGCATTTCAAGCCACGCTCTACCTTTTGTTTGCCTAACTGATACTCTCGTGAATCCAATCCAAAGGTTTCCAGGATCCTCGGCATCTCATCTCGCAGGTCTCCATTTTCAATTCTTGGGAACAACAAGCTGTAGCGCTTCACGAATTCCTGAAAAAGACCAAGTTTGACATGGTTCAGTTTAGGGCTTCGGTTGCAAAATCATCCTGAAACAAAGAGAAAACTGACCTAACATAGGAAGGACCTGATGGAACCAGGTTGCACCGATCAAGAGGAAACGTGAACGTAGTGGTTGACACGAAAAAAAAATCTGGGGTCTATGAAAAACGCACGCCAGATCCTTGTTATCTTGCTTTTTCGTAAAAAGAAGCCAGTTTTGTTGTTGAGGATTTTTTATGAAGGTTTCTCGATTTCCCGCGTTTTGGATCTTTGTGACGTTTCTTCGCACCAGTAGCAGGAGATGGTGCTTTGTACAATGGTTTTATGTCCCCATATTTTACGAGTAGGAGGCGTGTCTCTTATGCACAGGGGATTGATATACCTCTCACGTCAAGCGTTTGAAACCTCCCCCCCGGAACTCCCGCTGAACGGCATTGTATTTGACATTTGCACATCTCTTTTAATACAACTTGTTTTCCCCCTAATAAGCATATTCTTAAATTTCTTTTGAGACAACTGTAATACCCAGGAGAAAAAAAAAGATTACGCAAAATTTGAGGGACAAACGAGGTGTATCATGGGAGACAAGCAAATGGTGAGTGCCTGATTTGGATATCGCGGTAATTCAATCAGTAACACAAAAACTGTTAGAACGTGTGACAAGAAAATTCTAACATTAATTTTGAAAAACCCGCAAAAATAATTTTAAAGGTTTGGTAACTCTTCCTGAACATGACAAGTTACCCGATAAAAGTAGGTTCGGATTACACAATTAGCAGGCGAGAAAGCAAAACGAGAAACGATTCACGAGTAATCTCACGTGACAATAAGTAGCATCGCATGCCACGTGCTCGGCTATTCTCAGTTCAGTAGCTATTATCACTGCAAATCTCGGCACATATCGGGCCAAGGTAAATAGCAAGATTTCCACTTTCTTAGTAATCTCTTTTATCCGGATTGTCTTCACTTCTTATGGGTCGCGTCTCTCAGCACAAGGCGATTATTGTACATTATTATCATACGTAACACACGAAACGCAAAGAATAATGTGCTAACAATATCCTATCAGTCTCACTGAAACAAAGTACTGTTTCTGTGCCCTTAGTGCAGTAGTGATGTAATATTGTGTTGTCACGTATTTTGCAGGAGACTGTGAGCACTGCTTCAATAACTCTGATTAAAACAGTCTAATCAAAGTCCAAAAACACTCGATCTATTGAAGAGGCTTTTCTACCCCAATATAATGTAACAGATATTGGCATGCAGTGATTGAATAAGATTCCCACGTGGAATTAACCTTTTCAGTCGGTTTCGCGTCGAAAAAAAAGAGGAATTTGTAAAAACAAGTAGTAAAAACAAATTATCACACGATAGGATTCTGTCCACAGTAACAAAAATAGGAACTTCGTATCATACATAACTAGTGACCAGGATAAGCTAAGAACACTACGATCAAACGATTCCGTAACGTGCGTCCTGTTTGATCAAAGTCCAAGTCAGGTCAGGTTTATTTCACTTCCAATTGAAATACAGAGGTTAACAAAAATAATGAGATATAACATTCCTTAAGACAGGCAAAGAGATAACAGAAACTATAAGATATGTACGTAAAAGGAGTTGGAGTTACTAAAAGTTTTGAAAGCCGACTCCCAAAATGAAATCTATCTTAAGTCGTGGGGTTATATCAAAGATAGTCTCACTGACAGTTGTATAGTCTTGATTTGTTTTTAACCCTTTAAGCCCCAGTATCCACATACAAATTCTCCAAACTAATCTCCATACATTTCCTTAAAGAATTAGTTGAGGGAATTTGTTCAAAGATCAAAGTATTTTCTCTTGGGTGATCATTTTATTGATTCTCATAACTTGTCTCTTTACAGTGTATGGATAATTGTAAGGAGAAGATTGATCTTGGACACTATTGGGACTTAAAAGGCCAAATTGTTTCCTAGAAGGAAGTGTTTCTATTTCTAGTGGCAACATGCACATAAGAGACATACTGTAAACAAAAGGATGTTCTTTCACCTCAGCAGCGTTGGATATCAGCCTCACAGGTCTGATACTAAGTAACGTTGTGACAACAAACAAGAGCAAGTCTTAAGATTGTTTTCATTTCAGATAAAAGAAAGAAAAACAAATGAGTTCTCATGCAAAGGGCCGACTGCGGTCGATCAGAAGGGACATAAGAGTTTAAGGGTGGCTCTTTGTTTCTTTACAGTACTCAAACCTGAACGTCCACTTATAAAGGGTCTAGGTCACACTCTTATCAAATGCTTAGCCAGTTCTATTTTCTGATGCCGTAGGAAAAAGAAAAAACAACAGGAAAGCATTGCTCTCAGCGAGGCTCGAGCAGATTGCGTTTGGGTTAACTTGAAATATTTTTCACATTCAGTTTAATTTGCATAAAACTTTGAATTATGATTTTTCGAATTACCATCGTTTGCTCTACGGTAGTGTTTTTGTCAACAAAGACTTCTGCCCCACTAATGTAGTTTAATTAAGAGCTAGTATTAAACTAATAAAAGAAAGTATACACAACCAACTTTATTCGTCATATCAGAATTCTTTGTTGACATTACTATTTTTTTCCCGAAATGACCAGACAGAACGGAAATGCATTTGTCTCAAGGAAGACTCGAAAAAAATGAATTACGAGTTCTTCCGATAGACGTCTAAACCAAGCCCTCTTGGTTGCTCATCCTGGCCCCAGTTGTTCGAAAGGTGGATAGCGCTATCCACTGGATAAATTACTATCCACTGGATAGCGCAATTGGATGTCGTAATACTTATCCTCTGGATAGCGATTTATCCGGTGGATAGCGCTATCCAGCTTTCGAACAACCGGGGCCAGATGTTCTACCACTGAGCTAAGTGAAACTCCTTGGAGCTATTAAAGGCCATTAAACTGGGTTCAAGTGACAAACAGTCAGTTTAGCATTTTCTAGGATTGTGGATTATAAAAACAATTCAAGACCTTCTACAACATAAAATCATTGAATGTTGTTCAACCTTACAGTGCTGACACCGTGCGCGGGAGGGGTTTGGCGGGAAACCTTTGAGTTGTTATATATCATGTGACATAAAAGTTGCTGCATACAAGAGTGCACGATGTTGGAAAAAGTAAAAACAGTTATTTAACAAGATCAAAGAGCATGGAATGTTGTTCTGACGTTTCAAGGCTAACACCGCATACCTTGCACGTATTCAAGTGAAAGTTCTTGCAACAATCAATAATGGAAAATGTCAAGTGGTGCTCTAAACTTTTAGTTTATATGAACTGATTTGGCTTTTGATTCTGTAAATAAAAGTTAAAGGGGCCAACGACAGAAAACAAGCCTGTGGTGACTTTTAGCCCTGTGTAGCAATTTACATGAAGTTAATAAGCAGTCCTCTCCTGAAGAACTCTTTGCTGCTTTACTTTCCCTGATACACGACTTTTAGATAACTTTCCTCAGAGTTCATTTTAGCAGCTTCGGGCTCCTTGGAACAAGTACGTCTCTTAAATAAAGGTGTCTAGAAAAACTAGACAAACGCGTTCAACAATAAGTCACTGCGCAAAACCTGCTAAACAGGCAGTGTTGTCAATAACACCGAAAATGTTCAGCCGTAACTTGAGCAGTCATCCTACAGGGCATATTTATTACGTCTCATAACCTTGACTCGGCACACAGTTTTTAAAATTGTTCACCCAGTGTGCTTGACCGGGAAGGAAAGGTGTGTTCGGGGATGGAGAGGGGTAGCAGTTCTTTTTTAGCACTCCAGAGATCACTCGCCGATACGAAAATTCTTTGTTGCGAGAGATATGGATGCTATAAGAGGATTAACTGTAACTTTTAACAGGCTTTGTTTCTCTTGCGTCACGATACGTAAAACCTTTTCAAGTGTCTTTTTAACCCTCCTAGCACATTACTAGCGGTGACGAGCCAAAATGAATACTACCAAATTATTTTTCTACACAACGCTTAGAAACGAATAGTGACACGCGAAAGCGCTGCCGAAGTGGTTTCTCTTGCATGTGACACTATGGAATTTTCTCCGCAAACTCTAAAGAAGCGGGCCATCTTAATTCATGCTAAATACATTCAAAGACCGCGACCCGTTATAAAACCAACTTGATTAAATCCATAGGTCCGGAAACCACAGATAACTTAAAATCCACAAAAAAGAGGAATAACGTGCCACAATCAGCCGGCTATGGCGTACTCTACGAATGCACGACTCGACTGCTGTGTGATTTTAATCACGGGTTTCTTCTTCTTTTAATGCTTCTTTTCCGCATTTTTGGAAACAAAAATCATTGAAGATTATTTAAAAGGAGAGAATAATATAAACGTATGAAATTCAGAGAAACAATAAGAACTGGTTACGGTATTTGGAAAATTTTGTACAATAAAATGACCATACTATACGCAAAATGAGTGGCCATCATTTTTTTGGAGAGGAGAATAATCGTTATAATAATTTTATCATGTTACGTCTAAACTGGCGAAACAAACCGTCAACAAGAACACATGTAACGAACAATAAACGATAGAAGCACTGAAAGGAAATCATTTGATACGTATTTGATGTAATTCTATTGTTTTCTCTATGCACGCGAGGTGGTTCTCCAAAGCAAAACCACATAAAATACGTCCACTTAATTAAAGAACATCACTTCTTCTTATTCGAAATATCACACCAATCGTCCTCCTCTTTGTAAAAAATTGAAGTAACAACGTGGTCTACGAAAATTTGGGTTAAGTCTGCAATTTGCATTTTAGTCTCTGGAGATTTCCCGAATCACTGCCATAACAAATTATGGTTATGTTGAGAGCTTATACGCACCCTATTTCCGACCTAAAAAAGCATTCACGAAAATACGAGAAGGACGTAAGGTCAAAACTAACCACTTCTAAAAGAAAAGACATACCGTAACCTTTCATACATTTTCAATTAAGTGAACAAGTATTGTTTACATTATCGGTGCATGTTTTTAGGAAAAATCTTAAGATAAATATCAATGACTAAATTAGGAGATCAAAACAATTGCGTCAAATCATAAAGCGAGTCACGAGTGTCTCCAACAAAATTACATCTTCACCGCAATCAAACAACTTTTGGATCATCAGGGGCACCCAGCGAGGATATAGTTCAAAACCACTTAACATAGCATTGTTGAACGTATTTTAGTATTTAAATGGTAGATATAGGCATATTTTTATCCCCTAAAAACTTCTCATCTGTTCGGGTTTCCTCGCTGAAAGTCTAGTGATCCGAAAATTATAGGGATCAAAACTTACCTTTTCGAAAATTTCAGCCAGAAAAAGGCTCCCGAAAATTCTAGGTGGCCTTTTTTAGGGTAAAAATCCGTTAAAAATGGGTAATTATACCATTTTTTAGATGTTCGAAAATCTTAGAGCGGCAGGCAAGCAAGAAATTTTGCAACAAATGTTCCGAAAATTCTAGATCTCAAATCGTCTTCCGAACAGATATTTTCCGAAAATTGCCGTTGTGTGCCCCTGGATCATACAGTTACTGATTTTGTCGGCCCGGCAACTACAATTTTCAGTCAGCTCCGTACAGAAATATCAGCACGTTCAATTCTTCCACGATTTCCAACGGCAGAAAGAAAGGGCACAAATGAGAGTAAATCGCTTTTTTATAACATGCTGAACATCATCACGTTTTAACAAAGTAACCCTTGTTCAAAGTTTTAGTTTGAAGTGGTCACCGTTAGACACAATATACTACACTATAATACAACGCCATAAAAGTTATGAAGAGCTTTTAAGATTTTGCGGTGAAATCAGTATTATAAAATGTACGTTCACTAATAGGAAAAAAACGGGTTCAACAGAAACACCTTATATGGCAGAACAGCAAAACCGCATAATAGTATTGTTTAGTAGCTATTACGAGAATTCAGACACATTATTGATAGTTACAAATTAATGGCAGACTGTGTGTCAAAACTGCGTTGACTTGGAGTCAACCAAAACAAAATTAGAATACTACGCGAATTGGAGACAGGTATGCAGTACTTAGGGCAAAAAAAAAGGTTTTTAATTTAATCAGCGACAATCCGGAAGTAGCATGATTATAAAACAAAAATTATTAGTACGAATGCAAAATTTGATATGCGCCTTCAGGAGTTCGCAAAAATAAATAACAAGAATTAATCTTCGAATTGGTAAAATGAAATTAAAAGACAAAATTATGACCAGCAGGAGGCGTTCAATTCTACTCTTAGATTGAAAACATTATGCCTCCGTTATACAGTAAACCGGATCACGTCTATTTTTGTCATGTGGAGTCTACGCAATTCCGGATGGGAAAGGGCAAAATTCCTTCAAGGAATAAAATATAAAATAACCAAATTCTCCTACCATTTAGAAATAGCTAACAGAGCGTCCCTTTACTTCGTTAGTATTGTTCTAACACCTGTTAACAACAGATAACTTTCGAATGCCGGTGGATACAAGACATCGGTCAATAGAGCTATACTTATCAGTAACGCTCAAAAGCTCGATGAACGAAATACAAGGATTATTAAAACTACTAACCTTGAACAAATGGAACACAGTGAAGGCAATGAGAATGAGAAAGGTTGACCCCTCGATACCAACTCTCCACGCAGCGGACAAAAAGCCTTTGACGATCATCTTTCCTTATTTTAACTTTGCGAGCTCGAACAAACTCGCCTTTTACACGACTCCATTATATATTCGTCGAGAAACGCAGCGAATTTCTCTTCTTAACGTTTACACCAACTGGTGTGATGTTGTGGGCATCATATTGTGTACAAATCTAAAAGTATCATGTTATCGACAGACTGAAAATAATCCGGTAAGTTTGCGAGAGCTCAAAGCAGCTGTAATCAAGAACGCAATATCCCGACTTATCAAACGCCAATATCGGGTGACAGCTTTCGTCACCTGCTGTGGGCATGCACGAACTTCCCTGGCCAATTGCTTTCCGGATGACTACCTCTTTCACGGGAAGTTCCTTTCGAATTCACCAAAATTGAAATTGTAAAGACACCAAATTTTCTGGACAAGTGTCTTCAAGAGGGTTTAAAGGGGGCAGTTCACCAGAATTTTCCCAGGTTTTTTCGTGAACTGCGCTTGAATTATCGGCCTTATAAAGGTACACTGGCTAATGTACAAAATGACTTTTGAACAACTATTTTGAACAAAGTCGTCAATTTATTCTCCTAGGAGTGAGAAAACCACCTTTCAAGTGTTTCGGGCGGTTATTCCCAAATGGCACGGTCAAAGTTAAAAAAAAAAGTCGACATAACTTATGCAAACTTTGGTTCAGCATTCGTCCTTAGTCGATGACAATTTTAACGGCATTATGTATCAGTTTATAATACGAGTTTTAACCCCTTCACTCACAAGGCGATTGATGGCGTCTTTTAACTTGGTTCTAACTTTTGAGTCTGTGGACGAAATGCTACGTACGGTATGACCATTCAAATCTAACTTCTTCAGCAGGACGTTCACATGGTATAATTTGTTTTTCAGAATTTTATACAATAAAATTTGGAAACGTTGTTGAATTTTGACTTTTAGGAGTGAAAAGGTTAGGCAAGGCAGAGTCAGTCTTAGGCGATTTCCATTGATACGTTATCTTTTCCGCTGGATTTTCTAGTAGCCACCAAATCCTCACCTTCTACAGCTTAATATTTAGCACCACACGAAAGCACCGATCAAAACTTTTCTGTCTCAAAACAGACACTTCGAGATTCATCCAAGGTTGAGTGAATACCAATTCGACATAAATTTGTTCTTTTGTTCTCAGGGGCCTGTTACCTGCGCTGAACGAGAGCAGTTACGTCTGGTGTCAGGGTTAAGTGCAACTGGCCCTTAGAACTGTTAACTAATCATACCGAATTTTCGGTAGATCATGCGAAATAACAGGAATTATTTGCTCCTGAAATTAAACGAATCTTAAGGTCTTGTTTGCTTGTTTATTTTATGTTATTTTCTTGCGAGAAGTCTGAAAAAAGATTTAAGCTCACCAAGAACAAGCAATAATGACAACAACGCAGGAAAAACAATCGTTCATTCGAGGACAGACGAAAAAGACCTGTGTGCGTTCTCGAATAATAATGCTTTGAAGGAAACGACTCGCCGTAAACCTTTCTGGAACTTACTGTAAGTTGGAACCTAACTGAACACCACGTTCGGACAACTGATTCTAACAAAAGTGGGCAATGAAGGGTAATCCTTCTGGGCCGGGTTGTTCAAAGCAGGGTTAAGATAACCCGGGGTTAGTGCGAAATTTGAATTCAGATATGAAAGCTTGAAAAGTAAATTCAGTTTTATTCTTTTTGCCTACAATTTGATGATTGGATGTTCTAAAAAGAATAGAGAAAATTATCCGGGAAAATGCTTTTGAACAAAAGAAAAACAAGCCCAGGTTAAAATTTAACCCTGGGTTAGCGCTAATCGGCCGTCGAACAACTGGGCCCTGCTTCTGCTTTATTATGTTTTTATTGTGATATGGCTATATCGCTTTATTTCAATTTCCTGTTTGTTCTCTAAGTGTACTTGCTTTTGTTAGTACAATGGTTCCCGCTAATAATTTGTAAGACATTAAGCAGTTTAATCAGCTTTGCTGAAAAAAAAAGACGTTGTTGCCATTGCTGCACATCTTTTTATTCATTATTTATTTATATATTTATTATTACTTTTTAAGGACTGATGAAAATAGCGACTATTGACATTGGCGCTAAAGAAGTTTTATTATTATTACTATCATTATTATTATATTTAATATTATTACTTATTAACTTTATCATTATTACTATTATTTTTATCGTCATCATCATCATCACTGTCGATTGCAGACATTGCGAAACAGGAAAGTGATAAATTTCGAAACAGCCTTCTTAGCTAGGAAAAAATCATTAGAAATAACACTTAACCATGAGACAGACTTCGGTTAAACATAACTGACGTAACAAAAACACAAAATGCGGTTTCGACGACTAAACGTCACCATTGCTTTTAGTCGATATGTCACCTAACCCCGAAAACAGAGACTTCTGAAATTTGCACTTAATGTTGACGACTTGAAATTTTCTGTTCTTAGCGTTAAACACTCTTTGTAACAAGTTAAATATCCACTTTTCAGTCCTTTTACTTTTAGAACATGCCTAAAGAAACGGTAGAAATGCTGCCGCTCGAACTTTAGCACTTTTCAAAAACTTCCGGAATTTCGCTTGGAAGTCAATAAGAAAAAGGTTTATTACACCGCAAAATTTACAGACTCAAAGTCTCCAAAGGGAGACAACATTTCTGAACCGGAATATCATGACGGAAATACACTGTGTTCTTGGACATTCTATTCAGTTCTTAACATTAAAGTCGAAAGCCCTGCGCTAATTTTGATCCAAACGCGCGACTAATCTGATATAGCAAAATAAGTTCTTGGTGCTCGGATTAATCGGGAGGTTTTAAGTATAAACAACCCCGCCTGTTTTAATCTGTGCTACGAGGTATAGTAGTTTTCAAGAAATTTCACTTTATCTTGACCTCGCAACGACGCTGCAAACGTCACCTACTGTCTAGAATCATCTGCCGTTTAAAGAATACTTATAGTATCTAAACTCTTGGGAGATATATTAAATTGAAATGAAAATAACAACAACTGATGGAGTCTTGTAGGGAGGTTCTAACTTTTGAGTTCGTGGATGAAATCATGGTACATTATATTTTGTATGTAGTTCTAACTTTGGGTCTGTGGATGAAATCCTATGGTGGTACCATTCAAATGAAGCCTCGCCAGCAGTACTTTCACATGGTACTATTTGTTTTCCAGTATATTACAAAAAGGAAATTGGGAAGTTTTCTACAATTTTTACTTTGGCCACTTCTGGGATTAAAAGGAATACTAAGCGACCACCCCTCCTAAGTGCACACTTTTTCTCGCACCAAATGAGCTCGTTTACGAAAATTTCGACAGTAGAATGGTGTGTTGAAAGTTACTTCGCGTTTGCGCTGGTTACAGTAAAACCCTGAAATAAAGAACGTCAATAACGCCTCAGTTTAGGTTTCGTAAAATGTGTGAAATAGGAACCCTATATAACGTGTCACCGTGATAACGAACGATTTCTCAAGTTTCTTGCCCGCGACTTGCTCTGTGAAGGGCTACAAAAAAATTGCGCTACACAAGACAACGACTTTCTTCTTCTTTTCCTGAACTTTTAGAGTTCAACTCCAGAAAGATTTGCCAACATTTGACGAATTGAACGAGTTGGAAAATGCGCGATAAAGTTTCAGGCAACGCAAATTCACTTTTTAATTTGAGCTCCCTATTCTTTACATGAGGAAGGGCAAACAAAAATCAATTTAACGCAGTTTTCTTGAAACAAAAAAAAACACTTGACAAGCACCTAATTGCAATAACACTGTCAGAATGGGAAAATGTTAAAAGGGAAACAGGAATTAATTAGGCTTACTAGTAAACCACAAAAATGAACGCAGCCTACGGTGGTTTGTAAGTAAGCCTAATTAATTACCATTTGAGTTTTTCCTTTTTTCATTTTTCTTTTTAGCATTTTTCTAAGACAACGTTTTCATACTACACTGACGTAGTATGATGTGTGCAAGTGTCTTCCATCCTTGCCATTCTTTTCGTAGTTGAAGTGAATCGGTAAAACCGCAAACAAGAAAACCGGGCCATGCACATACAGTCTAACCTCTCGTTACGGACACCTCTATAATACGGACACCTCTCTATTAAGGACAGTTCGTTTGGTCCCAGAAATGCCAAAAATCATACATTCCCTACCTCTATAATACGAACACCTCTGTAAAGCGGACACTTGGTTCTCTCCCTTTGGTTTCCGTATTAAAGAGGTTTGACTGTATCACTTTTATATGACCATTGAAGGGCAAACTCCAAACTTAAAACAAGAAACGACTTGAAGACCAAATCGCAACTAAACAGCTAACATATGACTGCAATCATTAAAACAACACCTTCATATATATTGAGATTTGCAAAGAGTCAGCCAAAGCTTGTTCTTACAAAGGCGTAAGCGGTTATTTTGGAATACAATAAATATTAGGACGACTTTGAAAGGATTCCATCGTTTGAAACTGCATGGCCAACCCCTTTAAGCAAAAAATGGTGTTATAGCAGTTTCACCCCACAAAGGCCAAACCATAACAAAATAATATCACGCTTAAGTCCAGGAGTGATTTGCGATTTTGACAATCGGTTTTTCTTAAACTTTAAACGTTATCTTTTGCCCACCAGACAATAAAAGCATTAAGCGGACTTTGCTTATTTTATCGTCAAATCCTAACTAATATAACCTACCGCAATGCAAAAATGCGACTGCCCACGACGAAGAAAATCGTTACTTTTGAGCTTGTAATTCATTCCAATAATTTGCCCGTTCGCCAAACCATGTGCACGTTTTAAACTCTTGCAGCGATCAGCGTTTGATTTGACATTGCTGTCGAATAAAACATTATTCCAAGAACGACGGAAATAATCACCAAAGATATGTATTTTTAAAAATTTAAAACGAATTCTTCTTACAAGTACCTCAAGAAATGTATGGAGACTAGTGAAGAAAACCTCAAATTGCTTCCTTTTTGGTGTTGTTGTTTGTTTTTCACGGCTCGACTGTGTACCCCAAGCCTTGCTTTGATAACGAGGTCATTTAAAGAATGCACGAGTCTAGCTCAGAGTTAATGGTGAGATATGCAATGGTATCATCTGCAAATAGTCTAAGTTTAGAAGATAGTGATTCACGAAGGTCATTTATGTAAAGAAGGAACAGGCATGGGCCCAAAACTGAGCCTTGCAACACGCCAAAGAGCACTTCTACATCCTGTGAAGACACTCCATTTAGTAAAACACGTTGCTTCTATTAGTTAGAAATGACCTTAGCCATGTAATGCTCTTTCCATATAATAGTTTCTCATCAGCTTTGTGATGAGATGCCGGTGACAGACCTTATCGAACGCTTTGTAGTTCGAATGCCTTATCGAATGCTTTACGTAGATCATTTCGATGTTATGTATATTTCAGGTAGAAAGACACAATAAAAGTGTCGTGATCGTGAACTCAGGAAATATTTTCCCGCCCTTAACTTAACGTCTGATTGAAAGGCATTACTGTCATTTAGTCAGAGAGAACTCATGCTGTTTCCAAAAATCGGATTCTTGGTTCTTGGGACACTTCTTTCTAAGAAAATTTTAACACAAAAATTGCCAGCAAAAACATCCCTATATCTAAACCCGCTTGGGCTGGAGGAAACATAACACAAAACAATTTGATCCAACTTCAACTGGAACCAAATGCTAGTAATCATAACACAGCAACATGCGTAGCACGACTATCTTACAGTCATGTTTCCATAATGCCTTTTCACTCTTTTAAAATAGAGCAAAAAGCCAAAAATAGGCACTCGAGATATATTATATGACAACCGCAAATTAGTAGATGGACACGTTGAAAGACCTTGTTTTCCACCCCCAAAATAGCTGCATCTTTTGTTTAAGATAAGCAGCCTTTTAGAGTGTTTTAAGCGGAGTTTTTTGTTAACTAAACTGCGAACACATACCGAACCTACACGCTACTGTTACAGGCTAACGTAATCGAAGATATTGTAGCTAAGCTTTAAACTCTTACATCCCCAGGACAGGCCAAAGTAAAAAAATAAACAACACATTTCATTTCTTTAATGCTGAATAACGAATATTATTATATGAAAGTATTGCCTCAAGAGTTCTTACAGGAATGGTCAGACGTCAGCTTCACAATCCCGCTATGGTGCTTAATTTATCCTATGAATTCAGGTAATCAAACCTAATCCTCGAAAAAAGTTCTTTATAAACTTAACAGGAAACCCTTCGCTCACCCTTCACTGTTTGGTTGTTTTTCTTTTGCATTAAAAATCAGAATTTAATACAAAGCACCATTTCATAAATCACAATCGTCCTGATTCCATTGGATCTAAATTGAAAGTGCTTTATCGATGCCAATTAGTATTACTTGGAAGTCCGGCAGAAGCGTTTGCGGTCGAGAAAATTTAAGAGTGGCCTGACCACGCTTAAAGGGTGGGTCTTGAAAGATAGAAACGAAGTAGGCTGAAAAAACTGGACCGAAGTTTTGAAGTTATTTGCTACTTAAGAAACATAACTCCGAATTCAGAAACAATTGATAATGACTTGCCCGCACCCTTCTTGTTTTAAGTCCATTTTGTGCATGATCGAGTGTTTTTTCATTTTAATACCATGGTTTAGACAAACCCCTTAAAAATTGTTCGTGATACTACCCCATTAAATGTTCATTTTAGTAGCTTTAAACTAACCTCATCTACGATGGTATTAGCCAAGCACACTTCCTCATGAATTGGCCATGTACTCACCATATTAACACTTAAGAAAAAGCAGTTATAGTTAATTGTGAAAGATCGCAACTGTCAAATCCGCAACATGCCTTCCCTCTGCTACAACTTTTGACACACTTTGAAGGTTTGCGCTTATATCAAAAACTTTAGAATGCAAACTATTTACAAGGAATGTTGAATTTGCCTGGGCCTGTGAGTTATATTTAAAAAACATAAAAAAGAACGCTAAAGTATGTACTTAACATGAAACTGAATAAAAAAGAAAAGAAGAGACAAAATTAAAGACAGGCGGGACATGCATTATATTGGCATAAAGAATGATAGGCATTCATCAGCACAGAAAAATGTGGAATACATAAGACGCAGTTCAGGGGTTCCTAACTTTTTTGAAGTGCCATGAAATACCAGGACAAGAGGCTACATTGATACATTTTCTATTTTTACCATTGAAATGTAAAACCGCGTCACGGAAAATGAATTTGCCGACTGCAAACAAAAGTTACAATATAAAGTCTACACGACCATTTCTAAATTTACAAACGAAAATACGCGCACACGGAAAGAATGAAGAATATTGAACGATATTGTCCTGGAATACAACCGCATATTAAAGAGCAAAAGGAAAGATAGAAATCAAAGCACGCGCTGCGTCAAGGGTCGCCACAAGTGCTTTCTTGAAGTAATTGAGCAAGCACGTTTCCTTATTTTTAGGACACTGCTACCGTGACAGTGTAGTTTGGATAATATTGAACTATTCAACGTACTGTCATGAGAGATAGACAAATCCAATGATGTATTTGTAACAATTAAAATATGTTCCACTTTTGTAAAGAAGTACTTTATAAATGCAACGCAACCATTTACGGTTGTCTTTCACAGGACAAAGACGAAAAAGGACGCTTAACTTTCTTAAGTTGTGTAATTGTGTCTCAGTTAATTGCTAAAAATACCACATTTTTGCTTTGTTTCCGTAGATTTGTTTGAAAATTATTCCTTTATTGTTGCGGAAAGAGTGATTACCCGCTGATGATTTTAACAAAGCTATGACAAAAATTCCAGCGACAGTGCCTCTTTAAATAGCCATTGAATCCCACAAAATTTCACCTGAGCGAAAACCTTCTTAAACTACTCAATGGTGCACAAAGAGAAAACAAAGGGAGAAAGTACCTGGCAGAAAGTTTGAATGTTGGATCCTAATATATTGGAAACTTGCAAACTTTTGTATTGGGATATCTAAGGAGTTGCTGATCATTAGCAAAGCTATATCAAACACGGGAAGGAGCGTTTAATCTGATATCCAGAAACTTCGAAGACGGTCTTATCAAAAACTCGGCTGCGCCACGGTTTTTACCCCACTTCTCGATGTGTGCCGGATATCAGAAAAAGCACTTCTTCGCGTGCTTGATATATTGCATAAACCATGGAAGGAAGCGAAACCTGTGTCCTTCTACACGGCCATACAGAAGAAGGACGAAGGCACCGAGGATTTTACAGATTTTACATCTGGTCTGAATTCCAATTAGGTGAAATCTGTCAAGATTATTTCAAGTTTATTCATTATTTTAGAGGAGAATTTACAAACTGCGCTACCAGCAGATAGCAGGGTTAATCTAGACTAGGAGGTTAGAGGCCAATTAGATAGGTTTTAATACACTGGAAATCTGGATAAATAAGAAAATAAATAGATAAATAAATAAATTTCTCAGAGATAAAGAGAAAAACAATATAATAATAATTACAAGGAACTTGTAGAAAGCAGAAATTAGATTTAAATCAAAATAAAATCTAGCACCGAGATAAAAGCTAAAGGTTTCTACAGTTTTCACTACGTTTTTTTAATTCTTTTGAGAACCGTGAGTAGGTGCTTCAAGGAAAACGTCGTCAGTTTGCAAAAGAGATAACAAAGTCATGAACATATTTTTCTAAGGCATTTTTGGATACTGGCGCATTTCAGCGGCGATACTATTCCGTAACTTGGTTAATCGAAATATGGTGAAAGATCTAAGTTGTTAGTTGATTTGGTTTTGAAGTACTGATGTAAAAGTTCCTTGAACTAGAAGACCCTCTTTTATATCCGCTTTCAAGAATTACATGGTCTGATATACAGTCTGGGGTTGTACTATCCGAACAATTGCTGAAAGCGAATCGTCTTCGCCTCGTTTTCTTCAACCCAACTATCACTGTTTGGATGTCCGTGAAACAATTATCCTTTTTTTGCTATTCTATGTTGCTATACTTAAGAGTTTCCTCCCTAATTAAAGACAATAATATAATAATATCGTTCTATACCGAGAGTAGAGAATATTGTACACTTTAGACTGGATAATTAATACAACTCAAAATAAAACAGACAACAAACCTTTTTTTTCATTAGAACATTTAATTAGTTATCACCAAACCTAACGCGACTTCAGCTTTGAAAACGTTTTCCCGGCTGCACTCTCAAGTCAACAACACTTTGCGTGCATCGTACTGTCAAAGACAACTTCCACCCCATTCACACCCAAAAAAAAGTCTAGAATTCAAAAGTCATTTTTATTCGTATGAAAATAAAACTACAACTGCCAGGTTACATTTAAAGGGTGAATAACCACACAATAGGAATTTGTCAAGGATTGAAAAGTCAGATCTGCCAACCATGCCCCAAGAGAAACGTTTCAATTGTAAACATCTTAAAAGATGAGGGCAGCAGTTTCATCGTTTGAGGTAAAAATTCCATGCGTTTTTCATGACAACATCTTAAATAGACGGCCTTGCTAACATACTTACTGATATTGAATTCAAGCTAAAACCAAAACAAAAACTCTAATAATAAAATATGACGAACCATTTGGAGAACGTTATCCCTTTACAATCTAATCATATCGATGGCATTTCGCTACTACTTATGTCTTCAGAGAAACTCTATCAAAATTACGATTGCAAATCTGTATTGTTACCGCAAAATTCTCTACCAATTTGGGTACATCAAATTTTAAAATAGGCAGTATGTACTCTCTTAGTTATCTTCAAAGTTAGTGGAATGGCACGCATAGCACATGGGCAGGAGATTTCAAAGATACAAGAATCATTCAATTCTTCAAGATGGTAAGGCTTATTTCGCCGCTCTCTCGGGTACGCACCCAAGTCCCGCGGGGGTACTCCCTATGATGGCCTCTACGGGGAGGCTCCGCCCGAAAGAGGTACCTTTATCAGGCTTCAGGTTTATGAAAGGATAGGGGTTTCACTGGTTGAAGTATACAAAAAGGTAGGAAAATCTGTCATTTGGGTCTCTGAAAGGGCCCAAAAGGGCTAACACAGAGATCAATGTTATGGCTTTAAAAAGTCGAGAAAACGTTCTATTTTTGTGATTGATTCCTATTTAAAAGACAGCGCATTTACAGCAGTTAACAGGGATGCAAAGTTCTATACAAGGTACACGAAAGGGGCACCTTTTTCGTGAAAAATGGTATATAAAAAGTCAAGGGGTTGGACCTCGGGGCGGAGCTTCCCCGTATAAACATTTGTTGAGTACCCCCCGGGGTCTAGGGCTTATTTAGCCTGCGAAAGCATCCGTTTCTCCTTCGCTCTTCGCCGCTGGGGACGTTTCGTTTCTCCTCGCGAAACGTTCCCAGCGGCGAAGAGCGAAGGAGAAACGGATGCTTTCGCAAGCTAGGGCTTATTTCCCGAGCCTACATTATGTCGTATGTCCTAAAAGACAGTCAAATACTCATAACAAAATAGGAAAATTGGCATTTAAACTAAATATCACAAATTTCAAAAAGCAAAGATCAACAAAGCGAAACGCCATTTTGAAAATGCTATTACACCGAGCCACTGTTTAGAACGAACTTTAAAACGCCTAATCTCTTACGTAAAATGAACATATTAAGTCAAAACATAAATTTTCGAAACCGGCATTAACTCAAACCGTGCGCTGTGGATGCAATTCATACAAATGTTGGCAAAACCGCAAGTAATCGCGCCTCGAGTTTTCTCGCGCAAGAGGAAGAATTTTTAGATTGCTCCGGGCGATCAGTAAGAGAAGTAAGAACCAAATTGAAGGTCTATTTCTTAAAAGATACTGTCAGATTAACAGTTTTCTTAAAGCAAAAGTAGGAACAGTAGAAAATAATTTACAAGCCGACAACCCTGACGAGTACTGAGTCACTTGGTGTGTGGAGGTTAATTCAACGAAGAAACAATTTCCACAACGCAAATTTACAACAATTTTTATTAAGTACACCTATGGAGATTTAAAGCAAAAAAAAGAGATAAAACGTAAAACGAGACCTTGAACAACCATATTAGAACTTGCGTGGCCAAGGGGTCTTATGACAGTACACAGCAATATGTGCATTATGTAGTAATGACATGTTTGCCAGTACCTAACTAGTTCAGTTGCGTTTTTAAGGGATTGTCGTCATGTTAAAGAAATGTGTATATCATGTAATATTGTAAAATCGCTTACACTAATACCTACATCATTACTCACAGTGGTAAGAATTTTGCTCACAAAATACCGATTTCAAACGAGGCGTCTATATGTCGTAATTAAGCAATAATGGGCATGTCAGTCCCAGTTACAGGTAATTCCCCGTAAATACTGATTCAGAAATCTACGTACAATATTACTTAGTTGCGGTGAACGATTTTAACAATTGAGCAATTATCGTTATGAATCAGTTTTAATTGAGACAATATATTTTTCTTCTGAAGCAGATCATTTTCACTTAGCGACTACCATTCTGAAATTTCTTTGGGCTCAGTTCCATGAAAAAACCAGGTAAAAAAATTATCCTGAAAACGACATTTCGTGGCCATGAGCGACTGTTGACATTATCTTTACAAAATTCCGTCCATATGCGACCACCTTAAGCCGTCAGCTATTCGGCGCTGTCCAACTCATTTCCTGTTAACTCTGTCAAAAGACAAGCAAATGAATTGGCTGCTCGGAGTCGTTGACTTTCGTTTTTCTCCAAGGGCGGTCGCCAATAAACCCAGAATACGTCATCCTTTGCAGGTAATACAACAGACTCAGGTCGCCTCCTTTGTAGTTGAAGCACCACCCGCACTCGAGACAAGGCAGCGCACGCGTTCTTGCATTCTTGGACAGAAAGGGCGGCACCAGATGCGCGGGCAACGATGAGCGAACTGCTTGAAGAGCAACCCATGACTAATCTGAACTCAAGTTCTCTGCGAAATTTTTGTAACCTGCCTTTTCAAGTTGAGCAGGTTGATTCTGAATTCTTCTCCAGGTGGAGACCGATCAACCGTACTAAAGTACTTACTCGGTTCGAAACAGTTAGAGTGAATTGCTTTCTTAACTGTTACTAGGACAACACTCCCACGTAAATGCGTTTCCTGGCAACTGTTGCAGTGTTACCTTGACAATTTTCTATATAGAATGTTAAACACCCCGCGTTTTGTATTGATCAAAACTGGTCAACCGTAATTGAGTACTAAATCGATCGAACCAGTGCCTTTCTTTTTAACCTGTTTATATGTTGTCCACTGTAACTCGGACAACATTGCCTGAAAAATAAGTTTCCTGGCAACTTCTCCTGTGTTGCCATGACGAATCTAAGCTTCATGTAATCTGTTTTGCTATGTTTTTTAGCTAACCGTTGCGATCTTCCTGACAAACACAACCTCACCCTTTCATAGGCATCTTAAATTATCCTTTTTTAGGAAGCGGTTACTGTTTTTTGGCCGAATAGCACCGCTTGAAGCTGGTTTTCTTTTCACTTTCTGGCCAAAAAGAACCAAAACTATCCAAACCGTTGATTGAACCTCGAGCACTTCGATGATTTTCGTTTTCTGATGCTAAATTAAAGCTTTCGAAGGTCAAGCAGGCAGAGAAGGTAACATTGCGAGTTTTTGCATTCAAAGGTACACTGTACCCTCGACTAGCGTTGAGCAAATTTCGAAGATCTTTGCATTATTTCCACATTGACTACAATCGCAAAATAGTCAACAAAAACAGGGATCCAAAAACATAGCGGCGCGGCGGCGTAAGAGTGTCATACGGTTTCACCCGCCATGCGAAGACGAAATAGCCAAATAACTGCGTCAAAAGCCTAGCAGGAATACACAAAAACCCCAGTCAAAGGATGAGAAAAAAACTAAGAGACATTGGAGAGTGTCATTCGGAAAGACCATAACACCCTGCTTTATTTGCGTAATTCCTTTTATCACACTCAGCTTCATCCAAAAATCGTCATTGTACTAGAGATTCTCTTTGCTAACTGACAACAATAAACAGCGCTAAGTAGATAAATTTCAAATCCGAATGGTAACCGTTTTTACGCAAACCGCGCTGACTATGGATACAATCGATGAAATTTTACTAACACCATAATTAGAAAAAAAACCAGCATGTCAAATTTACAAGTAATTTACCATTTCGAATGAAATCTAAGTCAAACAGTGTAAAAGTTATCAATGTAAGCCTCAATAATTATATCCATTTACGAATTCTCCAAACTGATCTCCATACATTTCCTTAAAGAACCGGTAGAGAGAATTTGATAAAAGATTAAAGCATTTTTCCTTTAATGATCATTTTATTACTTCTTATAACCTCTTCCCTGGATGATGTATTCACATTGTTAGGAGAAACTAGATGTTGGTCACTCTTAAGACCTTAAAGGTTTTAGTTAAGTTAGATACACGGCATTCATGGAAACCAGATATAGTTTAGTGTAATTTTGAGTAGTATTTTTATTTAAGAGACTCTTTAGATACGTATTTATTATTATTAAATATTGTTAT
Organism: Porites divaricata; assembly: GCA_038088405.1. Classification (NCBI taxonomy): domain Eukaryota; kingdom Metazoa; phylum Cnidaria; class Anthozoa; order Scleractinia; family Poritidae; genus Porites; species Porites divaricata. The sequence goes on from JBBMOI010000013.1 coordinate 13,129,025, forward strand.
GTAGTTGTATTTTATATGTAACAAAAAAACCTCATGAATGTTTTACCGTGTTAAAATAAAGATTTGAGATTTGAGTCTCAAGCGACTATCGTAACAAATCAGTCATCACATTCAACGAACGAGTCATCTTCTACGACATTTCGCTTGTTTTGGCTTCACCTCGTTCACTTTTCTTTGTTCTGTCTATTTTCTTTCTTTTTACTATTGTGATATGATTTTCGGGAAAGCGGGACTCAAAAAATCGCGTTTTTCGGCTTTACTCGATCAAATGGCTGCTAATTTTTGGAAGCTAGGTATTTAAAAAATCCACCGAGATACATGATAATGTTATATTCAAAATCCGAACAGTAACCATCTTTACGAAAACCATGCCGCCTGTGGAAACAAACCACCGATGAAATTTGGGTTAAACAGCGGGTGATTACTCCTACAAAGAGAAGAAATTTTAAGCCCACTCCGGAAAATTCCAACAGGAACGCAAAGGACCGAATTGTAAACTAGTCTTCACAGCTATCCTACGCAATACAATCTTTTAAAGCAGCAATAGAAGCTATGAGATTCTACTTACAAGGAGAATTAATTTATATGATAGCTCATAAACACCCTTTCGACAAACAAATCACATACCGACTTTTATTAGACCACTCTCTGTCAATTGGAGCATCATCAATGATCAAAAAGTATTTCCAATTTTTCTGGTGATGAAGACACTACTACTGGCTAAGAATTCAAACGCCCGGACACATTTCCGTAAAGAAAAAGACCAAAGCAAAGCCACGGGGAGAGACAAAATCCCGGAAAACCTTTAAAATTGACAGCAGTTACCATGGCTGGGTCGTCGTTAACTTTCAGCTCTTAATCTTTTTCTTGTCCCGTGATTTTGTTGATGAACAATAATATGCCCGCTCAACTTTATCGTCCGACCACTGTTCTATCAATAAAAAGTAAGTTTTTTCTTCTTCACTAGTTTAGTTGCGTTTTAAGAGGACTTGCCCTATGTGCCATGTGCCATGGGTGCGTTACATAATTCTGATATCTTTGCTATCACTGCCTTATTTTTTTTTTCAGGCTTTCTTTTCGCAACTGCATAACTTGAGTATATAACTGTGATCATCTTCCTTCAATTAATATCTACATCACTACACACACTGTGAGCTTTGCTCACATATTAGGATTTGAAACTAGGCGTATATGTCATAGTTAAGAAAAGAAACGGCATGTCAAAGTTACAATGAACTAACCGTCTACAATGAAGTCTCCGTGATGTTTTGTGGAGAATGTTAGCTTCTTTGTTTGTTTGGAATTTAATAAAGAGCAATTATTACTATTATCATTCGATGCAAATTTTTCTTCCTTTTAATTGGCCGAGAACGCACCAAGTGACCTACAAATAACTGGCTACAAATAATTGTCTGCTCATGCGCAATGTCGCTCAATTGTGTTTGGCTGCAAATAATATTCTACTCATGAGTAAATGAAATCACGCTTTTCTCCTTCTTGCAATCGCTCTTGCGTGAAATCGCACATAATTAAAAAACAAACCCGGTGACCGAGGTGACCGAATGATAAAACAATTATTGGACGAGACAGAGCAAAATATTGTGATTTCTAAGTGGCGAGGAGATCAATTACTTGCCGAAGCCCCCACACCCCTCCCCCACCCCGCCTCCTCCTCATTAGCCTGTTCCAGATGCTCTGAGAATGAGACCCTTCTACAGCTTGCTGCCTTAAAAGTACGAAGCCGCAAACAAAACTCACCTCAAATGTAAATCTCCACTGATAACCCAGTGTTCTTATTCGTATTGTCTCCAGCATTCCTGTGTATCTCAACTGGCGAACAACCAAGTCCCCATCAAATGTAAAGGGAGCCTGCAAGTACACAATAGTTAGAATAAAGTAAGGTACAGCAACGAATGTCTCCTTACAATGTTACTAGCAAATCAAATACAGTAAACACCCGCTAATAAGAAACTGTGGATAAAGAACCTCCTGCCAGAAATGTGCCTCTTTATACCCAAAAATCGAGAACCTGTTAAGCCGAGCAAATTAAGCAGGTTCTTATATGTGGGTTACAGTCAAATTATGAGTTTAACAAGAACACGTCGTACTAAACTGTGTATAAATTCGGTATAAACTCGGCTTTGTTAGGGTTATAAATTGTGGACTGTAAATAAAAAGTTTATTTATTTTTCTGGTCATCAACAATCTATTATCTCGTTTATAAAAATTGAAAACCTAATTAAGAACCTACTTAGCCCAAATTGGCAATAAATTCCCCAAAATACAAGAGCCTATTTCGCCAGACTTCAAAAAAGTAAGTTCTTATTAGCGGGTGTTTACTGTACTACGGTTATAAGAATAAAGAAAATCATCATTATCGATAGGATGCCTTGTTTTTCTAACATATGCTCCTTACTACTGCTGTAAGAAATGTATAGGGAACTGAACGGGATTAGTGTGCTCTCGTTATCTCCCTCGCAGACGTTCCTAGGGTTTCGTCCCTCCATTATCATCACCACCACCACTACCAAGGATAAAACTTTGCTAGAGCTAAAATTACCGTCGTGTTTACGTTCTCCATCAAACTGTAATATTTGATAAATGAACGTCACTGAACGAGAGAAAAGTCAAACTGTAAGACGCACGTGTAATGCTTTTGCTCATCAAACTTATTGTTTTGTGCTGTTTTCACTAAAAGCCGCTGTTGTGGATGTCCGAACCCTTCTATAACTAATTACCTTTTCAGCATTAGATCTAATGCAGCGAACAAAGAATGGTTGTGCCTCCTCTAGGATCTCCACGAGACGATTGAGAGAAGACTGAGAAAACAATAACACTATATTAATAACTCCACCATGATACACTAACCTGCGAGAGACGCAGCAAGCGAGCTCTTTAGAGAAGAGAGCTTGATCGCAGGAGGCAAATTCAGTCAGCTTCGATACTTAAACAAGAGGGAGCTCATTGGAAAAAACTAGAAACAAAGCGCTGACTATGGGTAGGTCCCATCTAGAAAGTTCCCGTGCCTCGGTCGAGGAAGCTACCTGCTGCAAATTTCTTGCCATTCTCGTTTAAGCCTAAATTCACCAAGGAGTCAATTGAGGTCACCGTTTTTACGTCTGACACTGGAGAACGGACTGCCATTTCTACATGCTCATCGGTGCCACAGGAAGGTGTCTGACCGTTTGCGTTGGACAAAGGCAACACGGTCCACACCTGCCTTACAGATACCTAGTTACTACGGAGTTTTCGTTGTCCCTGGCCCTTACATTTCGTTTAAATTTAAACCGCTTAAAACGGACACCCATTAACGCGGACAACAGACACTTGTTTCTTGCCCAATAAACAGATTCGCATAGAAAGTCAGCCTCGCTAATGCGGACTCTTCAATATCAACTGTTACGTTAGAGAAGTTTAATAAGACGATGCTGATGAGTGCTCATCGAACCCCCGACATCCCGCTCAACCCCTGACCAGCGCTCTAACCACTAAGCTAAACATGCCGCGATTACAATCATCATCAAGTTCAAAAAAAAGGTGCATAATAAGGGACAAACCTGAAACTGTGCGCTGACAGTGGGCGGGTTCTTAGGGTTACCCTTGCCTCGCTGCTGATTCCTGTACAGATAATCAAACGTTCGCACCGTCATATCACGCTTAGTTTCCAGGCCTTTGCGAATTTTTGACAGCGGCTGCAATAAAATGAAAGATATATGATCAGCTTGAACCTCATGAGCTACTAATAAACGTCTGCGCGGAAGGGACAGTATGCTTAATCCAAACACTGTGGACAGATCTTTTTTGTCCCTTTTTGTTCTTGAAATAAAGATTGATATAACCATTATAGGATAAAACGTACCCCTGGAGAGGTTTATTTAGCTCACCCTTTAGGATTTCGTCCACAGACTCAAAAGTTAGAAAAAGATACAGTACTAAATAAATAGTAACCAAGTGAAAGCACTGCTGAAGAGGGTTCATCTAAATAACTTAAATAGTAATACCATGGGACGTCACCCACAGACTCGAAAGTACACTTTCACATGATACTATTTGGAGAGATTTACTTTAAATGGTCAAAGTAAAGGATTTCATTCACGAAAACAGACCCAGTACAGTACACGAGTTACTGCCTACCTTGGTCGTTTGTTTATTGCTTTGCATTCTCCTGCGAACAAAAGAAACTTGAGAGTGTTACTCGAAAAACAGTTAGTCCAAAACAATCTTCACCGAAAACACCAGTCTTAAGGAAGGGTAACGAAAAACTTATTCGTGCATCAAAAAACAAAATAGCTACGAAAATTAATAATTAATCATCAGAAAATAGATTGATACATACTTAGTTTAAAGCAGTAATTGCATTAAAAAACGAAACGAGGTCTAATAAAATACTACTTCTGGTGTTTAGTAAAATCGACAATTTCGTAAAGAATGTCACAGCCGAAATTCGCGGAATATTAAGGATATTAGCATCCGATTTCCAAGAATCCTCTACGAATACAGTCAAACCTACGCTGACAAACCCCTCTCCAATTAAGAAGGACACTTCCCGTAAGCTAACATTAAGCCACTACCAGTAGACACACAAAATAGCCTGTGTACAGCATCCCCCTCCGGAGAGAGGGGAGGGGACGGATGTACACAGACAACACACACCCTTGCGGGTAGGTTTTTTTGTGGGCAAATGTGTCCGCTTGCGAAAGCTTCTACTTCATGTGTTAATTTGTTTGCGTTTCCAAATAGCAGCCACATATTATGAACAAAGAAACACGCGATTATGGTACGCCACAAACCAAATGTTGTTCCATTTGAGTTTACACCATGAGCTAGAGCCAAAACAAACCTGATAACTTTAGAAGCTTTTCTGAAGATTGAGGCTGCTTCGAGGGTTGGACTAACGGGGCCTTCTTCGCGGTCAAATGAAGCACTTGATCTAATAGAAAATATACAGTTTTTAAAAATTCTACAATTGTCGGGCAAAATAACAAAAGAGATGAGTGTAAATCATGAGGAAACACATCATGGAATCAGTCTTTGATATAAAATAAGAAGGATGTGTTACTCATCAAGTCACGAGGGATGTTACTTCCCTAGTCCCCGTGCTGCGTTTTCCCAGGCCTTCGCGGTCAATGCATCTCGGTGACGTATACGCTTCGCTCGGACCACGTGACCCGATACGCACTGACCGCGCGAAATAATGAGGCCTAGGGACTAAGCAGGATCTTACTAAAATGGGGAACTGGCAACGAGCACGGGAAACGGGAAAATGAAAAGTGGGAATAACAGAGAATTGGAAATGAAGTTACTGCATAATAGGGCTAGGGTTTGTTCCCATTATTCATTTTTCACTTTCCCGTTTTCCGTGCTCGTTACTCGTTACCCGTTACAGTAACATCTCGTTTTGAAAGCCTAAAATATGTTATGAAAGGTTTCAAAGACGTCAAAGAATCGTTTTCCGTCTGGAACTTAGACATGACTGGGATCAGCACAGCCGGTTATTATGTGGCTTTCTGTGAGGGAGGGGGGGGGGGGGAGAGGGGGAGGATGCGGCGAGGTGTGACCTTCCATCCTTTTTAAGTGTCGACTTCTTTCCTTTCCATACGGAAGGCTGAGAGTTCCGCGATATATTTTGAAAAAACCTTCAAATCTGACCAATTCCGCATTATTGACTTTGAGAAATTGACAACATTACATAACCGCGTACACAATCACAACCCACAAAGTGTACTACAGTTTTGATTGTACCACAAATCAAGACAACCAAATCAAAACCATAAACTTCTCATACGACAGTATGGGCCTTACCTTGCAGACTTGGGGACCGTCAGCTGCAAAAAAAAAAAAAATTTAAACGGCATGATCAACAACAAGACGCCTACCACAGCCGGGTATTGGGATACATTCTGAGTGTTAGGAAACTCGTATCCCAAGAAATATAGAGATAAGTAGAGCTGCATTTGTAGATCAAATTAGATATTAGGGAGGGTCTGATTAACCGTATTCCTGAATAAGAAAGTATGTCATAAACTTCAAAAATCACTTGTTTTGAACTTTCACTGCACTGTAAAATCCAGAAATCTGGTCCCAGTTAGGGAAGCCCATCGCGTTATCAACTGGATAGAGATTTATCCAGCAAATAGCGTTATCCCAGTGAGGGTACTTCCGATTCCAAGTGACGGGGATTAGCCAATGCAGGGAAGAAATCCCTGGACCAAATATTAATAAGCCACTAGAAATTCCATGCCGATTTTCCGAGCCTGAGAATTCCCTACAGCGAAAGGGGAATTCCTGTGACGATAGGCGATGGCGCCCAATGAACACGATGGATTACTATTCACCTGAAGGAAATGAACTCATAAATACCACTTACACTCTTCCTTTTTCGGGCTATCGTACTGAGACGCTCCTCTGCCTTCCCACCTGGGAAATAAACAAACAGGTTTAAAGAAACGCTGCTAACACCTAGCTAGCAGCCTTTTAGTCATTTGCTCGATTTTGGTGAGAAAGACTCAGTATGAACCCACGGGTGAAAAGGACAACAAAAACGTGCAACTCGTTTTGCAACATTGCTGCAAAACGAGTTAAAGGGGCTACTGATGACACGAGGACATTGCTAGGGGGGCGGATTTCGCAGGCATTTCATAAGAACTTGAAACCGTTGGCCCAACTTTTTCAAGTTTCAATCCATTTCCATCCTTGCCATCCTTAGCCACAGATGACTGGAACAGTTTCAATGCCTAAATATAGGTTGCATTCCTTTTAGCCAAACTTTTTTCGGATTTGGACAATCCAGATTGTTTGGATTTTCGTGCTAGCCGGAACAAAAATCTGAAATAAGATTGATCCATACAGAAGCTGCCTGCCGCTCCGATCTTCTTCTCAATTTTAGCGCATCGTTTTTTACGTCTTCGTGCTAAATTAAGCATCTTCTCGTGGAAAATGGGAAAAAAATGCTCTTTAACTGGTGGTGTTTCATGCTGGGACTCCGGTGTCAACTTAAAATTATCTGGAATTTGATTCAAGAACATTTCAGAAGACAATTACGAATTCTCAAGCGCTGAGAAGCACGCTCTTGACACACAGACATTGGCCAGTATAGTTTTTTCGGTGAGAAAACCTAAGCGTTTTCACTTCCTAACGGATTTATAGTGATAATGGCACTTGAGTTTAGTAATTACTACAATCCTTTAGTGGCATAGAACAACGAAGGAGTTGAAAATAACTTTTGCCTGAACTAACCTTGACCTGCTGTGTTTATTGATGAACGAGCACGTTTTTGCGATCGAAAAGCGGTTTCATTAAATGGAACAAAGATCTGAAACCAGATTGAGATACCAATCTGAACGATCCACGTTCAGAGGTAGATCGTTCGGATTGCAATCTTAGATTGGTTTAGTCCTTAAAGGAACAAAAAATCGAATTTTCGATCGCAAAATCCGGATTTAGATTGGCTAAAAGGAATGCACCCATAGTCTTAAATAACAAAACTACACAATTATTTTCGAAATTCGATAGATAGATGCGAGAAACGTTTAAGTTTTTTAAAACGATCGCAAGTACCGTGATATAGCCACCATAAGTAACGATGACGAGCGTTTTACTACCCACCAATCAAATTACCTGTCTAGCTTTGCTGGGATACAGTTTCGAACCCAGGCCTAATAGCCTTGCGCCTGGTACAGAGAAGTTTGAAAAGTCCATAAGTTCGGGGTTCTTAGACTGGGTATGTAATTACCTCTTACTGACCGACTTCGAAGTCCGTAACTTACGGTACTGACCGAGAAAAAGAAGTTCATAAGATATTTATTATACATGTATCTCTCGGTTTAGGATTTCAATTTATTTTTTGTAACGATCACTGATGACGTCGCGCGTGAAATCCCAAACACAGACTGGTTTAAATTCTAAGTATTCGTTGTCTCTTACTTGCACGATGGTGCCTGCCAGCCATCTTAAAAGCATGAACAGCACTGAAGAAAGACCTGAGAATTGACCATCTGTACATAGCCAATGGATCAGCACCTGAAAAACAGTCAGTTTCATCAGAAAAACAAAAGGAAATTTCCTGATCTTAATGATTAAAATGTGAGATGAGTTTTAATCCTGGAAATATACCGTAAACCGCCGCTTACAAGTCCTGTACTTATACACCTTCATGAGGTGTTTTAGGAGGGGTTATAAACGGAATAGAAAAAGCGCTTTGATACAAGCTTTAGCAGTGGTGATCAAAACACGTTTTGAACGGCAGGAAAAGTGATTTACGGTAAGGTTTTTTGCCATAAAAATTGTACAGCCTCAGATTTAAAGACAAGAAATAGTTTTCTGTACCTGCCCTCGATGTGCTAGTTAGATATTTGACTTCGAATCAAAGAATTCTTCATGTTTATTAGCCGGTTTAAGTGAAGCACATCGACTTCATGAAAATTAACATGAGAGGACGAAACAAAGAACGTCTTACTAAAATTCGACATCCTTACAACTTTCAGTAAAGTGCAAACGCGTAACTGCAAACTGCAGTATGCCGAGTTTGCGGCTTACCAAGAAACACCTGATGTTAAAGGTCTCTGCCGTCTTACACTGTAGCAATTACCAGTCAGCTAACTAAGAACCTACCAAGCAGGTCTCTCACAAATCTTGAATCGCTGTTCTTTAAAACACTTAAAATGTCCGGTCTCATGAGATCCCTGTTTTTATCCAAAAATCCCTGCAAGTAAACAATACACGTCGTTACTATAATGAACGTTAGAGCGATTTTCGTATGACCTTGAAAAAAGGTTTCGGTAAGTGTTCGTTCTTTGTTTCATCAGCCAATGGATGGAAAGAACAAAACATGGACTCTTTGTTTTCCCGCCAAAGAAACCCTAATATGGAGAAGGCATTGTTCGATTGACCAATCGTGTTGTAGTATGAAGTCAAAGCGAAGTATCGGTTGATTTCTAGAAAGTTCTCGGGCAAGAAGTTTTTTCACCTGAGCGTTCGCTTAACCAATGAAAAGCCAGGTGCGTTTGTCTGTCGGTTCGATAAACCAATCAAATCGCTCTATTTCCGTTCGTTTGTCGTTTCTGTTTTGTTCGCGCACTTTCATTTCAAGGTCATACGAAAATCGCTCTATTTCGCCAGAGACTGTGTTTGGACAGGACATTTGTGAATGAGAGCTTGGAAAAATAATTAAAGGAAAAACTAATAGCCTAACAGTTTGCTAACCTGAATATTGTACTTGACACTGCCAGCATAATGCTTGATGACAAAAGCATCCTGAATAAGAGAATGCTCATAATGCACATGGCCTGATTGATTCTTGTTCAATTTGTCCAACAACGATGTTTCCGAGGCACCAGGAAAACTGGCAAAAGAAGAGAAAACAATTCGTTATACAGTTTAGGCGGTCACCCGTGGGGAATGGCTTTCTGACCGTTTAATACAGATTTGACAAACCTAAGAATTATTCAAGAAAATGAAGCTGGTGAAAAGGCGAAATATCTATCACTAGTATCCCACGATAAATTGACCTCAAACTGTTTCTACTCCTTCTTGTGCCAAAAAAAAGCAAGTTAAAGACAACTTAACGCCATACACAGTCTGTCTGCTGCACTAGTACTAGGGTACAGTGAACATCATAAAAAAAAACTCACTGGTACCTAAGATAACGGTGAGCGCGACATATAGTTTCGAGGTCCGCTAAATATAGGTTTGACTGTATCACAACTCACCGCGTAAATCTATGTATAAACTACCTACACAAAAAGGGAAGATGCTAATGCAAAGCAAAGTGAACGATGATTGGCTTACTACCTTTTTACCTCCATTACGATGAATTCGACCATTTGGGACGGGGATGGTGGGGTGGGGTATGGGATTACTGTGCTCGGGTTGGTGTGCCGGTACACTAACCTGCTCTCCTCATCAATCAAGTTTAAGAGTCCTGTTGGCCGGCCACAAATCAAATCCAAACAAGCAGAATTGTCAACAAATTCAACATTTCTCCAATCAATTCCTTCAGAAACATATTCATCCTGAAAGGTACAAAATTATGAGTACCACGATGAATTATACAACGCAAAATGAAACTTAAAATCACAAACGATAAGTCCTTCCACAGTTTTATTTCAGCTTTTGACGAGAACTAATTAGCAAAAATCCAGTGATACTGCTGGAAAGAGCGCTGTGCGAGAGATTTACCGACCCTACCCCTAACAGTTTTGTGACGTTTAGTAGCACTGCCAAATTAGGGTTAAGACTATCAAATAAGGTAAAGAATACGTGCAAGTAAGCTAGAACTGGACGAGACGAAAAAAAGAGAGCGAGTTTTCCTTGTAGGGTTTTCATCGAGTATTGTGAGATTTATTGTGAGTTCTTTAAAACAGAATAAACCAGGAAACCGTGGTATTGTCAGTGAGTTTCTATGGACTGTTTTATTGATCAGCTCAGCGCCTTAAAGTTAGTAACCTCAAGAGCTTGGGAGTGATATGTCAGAAAAGAACGAAGATACAGCTTAGCAGTCGAAAAACTGGCCCTAGCAGGATTAGCTCAGTCGGTAGAGCGCTTGACAGCAGAGCGGGAGGGCGCTAGTAAGTGATGCTCGCGCGTGAACCAGCGTCATTTTGGCGGGAAAACGTGGTAGGCGTCGTCACTCTACTACGCGGGTTCGATTCCCGGGGTCGGACCAATACTAAGGATCTTAAAATAACTGTGAAATGAAGGTACTACCTTTGACCTGCAAATGGCTAGACCTTCGCGTGGCTCGGATGACCAAGTAAAATGGCGGTCCCGTCTCCGGTAGAAGACTTCCTTTTAGTACTTCCGTGCCAAATACATTGACTCTCAAATAAAGTGCTTTTATTACTTTATTTTATTTTTTAATGGATAGATTTATCCACTGGATAGCACAATCAACCTATTGAACATATGAAACATCTCTCTCTGTATGAAAATTCCGCTTAGCGGTTATTTAAATTACGTTGGAATCACCAATGCTTTGTGTTTTTGTATGAGTGAGTGGTTAATTAAAAGTTCCGGTGGGCTAGCCTGCGAGCAAGCTATCCCGGGGTTACAGGGTAAGGTGAGTGCTAGGATTCCTCCAAAGCTGTCGACAAGAAACGACTCTCAAAATACGTTTTACACATCCTTAAAAAGGAACAAGTTGCATCTACTCGAGAAAAAAAAAGTTGCACAGTGGTCAAATCCACTTTAAATACTATTATTTTGCCGAGTACAGTAAAACGAAAATTTTGTACCCCCTTACATTCGTGCGACTAGAAAAATTTGCAAAGCAGACCCTTGAGTGAACTGAAATGCATTTTTGACTTGACAACTCTGTCTCTCGAGTCAACATAACTTGTATACTCATACGAGTTGGACTGTTGTAAAACGTATTTTTCCACTTGTTTGACGTCGAAAGTATATTGGAGGGGCATTTCACAATTAAATCACAGTCTTGCGAATGTGTCAAATAAGTGGCAATAATTTCCCAACAAACTCACCTGTTCAAGCTTGAAGACATGCTTGTTGAAGTAAAACTGCAATTTTTCATTTGCAAAGTTGATACAGAATTGTTCAAAACTGTTGTGTTGGTAATCCTCAAATCCAAAAATGTCCAGAACTCCTATAGAGCATCCCTGGAAATAAGAAAAAGAGGCCATTACTATTCCATTTACCTAAAATGTCTATTTGTTATGGAGCTTTACAACTGACACAAGCCGCTGATGGTTTGCAGGAATGACCATTTCAAAACTAGAGATAGATTGTACATCTTCTAAGTCAAGCTTTCTGTTGGTTAATGCGTGTCAGAAAGATTATATCGAGGGTGTTCACCTTGGACGAATAAACCATCTAGTTTTATCCGTCTCTTTTATAAACGGATTGCTCGTCCGAGATGATAATTCATCTCTAGCGAGTATTTTAGGGTGGCTGAACACAGTTTTGGCAGTTTATGAGTATATGTCATTTGCCAAATTATAGCAAGAGAAGGGTCGCAGCTCAGAAGCTGAAACTTGGCATATGAAAAATATACTGATGAAAGATTTTGATTAACAGGTAAAATTTGACATTTTCGTAGTTTCTATGGCAACATGTTGCCCACAACCTTAAAATTTCCCTTTTGCTCAGTTTACAGAAAATTCACTCATTAGATTTTCCTATAAACTTGCACATAGCTTACTATAATTAATCATTACCATTTGAAACTTATTTGACCAAATTTTAACAGAGGGGTTTTTAGATAATCAATAATATAATTGTACTGTAATTATTAAATGTTTCACAAAAATCGTCTGTTCAACTTCCATTTTAAAGTTCTCATTATCTAAAATACGATAAAATTAAAAATTCCTCCAAATATCACAAAATTTTAATGAGTAGATTTTGAGAAATCGTCTTCTTTTTACCATTGCTTTTTCGCCGCCGTGTTTGTTTAAAACACTCGCCGTCACACGAGTTACCGCTGACCGCCCGCAAAACTGTGTTCAGCCACCTTAATGAGGTTTCACATGCTAGTTCAGAGATTACCGCAAAGGTTGGACTTTAACTAACAGCCAGCTCCCTAGAAATAAAAATGGCTACATGACCAAACGGCCATGTTTTATCTTAGTGATAGACAGTTCATACTTTCACTCTTGTTTCATCATTCTTAAAACTGTCATCTTTCCACGCTGACAACAGCCACTCCATTGCATCTTAACCCTTTAAGCCCCACTATCCAAATGCAAATTCTCCAGACTGATCTCCATACATTTCCTTAAGAAATTAGTTGAGAGAATTTGCTCTAAGATCAAAGCATTGCGATCAATTAAAAATACCCATTACCTTCTCTATTCACTGAGTATTGGTGTTGTCAGGAGAATTAATGTTCGACACTCTGGGACTAAAAGGTACGGTGGCTCGTAAGGACAAAACACTTCCCAGAATCCAAAATACGTCCCAGAATCCAAAAACACTTCGCAGAATCCAAAACACTTCCGAGAATCCAAAAACACGTCCCAGAAACCAAAAACATTTTCCAGAATCCAAACACACTTCCCGGAATCCAAAACACGTCCCAGCATTTTGCCCAGAGTGAGAAGTGTTAATGTTAGCTTAGGGGAGGAGTAGGTAGTCAGTTGCCCAGAAACCTAATTCTTGGCCCCTTGACCTTAGTGACGGCCCTGAATGTGGGCCAACATAGAAAGATGCGACAGTTTATGTTATAAATAGTACGATTTTTTGTTACCTCCTTTACATTAGATTGTTTGATAGCCAGTGCATGGTTCACTTGTAATACAATCCAGTCAAACAGGGTACCATATAATGCTTTGGCCATAGCATCTCTTGTGGCTAATGCCTATCAAATAGAATTTAAACAACAGAATCAACCTCTTATTAACCCTTCTCCCCTCTACATGGGAAGAAGCATGGCCAAGTGACCCTAACATCAGACTCAAAATCAGGTTTGAGTTCCAATATTTAACAATTAGTCGCCTCAGGCGACGTGACTATTCGCCAATATTCACGTCGCCTGAGGCGACTAATTGTTTTAGTATAATTACATTGATGATTATTCGAGAAAATAAAATTATTGATCAATTTCCGACCCCAAAACATCAAAAAATCTGGCTGCCATTTTGAAAACTGCTAGCCTTCAATGCTATAATCACCGCGCGGTGATTATAGCGGGATAAAGGGACGCTCCTAGCCAATCACAGCGCTCTATTTTCGATAGTCATCGATGTAATTGTACTAAGGCCACATATGAACTTGTTCTTGGAGATTCCCAATGGTTCTATTTGGATTCTTAGTTCCTAAATATTTGAGTGGAGTGCCTGAAAACTACCTGGATAAGATAAGTGAACTTTCCACTTTTAACAGCCCTTTCACCTTTATCCTTTAACCTTTAACCCCTAATGGTAGCCAAGTAAACAAATAGTATAGTCCACTGAGAGGACATGAGCTTACTGGCAATGAATAGTCTGTACAAAAACCACATGCTTGTAAAACAAAATCATTCTTCAAGGCAGTCACATTCTGTAATGACTTCTAACTGGCACATGCACTTTTTGCCACTGTTTGTTCAATGCTAAAAGTGCTTTATAGTAGGTAATGTTAGTTTAGCAGCCACACACAAAGTTCAAACTTTCACAGATGAGGTTCTGGGATATGTTCAATGCAATGGTTGACATTCATCAAAAATTCTAAAACTCACCTCTTCATACTTGTAAGGAACAATAAATTGTTCATTTCTTGTTTTGGTTTTTTTGGTGGTGAGAACTTCTATGACACTGCGCCTGTTAACCTGTTCAAAATATTACATTTCAAACTCAGATAGTTAAAGACAATAGACTAAAGTAGTTATCATTTTGCCATATAGCAATTTTTCTACTTATTAAAATTTACAACACGTCTAGAGGTAAAATACAGTCAAACCTCCCATAAGAAACCACCCAAAATATGAAGATTTAGTAGTCGCTTATAGGAGGTGGTCACTTGTGAAAATTGATTTGAACCATAGGGTTATCTTTTAAAAAGATTGATGGAAAAACCTACTTTTTGGAAAAGAATTAAGACAGAATCCACCAGGATAATATTGTACCAGAATAATTTAAAGATTATTGCATTCTTTTTAACATTTTTGAAGGGCTAAAGATGCAATTAGTCATCTGTATTAACACCAAAGAAAATTTCTCATGGGAGTCCAAGAAAACGAATGTCAAATTTCATAAGAATTGTGAAAACACAGGTAAAATTCTGAAAACTTGATGTGCAAGATGTCATTTTGTGAAATTTGACATTCATTTTCTCCGGCTCCCATAAGAACGTTTCTTTGGTGTTACTACAGATGACTTATTACATCTTTAGCCCTTGAAAAATGCAAAAAAGAATGCAAAAATCTTTAAATTATTCTGGTACAAGGTTTTTGTCTACTGAAAATTAAAATTACTCAATTTCCTGGTGGATTCCGTTTTAATTACATGCTATTTCTAAGTCACGATATGTGTATTTCGATGTTGTCACTCGAGATTCTTTGTATGGCATGAGTAACAAAGTGAGTACAGCAAACAGAGATCAGGCCCCAGTTGTTCAATTGTCTGACAGTGCTATCCATCGGATAAATCACTATCTAGTGGATAAGTGTTACGGAAACCAATTGCACTATCCACTGGAAAGTGATTTATCTGGTGGATAGTGCTATCCTCCTTTTGAACAACTCGAGCCAGACTGGTCATGTGTTGAGACATTGCTTATAAGAGGTCAAACATGATGAAAATATATAACAATCAACCAATAAAATAAACCATCACCCTAAAAAGTGGTTGCAGTCTCTTGTGCGAGGTGGTCGTTTAGGAGAGGTTCCATCTATAGGGCTTTGACTGGAAAAAATTGGGTGCATTGGATGCACGTGGTCCCTTATCAATCAATCAATCAACTACTTTATTGAAGTGTCAGGAGGGTCTAGCTTACATATAGGTAAACTAATTGGGGACACCTAACTACAACTAAATTAAAAGTAAGAGGAAGTGATGATGTCACACAATGAGGTTTGACTGTAACAAAAACTTACCATCAGAAGGTCAGAGACAAAAGTCAAGTCATCACTTTCTTTAAGAATGGCTTCCTCATGACCTGGTCTCTGAAGATAAATTAATATCAATATATTTTGTAAACTAGGGGTACAAGAAATGTAAACCAAACAAATGCAAAAGAAAAATTTACAAAGCCGTACCCGTGCAAGCTTCAAGTTTCCAATCCGAAGAACAGCAGATAAAATGCAAAAAATTCTGTGAAGAAAAAGAGGGAACAGATGTCAAGGCTGGAATAAGGGTCAGTCTAAAAGTTTAAGAAATCTGAACAGTGAGAGGCAAATCATACTGAAAGGTGGTAATTTAAGAAAGATGGCAAAGTTGAAGCTTCATTGTCAGGACTGAGAAAGATATGATGATCTTCAAGTCACAAGCATTTGGGACATGGATAGCGACAGTGTCTAGGAGGTTAGTCTGGTCCAAATCCTGTAAGGGCCTTGAGATACTTCTCTTTGTCCCGCGCATGTTACATGATGATAATTAAATACTGTGTGGCACAAAACTTTTGCAGGTTCTAATTTTTGGCAATAAGTTCCAGCAAATAAAAATTACTGCAAACATTTACCCCAAATAACCTAACTTAAATTCGCTACACAAAAATACAGTACTAAGAAATTGTGCCTGTTCAATCACAACTCGTCTCTTTCACTCAGAAGCAACAAAATACTGGTTTATTGCTTGAAAATATGTATTCCTATTGCACATACTCAATAAAAACAAAAATATTATGAATGCTGGCCAGTACTGGGTTCTTTTTGATAGCAAAAATTAATTCCCAGCAAGAATAACCAATCTGTCCTAATCACAAAAATTATGTTCCTGCAAAACACAAAATATCACCAATCCACAAAGATAAACTCCCGCAAAAATTTTGTATCACACGGTATGTACATCTTTCTCAATCCCTACCAAGCCTTACTATCAGGGACACAATTTTCTGAATAGTAAGTGGTGCGCATGCATTAACCAGCATCATTTTGGCTGGAAAATACAATAATTGTAAAATCAATTTACTAACTATTTTAGCAAAAATGTACCCATGACAGAAACAAGTTACCAAAAATGTTAGAAGTTTTATCAGTTTGTGAGAAGAAGAGGACTAACTTTCCATCAATCAAAATTACCAGGCTAACTTTTCAGGTGAAACAAAGTGAAATGAAGCTTTCTTGGGGCTGTATAGTTTTAAGAATACACAAAAAACTACAAATTAAATCTCCTCCTTGAATCTAAAAGTCTCTTACGCAAATTTTACAACACTGTAGCAAATGTATATGCTCGGCATCGCTGACTCTCACATACAGCTATTTCACGAAAGGTTGTCGGAAAAAGTGCACACGACAATTCCGAAAGGTATTGTGGGTGGTTTTGAGTTCGCTGTTCTTCAAAGAAAAGTGATAGGATGGCACAAGAGGTTATAGACATATGTTTGCGAGTGCTAAAAGAAAGCAACAAAAGTAGGTTCGACAGCTACAAAGTCAGGAACAGTGTATTGATCTTATCCCATATTACCTTTCGAGATTGCCACGTGCACATTTCTTCCGACAACCTTTCTCGAAATAGCTGTATACATTGCATATTGGATGCATAATCTGCCTTGCTATCTAAACATCTCCCCAATGGCTCAGTGGAAGGAGCATCATTCTGTCCAGTGTGTGAGAGGTCATACAGTGCTCTTTAAGGTTTGAATCCCGTTGGAGAGTTTAGATTTTTCTCTTTGCCCCACATGCACACGATGATGCATATTACACCTACAGGTAAATCTTTCTCAAGAAGCATGTATTTTTTCTAGAATGACCAACTTTACCAATTTTAGCTTTTAACAGGGGTACGGTGCAATACAAACCTCTTTTGCACATCTGCAGTGAATCCCACCATCTCCATAGACTTTTGAAGCCTTAGAAATTCATATGCTTCATCAATGTTACTTCCTTCTTGAGTATAACATTCATTCTGCAAAACAAAATAATAAGATTCTAAGAAACAAAAACAATAAAAAAATCTGTGCACAATAATATTAAAATCATACCAAATCAGAACTTGAAATCAACTTTCCAGCCCATGAATCAAGAGGCTTCTGACAAATGTATACTTGACTTCACTAAAGAAAACAATACTACAGGTAAAATAATATTATTCACAAGTTTACCTGGTTAAGATAGCAGTATTCATCTGGATTTGTGAGATGAAGTTCCTCTCTGTCTTCAGCACTTGCTCCAGCAAGCAGATAGTAAAACACATGATAATTTCTGCAACAAGTATAATCATTTATGCTAGTGGTAAATATCTCCCAGCCAGACTAATACATGTGTAATATAACTAATAAGTTTTATGTGTAAACTGAGTAAACCTTTTCAAAAAATTGCCCCAAATTTACCAGCCTTTTGAATATGCATGTAGTAATAATAATTTTCTGACCCTGAAAAATGTACAGACACATTCTATACATTTTAGCAACTGAGAACATCAACATTTGATATTAGCACGATACTTCTAAAAATTAATTAGTTGACAGATTGTAACTTTTTCGTCAATTTTGTAACAAAACAAAATTCCAACAGCAAACAATAATTAAGAAACATATGAAATAAGTAAAGGCCACACTGACAAAATAGAAAGCTTAGCAACCACAAAGATGACAGGCAACAAGAATGTCAACAAAAATAATTATTGGATTTGTGAGCAAAACAAAAGCTCTGCACATGCGTCACACTTTTTGGTACACTTCTTTGGCATCTACACAACTGCAAAGTGAAAATTCCTAACTAATACAACATTTTATGGAGGATGTGAACACACAATGTAAATTTTCCTTCCTGTCTTTTGAACTTGGATCCTGCAGTCTTTATCAATTCAACTCCAGAAAAATTTGCCACCATCTGACAAATTGAGTGAGGCTAAATAAATATGATGAATAGGTAGCCCATGATTGTCTGGATGGATATAGTCCTGAATACACTCTAGGACTCTTGTTGACAGTGAGCGATGTTTCCACAACCTGTGCAGGAGTCACCTTCAGAGTGAAAGTGAGTTGTATCACTGCACAGGTTGTCGAAACATCAGTCACTGTCAACAACCATCCTACTCAGGAATACACTCAGCCGCATTAGCTACCAATTAAATAACTCCTGGGTTCAAACTTTTTACAAACATGATAAATTTGAAATAAAGTAAATAATTATCTCTAAGGAACGTTCTCAATCAAATCGTTGTTGTCATGGTTACTCAAGCTGCTGATGTGAGGAGGCCCTACAGTGATGGGTCAATAACTGCGCAGTTACATCCCCTGTCTTACCTCTCTGCTGGTGCTTGTGAGACAATTCTAGACTTCTCCAGCAAATATTTTCTGAGTGCAGCTCTGGTGACAGAAAAAGGCAAATACATTTTTTATTTAGGAACAATAGAAAATAATAATAAATTGTAATTATTGTGGCTACTGTCTCCCTTCAGGGAGCGTAGCCACTATGTCATGGTGTGGCGTAAGTAATGTAAGTAATGTAAGTAAGGTAAGTCCGTAAACTTGCACAGGAAACCCACTATCTTTGTCTGGTTGAAATTGTGGCCACCCTAGTGAAAAAGCTGTTTTTTAAAAAAATGCTTTCGGAAGTCGCACGGAGCCGATGGTGCTGGGTTCGATTCCTTCTAGGAAACCTGTCTTTTTTCCTTCGCTGTTGGTTAATACATTCTTTTTTTTACTGCAATATATTCTACAAAATTAAAACAGCAGCCAGTACATGCACTCACAGCCGGACTGCCTCTGCCTTTGATCGCGTACCAGTGACAAGCGTGTGGGTTAGGGCTTACTGTAATTTGCGAAACAAAATGGAGCGAAACGAAGTGAAAATCTGTAGTTTGCGAAATGAGAATCTGTAGTTTGCAAAATGAAAATCCTCTGGAGGGAGAACGCTGACTTCTAATTCAGCGTGAACAATGAAGGGGAAGACGTCAACAAGAAACCGTGGAGCAGAAGGAACATTGCTTGCTTAGCACAGCGTAGGCAACGCCAACAACAAGAGACAGAGGAACAGGAGATTGGAATCAGAGGTATTATGATCGTTTTACACTGTCGAAAACCCAGATTTCTTAGTTTGCTGGTTTCCTCGCCGATATATAGATCAAAGTCTGCAAAGATTCAACTCTGTATTACGGCCCGAAGAATATAAACAATTTTCAGGCGAACTGCACCGGGCCATATTTCTTCTTTGTTTTTTTTTCTTTTTCTAAATCCGGACGCAGAAATAATGCTAAATCTGCTTTTCAATACACCGTTAACAAAAACACCACATAAAAAGAAGAAGAAAAAAAGAAAGAACAACGTATGGACCTTTAACATGATATTCGCGGTTGGTCACCCATCCAGTTCGTAACCCCGACCGACAGGGCTTAACTTGAGAACCTTTAGCTTAATTTAATTTTTATACGTGGCAATGAAAACGTCACGCATTTCGCGCAATCTGAATTTTCTGGGCGAAACAGCTTTTCTGGGGGTAATTTTCTGTTTAGAATATCCGAGTAGACACAGCGAGAAAGTAAATTGTCATTTCGTAAACTACAGATTGTCATTTCGCAAACTACAGATTTTCATTTCGCAACTACAGATTGTCATTTCGCAAACTACAGATTTCAAACCAAACCATCCTTTTTTCTCGATTTTGGCATTCACTACACCTATTCATTTCCCCCTCTACCTTTTTCGCCTTTTTTTAACTGCAATATATTCTACAGAACTAGACCAGTAGCCATATGCAGTCACAGACTGCCTTTCATTACTATAAGACATTATTAATGTAAATATTACTGGTTTGTTTGTTTTTTTTGTTGTTGTTGTTTTTTTTCTTTTTTTTTTTTTATTTCATTATAGTTGCTATAGGAATCCACAGCCACAGCTTAAGGACTGGAAGTAGCAGCAAGGTCCTTAAAACTGGTCTTTGCGTCCTAAAGGATGCATGCCATTAATCATTTTGCATCTTTGGAGATACTCCTGTGTCAAGGATGAAGGACACAGAGCAAACAAAATCACTGGATCTTCTGAACTGACTCAAGAACTTGACCCTGTGTTTGGTAGTCTAGCCAGGGTTTGAACCCCAAGACCTTGCGCTCAGCTGAACAGGTTGTCATAAGTCATCATAGGATCAAAATAAAATCCAGGATGTCTATCAACACATAATGACCAATATGGAATCAAACCATGATGAACTGTATCAGAAAAACTTCAGAATACCCATACCGTTGCAGCAGTTTTAACTAAAATTAAGTATTATACTGTGGGCATCTCAAATAGCTGCTTCCACAGCCTGGCAGGAAACCGAAAATGCTGTCAGTATGAACTATCTTTACCCTTCACGAGTCTATTTTAATGTACATGTATGCCAGGGCTGTCATTAAGTTTCGGCGCATCCTTAGCAAGTGATGATTCACCCATAAAATCTCACAAATATTTTTACTGCCACCTTTAGCTTTGCACTTTGATCACCTGTAACATCAAGCGAGCTCAGCAATAACAGGTGTTACAGGTTACAGCCCTTAATGACAGCCCTGGATGCTACTAAACTTTATACAAAAACATCAACTACACTTCATACGCTAGCCAGGTTAGCTTAATGGGATATATAAGCACTGGTCGGCCGAGCAGGTGGTTGCAGGTTCAAACCCCGGCTGGACCAACACTCATGAGGGCCTTAAAATAACTGAGGAGAGTCTGCCACCTTTGTTGTGACATCTACAAATGGTTAGACATTCTAGTCTTCATGGATAAGGACGAAAAACTGTAGGCCTCATCTCACAGCTCTTTCACTGCTCTGGTTCTTGTGGGACGTAAAAGCACCCACACTACTGTTCATAAAGAGTAGGGGGCGTAGACCCCAGTGGTGTGGTACAGCCTTTCATGGGCTGGGTGGGTGATGAAGGGGTTGATGTCAATTACGATAGAAGTCCTGTTTCATCCCCTATCACAGTGGCAAATTCAATAAAGTAAAGTATTCTAAAGTTGTTCTGATTTTAGCCACAGTGTATCTAATAAGATTGCAAGAAAATAATCTTGACAGTTACATACCCACAAACTGCTCCATCTTCCCTAAATTTGATTTGAGTAAATTTTCCAAACCTGCTGGAGTTATTGTTGTATGCTGTACTTGCATTACCAAATGCCTTTGATAAAAATACAACAAATACTTCTACTAAACACATCAGTTTGCACCATATCACTCTGTTTTCATCATAATAAAGTCAAATGTTCCATAAAGGACATGTACCTCTCACAAATTGACTCTTGAGCCTGGTTCTCATTTGCCGCCAAATTACCTCGTACTTAACCGCCGTTACTGCCTGAGATACTGTTCAGGCAAATGAGAACATAAACCATTGGAAACCAGGGCCATTGCAGGGCTTTACCACTGGCACACCTGCAAAGTTAAACCCATGTCAACTTCACAGGCATACCAGCAAAAAAGACTGGGATAACCAATATGGCCGGCCACTTCAGTTCTTATATTGGAACAGTATCCCAGGCAGTGCCTGTGGAAATGCCGCAGGTAAGTTGGCAACAATGAGGACCAGGCTTAAGAGATGCCCCTTTGTGATGATCCAGATAAGGATCAATGATCCACTATTGCTATGATTGTGATGCATCAAAGGAACCCACGAACCTACTCAGGGCAGGAATTTATCAGTTCCTTTGATGTACCATGATCTAGCCACACCATATACTGCATTTTCTAACCTCCTTTCAGGTTCATACCTACTGGAGGTAATTACCGGGAGATTAACAGGTCCCAAGTAAGTAAAATAAAAAATTACTGTTTGTTGTTGTTGCTTCGAATTTTTTGCACCCCTGACAATTCTCGTACATTTGAAATCACAAAATTAGTGAAACTACAGTTTCTTGGTCTCAAGAGCCCTATTTTGATTTTCTTTAAACGATCTAGAGTGTAAATAAACACAAGCTTTGGGTATTTAAATTTACAACACAGTGTTTGCAACTTTAATTCTTGAAATACTTTGCATTTATTATCATTCCCAAGTCCACATTTACCAGTTGCACAAAAAGATCACTTATTGCCACTAAAAGCCGTAAAATTTCCTTGTTTGCAAAGCAAAACATTTGCCACATCTTAAACAGTCAGGAAACCAAATTTAGCAAATATAAGACACTCGAACATTTTAATCAAATTAAATTTAACTTTAAATATTCTGTCTGAGCAGAAGGGGTTCACACTCAGTTCATCAACGAAAGTTTCCTCGAGCTTCAAAGGAAAGTGTTTATTTACTCATCTAAAAACACTCACACTTTACCAGAAGATTAAGACTTACGCATCTACAGTACAAAGTTTAAACCCAAGATTCGTGAGAGGAAACATGCACTTTGCTTACCTCTAAAACAGGTCCTACACCAAGAATTGTCTTCTCGACAGACGACGTTTGTACGTGCGATTTAACAGCCAAAGCTGTGAGATGGTGAACCAGTAGCTTGGTGCTTTCGGTTTTTCCCGATCCGCTTTCGCCGCTTATCACAACACACTGACTTTTCCTTTCTCGCAACATACGATGAAAAGCCACATCGGCTATGGCGAAAATGTGAGGAGGTAGAGATCCTAAGTTCCGGTTCGTGTGAGCATTTATAAACTTCGGATTGTACATGGGAAAAAAGCGAAAAGGGTTCACTGCTATAAGGATTTCTCCCACGTATGTGTATATTCGTCCTTGGGAAAACCTATCTTCAAGATGTTCCAACAAAGTTTGCTCCGACAAAGTCGGTAGACGACAAAGGTCGTCATCCGGAAGTTTGGATTCCAAGTCGAAATCTAGCTCTTGGCAGTTTCTTACACTCTCGTGGCAGTCCATCCAGTTTCTTCTAAGTAATTCTGGCTTTTCCTCTACTTCTTCGACGACCTTTTCTCTGATAAAAAGGCGATATTTTGTTCGTATCTCTGGTGGTAGTTTTCTCCAGCCCTGTTGAACCTCGACAGGGTGTTCAGAGAAATTTAGAACTCGCTCGCTGTCGTCGTCCAACACGCTGTCTCGATAGCAAACTTCTACCAATTCAAAATTGTCTGGCTTTCCTTTTATTTCGAGATTCCCAAGAGTAAGCCTTAATACTTGGCGAGTCGTCGCACTTTCTGCTACCGAAACCACAGTGGATTGCACAGCGGCCAACAACTGGCCGGCGAAAATTCGGATCTTGTGGCGGCGACTTTTTTCAGCCATAGGGTGATGGAAGAAAATGCTCCCTTTTATTCCAAAATATGCGAGGTCTTTGCGGGGACATCTCTGTTTAAAATCACCACGTCCTTCCCTCTTCTCACCTCAAACCGTCCTTTCCTCCAAACAAGGATCTCTCCGAATAATACGAGTCATTTTGCGAACCTTTTTTTGTCGATCGATCGTTCAAACAGGAGACCTTGGGGAGAACACACAAAA
Source organism: Porites divaricata (assembly GCA_038088405.1). NCBI lineage: Eukaryota > Metazoa > Cnidaria > Anthozoa > Scleractinia > Poritidae > Porites > Porites divaricata. Next base: position 13,152,982 of record JBBMOI010000013.1, read on the forward strand.
GAAAGTGAATACATTAGTGACGGCAATGATTTAGTTTCACTACACAATGACTTTTTCCTGACCCTTGAGTCGCAAATCCACAGTTTCCGTTACATTTTCTTTGAAATTAATCCGCCCATTCTGCCTATATACTCCATGGATTACATGTACTCCCAAAATACCAACACTACATGAAAGAAGAATCACGTCGACCCTCGATTGTCTTCCACACCACTCACAGTATGACCTCTATGGTTCGAGCCCGGAGCCCGCAGCCCGGATTATAATGTACTAAAAAATGTAGAATAACGAAAGAAAAAAATGCGACATCACAGCAATACAAACTTTGCTATTTTATGTTTTATCAGATGCGTACGATAACCATCACACTTTGATACTAAATTTGCAGTATAAAGAAACCGACCAGCGAAATTTCACAATGTTCATGCAAACAAAATGCTTTGTGCTAATATTGACAATTTCATACAACATCACTGGTTAAGTATTTGATCTTCAGCTCTTTTAAGTTAATTCATTCAAGGAATATTATACTTCAACCGACTGTTTAGGCACGTTGTATACACAAGAAACCTGCAACAACGATGAATATCCGGAAGAAAAACGTCTTGTAGTCAAAACTAAGTAGCAATTCATTGCTATTAATGGGTCAAAGGAAATGAACCTAAGTTCATTTTAAGTTACTGCACGTGACACCAACATAACATTTTTCTTCTTGAAACGATTAGACTGATCCAGAACTCTTAGGTGTTAAAACTTATGGGTTATAGTTGAAAGAAGTCATTTGTACAAACCGTATGCTTACCTGAAGAAGGTCAAACCGCCACGATAAAACAAAAACACATTCCGGCTCCTTTAGAATTGGGAAGAATCTGCATCTAAAACCATCGAAACCTTCCAAGTTCGCAGTATTTTCAGAAATTTAACCAACTTGTAAATGACAAAAGAATTCCGGTTGAAATGTTAATTTTTACCGTATAGAAACGAAGTCGAAGCCTTCACTACTCTTTGCTTCGAGAGTTGTTCACCGCGCCCGCTCTTTGGCAGACTATTCGACAAAAAAGCATGCGCGTACCTTGAGTAACGCAATTGAATGAAAAAACATTTCAGGAACCCCTTTGATGTTTGTGTCAGTGATGATAAATTCGTCGTGTGCGCGGCTAGATTTAAGATCTAGATTACAAGATTTCAGTTATATGTTTTGACCAAGTGCGAGATTGCACGCATACCTTACCTTGGCTGTCAGCTGTGTCACACTTCAGTCATGCTGTGACCTGATTTTTGTGCAAAATCACTTCCGGTTTCTCATGACGTTATCAAGCCTCGCACCTACATCCGGTTGTCATTAACTGAATATGACTCCAATTTGTTGAGCAATATGCGTATATTCTTCTTGCCTTTCTCATATGTGGGGGACTGCAAAAATGAAACTTAACATGTGGAGCTAGTGGAGCAAACTGGCACGAGTATAATTATGATAACAAACCGGGCATTGTTTTAGGGATTTCAAAACATAAAGTTATAACGATCGGTTATTATGGGATATTGTTTTAATAGCCTGTAATCTTGAGAATCCTCCACCCTAATCACTCTTATCTCTCGCGGCTCGTTTACGAGCTGCTCATCTCTTAATCACTATTACGAAATGGCGAGTTTGCTGGCTAGTGGCTCATTATTAGTAACTTGCAAAAACACAATGTTAACGTACTACCGAAGATCATCCTCGTTCCCAGGGTTCTCTAATTATTTCGATTTCATGGATTTAAATTATTCGGTAAAAGGAACAAGACATACTCCTGAATTAGTGGCATCAGTAATCTACCCACTACTAGTGAATGAGGCTGAGTATCTTACGAAGAATTATGGAGATCGACGGCGTCGGGGGATAACACCCTCCGAGATCTCCATAATTCTTCATATGATACGAAAGCCGAATTCAATAATTGTTTTATTAGTCATTCAAAATAATTCCTAGTTTAAAAACAAAGCTAAAACATGCTTACCTTCATCGATGTTAAGTTCATCTTAGATAGTGTACGACGGTTTAGGTTTGTCCAGCTCCGCAAATATTCTCCAAATAGCAGATGTTGACCTAAAGTTGTCTTCTTGCTATTTTTGCTATGTTTTTAGCTATTACTTCGCCTAGTTCCAGCTGTAGTTTTTTCTCTTGAAACGAGTGAAGTGTCGGCCATTTTTGTTTTCACAACCAAAACAACTCAACCTCGTCCCCAGGTCTTCCGGTTAACGGTGCATTAACATGCAAGAATGCTGCACTTTTGACGTCATCGGTTCATTATAATTAAACTCAAAATTCTTCCAAATTTGGTCATCAGTAGCTGGCTATAATGAATTATGCGTGTACTTTCAGCCAATCAGAATCGGGGAAATACTTTGTATGAATAATAAGCTGCTTTAATTAATTGGGCCTGCTCACAGTTCATTTCAAATCGAAGATATGTTGTGTGTTGATTTATTTTGGGACGACTTCCCTTACCAAGTACGAATGACGCTTCGTTTTAGGAGACGGTGATTCAGTGTAATTGTGACAGCAACGAGTATTAAAGAAGGCTGTGCCACAGACGTTACTAAACTTCTGCGACGCAGGCTATGAGCTGGCTGCATGGGAAATAAAATGTGTCGATAAAATGTACGCTTCTTTTTGTTGGCAGTGAATCAATCATCTAACCAAGTAGCCTGCTTATAACACACTCCTCATTTTGAGTGGCAATCGAAGTGAGCGGCAGTTCGTCGATCTCTTGCACGTCTCCCTAGTGTGTCGCTTGCCAGTGTCTTCTCATGATATCCCCTGCAAATGAAAATGGAGAGCTGGTTTGCAGGCTATTTCACAAGCAATGGAAGACCTTTGACATTGCTGTTACGTGCGTAAAGCCAGGCTTCCGTAAAATCCCTACCATCGTTCAATGGCGCGACTGCTCGAAATAGTTTAACAGCTAATATAACCCTAGCGGCAAGATTGGAGGCTAGAAATTCAGCTCAGTCAATATACTGATCATGCTCAGAACAGTGCAAATCAGCTTAAATTTCCTGATATTACTTTTTCCAACATCAGTTAGCTGTAGCTCCGTTTTCTTGAATGGTTTTAAGAATAAAAAATGTCTGAAAATTTTGGTTCTCAGTTTTTTTCTTTGATTTCTTTTCGAGTGTGTGTTATTGGTTTATTTTGTTTGTTTGTTTGTTTTTGTCACACACAGGCTTTTTTGCTATCCTCTTCTAATCTATTCTCTCTAGCACTCGATAATCATTCGTTTTTTGTCTTAAGTCCCATTTTTTGGCTTCAGTCGCAAAATCCTGTAAGCGGACTAAGAGGACACCTTTTATGATAAGAATCCCCCAAATATGTTTCGCGAATACTCAGACTCTGACTTACAGAGACCTTAGGAATGGTGTTCGATAATAGTTTGAATCTTGCGGGCCCGCAAAATTGCCAAGGTAATCCGGGTTCTAGTAATAAGTCTAGGAATTTCTGTCATGATGTCAACTATTTTAGAAGAGCTCGTATTTTATTGACTGCCCAACAATAATCCATAAGTCAATGGTGTAAAGCAAGCTTTCAGACTTGAATTAAATTCTGCTACAAAATGGACAATAAATTCACAATAATTTCGAATATAACAAATATTTTGTACTATCTAAATTGTTACATTTTTCACTAAGAAGTGACTGAAATGCCTTTTAAAACATATAAGTTATCGTTGAAAGTAATTCTTCTCGTAAACAGAGCGACCTCTGCACTGACAATATATCGAGTATGTCATCCTACAATAAATAAACAATCAAATGAAAGATTTAATAAAATTCAGTTCATGGTCAATCAGAGTGCAATAGACGAATGTTCCACAATATCCACAATGAAGTAACGCGATGGATCGCTCCAATTCATTGGATATTTCGATTCTTGAAGACTTTCAGCAAAGACTGATGTCATGACACAAATAAAGGTATAGAGCGATTTTCGTATGACCTTGAGTAATGGTTTCGGTAAGGGTTCGTTATTTAACAAAAGATCAAAAAATGGCCTCTTCGTTTTCCCGCCAAAGAAAACCCTAATATGGAGAAGGCATTGTTCGATTGGCAAATTGTGTTGCTGTATGACGTCAAACCGAAGTATTCAGGTTGATTTCTAGAAAGTTATCGGGCATGACGTTTTTTACTCAAGCGTTGGCTCAACCAACCAAAAGCCACGCGCGTTAGTGTTCGATAAACCAATCAAATCAGGGCGGATAATATCAAATCGCGCTATTTCCGTTCGTTCATTGTTTCTGTTTTCTTCGCGCTTTTTCATTTCAAGGACATGCGAAGATAGCTGTATCCTTGAATTAAGTGCATTCTATGTTCACTATACAACACCGCTTTAGCGAACGCAAGGGTCTGTCACTAGATACTTGACTTCTATTATTGCTATTAATAATCAAGTTGGGGAAAGAAAAATCTCAAGAAAATTCCTCATAAAAAATCCTTTACAAGTTTATATATATATATTGACGGTTTCTCTTGAATTCACCTGGGAGCAAGAAGATCAAGAATCTAGGTTTTTCAAATAAGACTTCAGGATCCCACCGGATTCCACTTCTTTCCGTCTTTGTTGTTTGCATCATCACCCATAATTCAACAGAAAGGAGGAAGCCGAACAGGCATGACATAACCCAGCCAGGCTTTAAGCTTCCGAAAAATGGGCAACCACGTTCAAACCTGTCTTGCAACAACGTTTGATTCGTGCGTGGTAAGACCCGCAACATCACTTTTTTGTTTTACCTTATCTTTAAACCAGGTGATAATCTAAACTATTCCTTACCCGTTAGCTTTCCATAATTTGCATTTGAGCAGTCAAATAATCTCAATTAATCAAATGGTACGGTTGGCCGGTACCACCTTGGTGTGAGCAATTCTGAACCATTTCTCTCGAGGGCTATTCCACATAATGGAGCGTAAAAGTGAAGCTCAGAGTCCACTTCCCTGCCACTTTCCCTGGTTGCCAGTTTTTAGGGCCATAAGGGAGACTACAGTTTGACTGTAATTATGCACCCCATTTAAGACTACGCTATACCCTGCATGCAATGTTGTGTCACTGTTTGAGCTACATGTAGCTTGAAACACCCAACACCACAGCTTTCAATAAAGGGGAGGGGGAGGGGTGTGGATTCTTTGTTCTCGTATTTGAATACAATGTTTCAACATATATTGTCGCCTATTGTAGGTCTAAAGGGCAGTGAACCGTCATTTTGCCTGTTATATTCACTTACATTCACAGCCAAAATTCGTCTCTCTCAGGGGTAGGGGTAGGGTCAGGGTTAGGGTTAGGGTTAGAGTTACGTTAGAAGACAACGAGATAGAGAAGGAGAAGAAGTGAGAGATGGAGATGATGGTGGTAGCGGAAGAAGAGAAAGAAGAGTAAAAGGAATGGAGGAGGCAGAAATGGTGGAGCAGAAGAAGAAAGATGACGACGACGAGGTAGAGAATGAGAAAAATAGAGATTTGGTGGTGGCGCAGGAAGAGGTATGAGAAAAGGATGAAAAGGAGGACCTGGAGATGGTGGTGATGGTGGTGGAGGAGGACGAGAAAGAACAGTACAAGAAGGAAAAGATGCAGAAGATTGTTGGGGAAGGAGGAGGATGAGGTAGAAGTGGAGGATGAAGAGGAAAACAACGGGTTGAAGAAGTAGAAGGAGAATGAGACGACTGAGGTGCAGATGGTGGTGAAAAGGAGGAAGGGAGAATGAGGAGGAGTAGGAGAAAGAAAAGAATGGGGAAAATGAAGAAGAGTCAGCCTAGTCCCTCGGCGTTCCCCACACCGTAAACGCAATCTCGACCGAGAGCTCTTCTGCGCATGTAAAGGAGAGGGATCAAGAGCTCTGGGGAACCCTGGAGCAAGATTTGTCTCTGATTGGTTTCAGCAAAAAACAATAAAAGTGTTTCTGATTGGTCTATTCAAGTTTGCACGAGAGCGGTTGAACGTGCAGCGTGTCTGGCGTGTGAGCGGGTTTTTCCCTAGACATGTTGAAGTAAACACGGCCGGCCGATTCTTGATATCAGCGATTAAAAAACAACATTTGAACGACTAATTAGGCAGAATTACTAGATTTTCCAATTTTCAAATAAAAATGCTTAGCTACATATCGAAAATTGAACCGTGAACCAGAAAAAGATTTGAATGCAAAAAAAAAATAAAAATAAAAATACACCGACATCTTTGCCAGCTATAAGTTAAGAAGCGTGACACATTGCTGATTTTTCTTCGACTTCCACGTTATCTTGTTCACACGAAGTACCCGAGTATGAATGAAAACTTCAGCTTCTTGTCGTAAATTGCCCAAAAACAGACTTCCAAGAAAAAAAAACCAGAAAAAGTAAAAGTGATACGTGTACAATGCGACTAGATATTTATAGTTCTCTTCTTTTCCCACGATATCACATTTCAAAGCAGCTTCGCTGAAGTGTTAATGTTCATGAACAAACATAAATAAAAGGAAGCTAAATTCATATTTTGGAAAGTTTTATTGGAATTTCCATACGTTTATTTTAACAAGCCATTCGGGTTTCACTTACCGCCTCGTGAAGTAGTCCACAGAAATATTAATCAACTGCCAAGCATACGCAAACTTCAAGTCTCAATCTGTGATTGGGAACGTTTAACGGTATTTTCTCAGCAGCTACCACAAGAGCCTTGGATACCTGAAAATTCTTCACGGCCGTTAACTGAATTTCTTCCGTTCTAATACCGAAGCAACACAACAGTTCGCGATGAAGCAGATATAAAAGAAGCAAAAAGTTAACAAAAAGTTTGGGTTGGATCAAAGAGCATGCGCTGTGAGGCCCAAATAGCCAGATTTTGGCTACTCCGGCGCAGAGTTTCCCAGAGCTTACGGGCGCATTCCCAAACCCGTAAGCACTGGGGTCGAGAATGACCTTAAACGCACACCGCGGTCAAACGTCTGAGCATGCGCGAGAAATTGCGCGGGGATCACTTTTAAGGTTAAGGCGTTCCCTTTTTACCCGTTGTCCACGCAGTCTGGAAAAAAGTGGGCGAGAGAGAGAGTCTCTCTCGGTGACGTCACAGCTCACGGTAGAGTCCAGGATTGACCGAGCCGAGAACCCCTAGAGACTAGACTGAGGAAGAGTAGAAAATGAAGCGAGGCGACAAGCTGAGCAACATCAACACAACATCCTACAAAACCAGATCGTAAAAGGAAAAAGATGCAGTTCAATCAGTCTTGGCGTCACTGTACACCATAATTAAGCTTTCTTGGAACGAACATATATGCTCTATAGTTAAGAAAGCTAATTCATCCATAGGTTTTCTCAGACGAAACCTACAAATTCACCAGAAACACATCAAAGCTAATGCATACAACAGAGGCGGATTCAGACCTTCAGATAAGGGGGGTGGGGGGAGGGTGGCGGTCATCCAGACCCTGAGATAAGGGCCTCAGTTTGTTCTAAAAATAAGGGGGGGGGGGGCGGGCCCCTCCCCTAGACCCGCCACTGTACAAGACTCTTGTTCGACCACAAATCGAGTATGCTTCTACTCGGCTATGGGATTCTTTCACCCAAGAGAACCAAAATAAAATTGAGATGTTACAGAGAAGAGCTGCCCGCTTTGCTTGTAACAACTAGAGACGCAGAGCAATTGTCACTACCATGCTTGATGAGCTTGGCTGGCGCAGTCTCAAGCAGCGAAGAGCAGACCAAACATTAATTATGTTATACAAAATTGTAATAACCTAGTTAAAGCTGATCTTTCTAAAGAACTTATAACACTTACAAGACACTTTAGAAACAGTCACGCCAAATCCTTTAGAATTCCCTACGAAAAGAAAACCTATCTCAATACAGCTTTTTACCTAGAACTATAAAGCAGTGGAACAGTTTGCCCGCCACACTAGCCACAGCCCCAAGTCTTAATGTTTTTAAGAGTGGGGTTCTATGAGCTGAAACATTAAGAACCTTTACGAGCCTGACCGAATCCGAGCATATAAGCCTTTTAGAGAGGGAATGCTTGTAACATGGCAGACGTAAATGTATATCAACACAAGACAATATCAAGAAGGGTAAGTCGACGAAAAATAAGAAGAAACGCATCAGGACGAACAAAAGTAACTCTAACAAAAGAACCAACTGGAACAAGAACAACACTGAACATTTTTTGTTGCAAAGCTGCTGATTTAGAAACAGCTAGTCCCGCTTGCAAGTAAGAATAGGGAACTACTCCCTTCAGCTATTTTGCTCCCATTCAATACCAATTTTTTTTCCCAGATTAGCTTAAAGGAAACAATTGTTCCCCGAGTTTGCAGAAAAGAACGTTCCGACATCACAAATCGGAACAACAGGCAAAAAAAGTCTGTTAAAATAACGCTTAAAAATTCTTTAAAGAATGGCAAACAGTTAAAAGAACTTTTGCATTGAATAGATCAAACAGGCAAACTTTGGCTTCGGTATTGTAATCTAGTTAAAAGGTGGAGAACTCAGTCGGAAATTTTGTGTCTATACACGATCATCACCCGACTCCTGTTAGAGTGTGTTGGACAAGTGTGACTGCCACGTGTGAGCTTTCCTCACTTGACTTATGACGCACAAGGTCAAAGCTGAAAACGAGACCGAAATCAATACACCGACCTCTCCCCCCACCCCCTCACCAAATTTTGCGTAAGTTGCTCTTTTGCCGGGAACATTTGCAAAGAATAGTTTATGCAAAAAGGTCTTTTTTCGCGGGGGGGGGGGGGGGGGGGGGGGACAGAAAGTATTCTGGGGCACTCGAAAATAGAGAGCGTTTTTCCGCACGATACCGAAAGCCAAGAAAGATCTTTAGTAAATTCTTAAAGAACCCTTTAAATGTTACAAGTAGTCTAACTATTTAATTTACAATTGACAGCACTTTTTATCCGGAGGAATTATAAAACAAGAGCACAAGTAATGATCTGGAATAAATATTCTTTTAGTCAATAAAGAGTTTATTTACAAAAGTGTTTGCGCACTTTTAACTATCATCCGAGTCGATCATGCATCACAGTAAAAAACTTCTCAACACAACAACCTCCCTCGTGAAGAATGCTATCCGTTCGCAACTTAACCACTTCACCATCAAGTAAAGTCAAACTCGAGTAAGTGTTTCTGTTACCTTGGACATCGCGAGCATCGACATTTTCACTTCTACAGTTTCAAAGGAAAGATCTCATAAAAAGTGAACTGTCAAGTGCAAGTCGTAATCATTTGAAATTTTGGTAACGTTAGCTTGTTTATTATTATTATTATTATTATTATTAGTTTCTACAAAAAGGGTTTTTTTTGGTAAATTCCGCCATAGAAGTAATCAACATAGTTACTCCTTTTTAGAAATTGAGGAAAATAGTCTTCCGCAAGTACCTGATATTTTACCAAGACATTTGTGATTTTTTCGTCCCTTTTTGAATATTTTCTTGGCAACCTTTAGTTCATGATAGCAACCACTAGCATTATGCACCATAGCATGCATTTTTGGTCATATGTGTCCAAAGGAAAAACAAGCAATTCTGATGAAAAAAGTCCTTGGAAAAAGAATGCTAAAAATGACCATCGACCGACACACAGCTGCTGACGGCTTCAAGGCACAGCGTAGTTTCAGGCATTAAATGACCTCAGGAGATATCAAAGGTCTTTCACAAGTTCATCCATGTTATGTTCTACCGCTACTAGCCTAGCTTTGTCCATCGATCTTAGCTGAAGTAGAAGTTGAATAACTTTCTTGATGCCACTCCTACAAGAAATACAACAAGAAATACAAATGGTAAAATCCAAATACGGAATGATTGGCCGTTTTTATACTAAAGACGCATTATCCGTCTGGGCGAACTTGGGCAAATGTTTTGTAGTTCGTCTGGGTTATGCGTCTCTAGTATAAAGACGGGCACGAGACGCATTATGCGTCCAGACGAACTACCTTTCGTAGTGCGTCCTTCAAGACGTATTTCGAAGGAAAGTTCGTCCAGACGCATAATGCGTCTCGTGCCCGTCTTTATACCTGAGACGCATAACCAGACGAACTTCAAATCTTTGCCCAAGTTCGTCCAGTCGGATAATGCGTCCTTAGTATAAAAACGGCCATAGACGCATTATCCGTCTGGACGGATAATGCGTCCTCTAGTGTAAAAACGGCCATTAAATAATACTTTGCATGCTTTCATTAGCGATCGAATACCAAAACAGAATAGCACCTTTGCAGAACTGCTAATATCCTTGGTCCATACCACTTAGGATCGGCTTGCTGAATGACAAATCTCATTCAGAGCCATCGGGCAAAGCCTTCTTAGGTACATTCAAGCGCGTTTTAAGTCTTCTAGTCCAGTCAGTTCGGGAATTTTTCGCTGGATAGCACTCAAACCTTTCTGATCGGAATGAACGCTCCGAAGACTTGCCATTCAGCGAGCCGATGCTAAGCGGTATCTAAGCGTGTGATCAAAGGGTCTATTCAGTAACTATTCGAGGTACTTTAACTTGGTTTGTTCGAAGCAAAACAAGATTAAGGTAGAATTTAACCCTTTTATCCTCAGAAGTTGCCAAAGTTGATTTGCGTAACATGAAAAAAAAAACAACAACAACAAAAAAACAACGCGGAAAACTTCATTTTACTTTCTTCGCTAGAAAAATTAACATGCTTATTTTTATTCAAGGGGGTTAAGCTCGGCCTCTCCCAATCGCAAAATGATAAAACGTCTAACCTACATGTATAATAACTTGCTTCCTTCACTACAAGAGTTTAGCCTAAACCCCTAGTAGACCCTAATAGATTGACGATGGCTACCACATAGGGAGTTTTCATGCCTTCAAACTACCAATTTGTATGGCTTGGTTTCTTAACTCTCGTGGAGACGATTTGCCCAAATAAATGTTCAATATCACGGCTCTAGAGTGCAAAAAGTCCACTTCCGGTTGATGTGCGTTGCTCACGAACGTCGCTGCTTAAACTCCCCATGGATAATAGAAAGACCAAGTCTTTCTATTATCCATGAACTCCGTAATGACGCCTTTTCGCGCGCGCGCACCACTAAGCATCTCAAATTCTCATGGTCGTCTTTGTTTTAGAATCTTAAGGTCTCTACCAAAACTACTTAAGTTGTCCAAAAGTTACCTGGCTTTCTTTCTTTCGGCTTCTGGACATCCAGCACTTGAGCGCTGCATACTGGCTGCTAATGTAGCGAGATAGCGCGCAAAGGACTCTAACGAAGGCAATGTTGCCTGTTGTTGATCGTTGAACCATTGTTTTGGAAACGAGGCTGTAATCTGAAACAGAATCATAAAAAATCTTACTTCTCAAAGCGTCTTGAAACTTTCAGAGGGTACTGAGCCTGAATATCCTAAACGATTCTATTGAAGCCTGCCAAATTACACGGTACTTCTTCGAAATACCGTTATCAAAGCTACGACACTTATTAGCCAACGACTGGGGAATCAGTGGAAGCTCTGTATAGGGAATCTCTTTATAACGAAGTCCTCGGTGTAACGTACTATTTTCTTTACCCCAGCAATGGTAGAATATCTGAAAAGGAACCTCGATATAACGAAACCTCGTCATAGCGAACCCTTGGCCCTTGGTTATATCGCGGTTCTACTGTACATCTGTCTAGTTTTGAGCTGAATTAACCCGATATTGCAAGACAACATGTAAAAGCTATATTTTTACCGCCTTTGCCTTCTCCAGGCTGTCGTAGTAAAGATGTGAGTGTTGTAGAGCTAACAACAGGTATCTGTTCAGTAGTCCATCTACCGCCATTTCTTGAAGTCTAGCGGACGAAATAAGTCCCTCCCACTTGAGAATGTTACCTAACAACTGCAAAAGAATTAAAAAAGAAACGTAAGGAGTTTAATGAAAGAAATCTCTCAGATCTGTTTTTGCTTACGTTTGAAATTCTAATCAAATTAAATTAATTCTTTTATTTACCTGTAAACTACCTATACACGACTTGCATTCTCAGTGGCTCACTAAAGACCACCTGACCACAGTGTTATACTGCGCTTGAAACAATTTAGCGATCGTTGTCCCCGCGAAATAAGGTCATGCGGTCACTTTCGGAGTTTCCGACCAATAACAGTCGTTTTCGTTTCTCCTGGACCAACTTTCCTAGAACCATACTATCTTGATCATCATTTCGGATGCCACTGGGTGCGGATATTGAAGTAGACTAAAGGTATTGGTGGTTTTTAGCTGTACAACCCACACTAAACTATTCACTGGCCAATCACAGCAGGTGCAGGCACAATCTCATTTCCAAAGTCCCCGTTATCTTTGCCCTGCGGGACGCCGATCGCTAGGCAAGGGCAATACGGGTTCTGGGAAGGAGGTTGATGCACGTAATCAAATGAACCAATTGCAAAGCAAGTACACAAAGCGCCGGAAATGACACGTAAGTAAGTCAAGGGTGAATGGTCTTTATTACACTATTAGAGACCTTAGATTCTAACACGAGAACGACTGCGAGTACCAGATTTTCTCAATAGTAAGTAAGTGCACGCGCGTGAACCAGCGTCACTTTGGTGGGAAAACGTGGTAGCCGTCGTCATTTTACTACTAGGAAGCTTTAGCAACGACGACGGCGACGGGAGCGAGAACGTCAAAAAAGCAATAGGCTTATTAAGCAAAACAACAACTTTGTACGTGCATCACGCTTTTTGGTACATTTCTCTACCGCCTCTGCAAGGCTACAACGTGAAAATGCCTAATTTCACGTTTTACGGAGGACGTAAACAAGCGAGGACGAATGTTTCTTTCTCTTTCTAAACTTTAGTGCAGTCACCAAGAAATCAACTCCAAGGAAATTCGCCCACTTTTGACATTTCAAGCGAATTGGAATAAACGAGGAAAAGTTTGAAACTCATTTTTAAAGTGACGTTTTCGCTGCCGTTGCCGTCGTCGGTGCTAAAGCTCCCTAATGTTTTAACGAGAATGTCGTAGTGGTGGAAACGAGTTTTCAAATGTTAGAAGTTTTAGAAGTTTGCAATCGGGAAGAGGTCTTAACCTCCTTCAATAACGATAAAAGTGCTTTCTTTTCTGGTGAAAAAAAAAGTACAATGAAGAATTCCAGGGTGACCATTTTTGGACAATACGCGAAAAAACTTTAATCAAATTTCGTATTCGTAATCTAAAGGTCACCAATAACTGGTTTTGGTTTAGTCAATAGGCCTTTTGCAATAGTTGATTACGTGATCAACTTTCTGTAAACACGAAAACGGTTCGCTTTTGGAGTAGTGATTGCAACGGCCGCCAAAAACTAGAAGGATTAGTATGAGAAAAAGGACACTTGCCACCTACTAATGGTTGAGTAGTTTTCCATACAAATCCTTGAAAATTTCGAAATTTTCAAATGGTCGCAAAATATTTCCTTACGCATTACGAAGCTCAAATTTTCTTTTTTTCATAACAGATAATTTGAGCCCTTTAAAACGTAAGGGGAAGATTTAAGGATTTGTGTTGTTTTCCCCATACAAATTCTTCTAATTTTCGGTGGCCATTGCAATCGCTACTCTTGAAATATACGGCTGAAAATGTAATGTGCTGTTTGACCAACTATTGACCAACTATTGCAAAAGGCCTATGTACAAACGGTTATTGTGAAGCTTGACCTTCACTGAAACCTCGCTTAGCGTTGCATTACAGCGTTTAAAGTAAATACCTTCACACAACTCCAGAATTGTCTCTGAAAGAAGGGCAGAGCACCAGAAGCCTTATTATCCAGTAAACTGCCAAAAATACAAGGGAAGAGGATGAAAACAATGAGAAATATAATTAACAGCGAAGACTTCCTTCTTCCTTTTTGTTAAGACACATTTAGACATCCTTCGTCCTCAAGCGTTTTCTCATACAATGCTGAGTTGTTATTCATCCTAAGAAGGAAATGGAGAGCTGATTGCAGCCTATTACCTCTGGAGCTTGCAGAATAAAAGAAAAATAATAATTATTACCTTTTTGGATACAGAGGAACATATACATCATCGCTAACACATCGCCGCATACGAGTAGTTATTGCGGCAAACAGTGACTGCAGAAGAAAGTATCAACAAGGAATAAGTTGAAACAACTTGCATGGTATGACAATAATTAAAACGAATAAAGTCAGCAAGTAAAAATAGAATTAACTTCACAATAGTATGTTTCTGATGTTAATACAGTATTACATGTACATGTACACCTCAAAATCTTTTCAGATCAGAAGCCTGGGCATGGATTAATGCTGTCTCCCTAAACTAAGATCTATAAAATATCCTACATATTGTTTGTTAAAAGTAGTGATTGGTACAGTGGAACCCTGGTGTGTCAACCTCATTTATACAGCCACCTCGTCATTAGGGTCACTTTGATTTGTTCCAAAATAAAGGCAGATACATTTCCTAATAAGAAAACCATTAAACGCGTCTTACAGCTCTATATGGTATGTTATATAATCCCAACTTGTATATTTCTCTTCTAATTTACCTTGTTTTAAAATAGGGCCAAACCAAACTATAGGTGCATCACAGTTTACAGATGAAAGACAAGTGCAAATGAACACTGATAATCTATTTTGACGATCAATATTTTTTACCTGTGTAGTCTTGTTTTGAGCCTGGAAGTTAGGATACACCTCAGCCATTCCTCTTATTAATTTTATGGCCAGTGTCATCTGTTTCTGGGATAATGGATCCCACACGTGTTCAAAAAGACCTGTATAAAAATATGAAAAGAGTAGAATGAACACCCTGGCATTCACAACAGTTAGTTCATTGGAGAAGTCATCTCAAGAAGAGTACCCTCCTGGCATGACATTCAACTCTTTCCCATCCAAAACTGATAACAGATAGTTTTAGAATCACATTTACAGCCAACGATACCCGTCAATTTGTACCATGAGGCCAAGTTTTCCTTCTACTTGATGTTTGCAGTTCATTGTACCCACAAAAAATTATTAGTTGTTTCATCCTTTTTTGATATAATTTATTAGCCACACAAAATACACGGGGGATAATAAAATAACTACTTTACAACTCCAATAGCTAACAGAAAAACTAACAATACAAAAAATAAATAAATACATAAATAAATAAATAAATAAAGACAGTTCATTACAACAATTCCTACTAATCACTAAGATAACAATGACACTATATCACATTTAAGTTTACTTACTAGTCACACCTAAACTAAGCAGTTATGACAAATAGAAATTGCAATTAAGCAGGAAATCAGAGGAAGAAAAAAAACCTATTTCAAACAAAATTCTTAAGTGATATAAACCATTTTCTTGTAAAGAAGCCAGTTGTTTCACTGTCAATGCTAATAAGTTGTTCAGTTTCATATTTTGCCACAAATAATCAACTTACGCTTCAACAACATTGCTGACTATAAAAAATTAATGGTACTGTTTCTACTCACCAACTAGTTTTGGAATAAGAGTCTTCTCTAAAACAGCTGGAATCAGCTTGACATCAGGATCTTCAACATCAATATCATAAGGATCATCTCCACAGCCAAACAATACAAGACTCTTATACCAGCGGAATTCTTCAATTTCCATGCTCTTGGGCTAAAAAGAGAAAGAAAAAGGTTTTAAAAAATAAACTTTACAAATGTATCTGCTTCTATTTGAAAATTAAGATAAAAGAGAGAAAATTCTATTCATCTTGACACAGAAGACAAAAAAAAAGGTTGCCTTAAATTTGCCACATTCTCACACACACAGTGAAGTAATAACTGCAAAGGATTGTTAAATACTTTCAATAAATGGTCTAATTTGTACAGTTCTTTAAATCAAAACAGTGAAGAATACTACTTTTAAAAGCATGGTTTGAAGCTGCCCGCACAAGGACATTTGGAAAATTTGCCATAAAAACATTGAAGACAAAATCAAACACAAAGGTTTTTCCAAAAAAGAAAAAAATTTAGCTTTTTTTTCCGCTAAAACAAAGTCTGATGCTTTCCACTGAAACATAGTCAAAGTTTTAGACCTCAATGAGAATTGAAAGGTCTCCAGACTAGAAATGATTCAACATTTGACAAACCTACGTTGAATGATTGAGAATTGCAAAGTGATTCTAACTCTTAATTTTCTGGACAAAATCCTGCAATGTGACCATTCAAATGAAACATCTTTTGCAGCCCCTTCTGTGTCCTTCTGCTGTACTATTTGTTTTTCAACAATTTACCAAATAAATTTTCAATTCTTGTCAGATTTTGAATTTGGCTCCTTCCGGGAGTGAAAGGGTTAAAACAATTTAGTAGAATGCAAGTACACTGTAGAGCAGAAACCTTCAAAAGTGAACTATGCATTCATTTCCATGGTGTGCATCAGCAACACACACAAAGTTCTTGTCAAGTTCAGTTCCACATCCATTTGCTCACAATGTTCATAAAAAAGGTATCAGTTGTACCTCGAATGGATTCCAGTCCAAAAGTTGAAGTCTAATAAATGGAGCAAACAGTTTAGGAAGACAAAGTGAAATATATGCATTCGTATAACAGTCTTCATGTTTGTTCTTCCATTCTTCAAATCTTGACTTTATAGAGTCAATTGAACTGAAGTCCTCAATGACATCTTCAAATATGGCCTTCTCTTCTGATGTAATTCTCTCTAAAGAAAGATAAAGGAAACAAAAGTGACAGATGATTGTATTAGAATAGGTGATAGCATAACTTGTAGTGATATTTGGCATAAATACCCCGAGTGATATTTCAAAATTGTCATAGGTAATTTAATGAGCTGTTAGGCAAGTGAAATTTGAGACAATCTTGAAATATCACGAGTGGTATTTATGCCAAATATCACGTACAAATCATGCTATTATTAAATTTGTTAATACTGCTACTCACAAAAGGTTTGTGATAAATACACGTAGGTGTTTCAAATTAAGCTGAAAACCACTGTTCTAAGCCAATCAAATTGCAGAAATTTCTCAAGTAGTAGTAAAACCTAAGAAAAATATGGTACATTAAAACTGTACAATCAACCAGTAAAAATTATTCATTCAGCCTGAATTAATGTGTGTGCAGCGACCAGTATCCAGTTCAATTCTGCATCCCTACCGGTGCAATGAGCAGTGATTCTTGGCTACAACTTCTCAGCACTTGGTCAAATTGAAAATTCTTTGCTTGAATAACATTGCTTTGAAGACATATCAAATTCATATCAAAATCACTTTGAACACATAGATGAATCTGAAATTTATTTACAACTACTAACAGATGCAATTTTTAGATAATTAATTCATTAATGGGAGGTTGTGGGAATCTTGACCTAGCCTGAATGTAATAACACGAAAAATTACTTGTTTCTGCCCTGAATTTGACAGCATCTGTTTCAGTTTCTTCATCATCAGTAGACTGTCCTTCATGATGAGTATCAGGTTGGGATGTTTTTTTCTCTTTTTCTCTATGTTTCCTCCTACGCGCTCTTCTTCCTTCTCTCTCAGCAGCGCGTCTCATCTTGTTCTGATCAGAGGGTTTAGATGAACTTTGACTTTGTCTTCCTGTTAGATGAAACAAAAAAGGTAACAATTTATACACCCTGACATCACAATCCATTTGACTCTTCCAGGGGAAAAATGGAGGGAAAAAAACTTACCAAGGGATAAGGTACAGGATGTCAAAGGGATGAAAGCGTCTGATATTGACCAACTTTGATCTTACGAAGGAAATCAAAACTGGGATTTTTGGGAAAACCTGGCAATGGTCCCTTGTGACTTAACATGACTTTCTCTTGTCTTTTGGTGACAAGGGATCTCTTCCCCATGCACAAATTAGAAGACAAAGTTGTCCTTGACTATTAAACCTGACAACATCACAAAATGGTGCAATGGACATGGATCTACACCTACAGAGCTTTACAGGCAGTTTGGGGGCAAATGTTTTAAGTAATATACAAACCCTGTTACTCACCAGCTTGCGCATTTAAGAAATCTTCTGCCTGATCATTGACGTCCAGTTGTCTTCTCTGCACCAGACTACTGGCTCGATTCTTTAACAATGCATGCATTGACCTCTCAAGCTCGTCAATTTCTGGAACCTGTGCAAGAAGAGAAAGACGCATTAATCTGGATCCTCTTTGCCTTTAAAACCCTTTTGTTGTTGTGAGAGAAATATATAAGGAAATGGTGACAGCGTGTGGGAAAGTTACAATGTATCTTTCTTGTGGTGGCTTATTTGCTAGCAAAATTTTTTTTGTAGGTGAATAAATCGTGATGAGTAATTTCTTAGATATTGATTTTGTTATAAAAATTAACGCTAAAAGGTCACGACGTTTTGACCTCCCCGAGGCCATTTTCAAGCGCGAGTAAAATATGAAAATTAGCATAAATATATTAAAATGGTAAAAAGAGGAAAAAATGTCACGAACGCTAAAATGCGATAAAATATGTAAATATGTAAAAATAAGTAACAAAATATTCTACGGAAACAATTAAAAACAATTGAAGTAATTAAAACCAACCTAAATATAGCCCCAGATGACATTGCGCAGTTTTTGAAAATTTTAAAAAAGTGTCAGAGCAAGTTTGATTGCCTTATTTTTGAAATGTTTTTTATCAAAGAACTGAAACCAACTCTAAACAAACAATGCGATTCCATCCGCGCAAAATTATTTGTTTAGGTTGGTTTTAATTACTTCAATTGTTTTTAATTGTTTCCGTAGAATATTTTGTTACTTATTTTTACATATTTACATATTTTATCGCATTTTAGCGTTCGTGACCTTTTTTCCTGTTTTTACCATTTTAATATATTTATGCTAATTTTCATATTTTACTCGCACTTGAAAATGGTCTCAGAGAGGTTAAAACGTCGTGACCTTTTAGCGTTAAGTTTTATAACAAAATCAATAAATCATGAATCAGTCAAAACAACAAAATATAATCAGATGAACTTTGAAAAAGTTATTAAACCTTACATGTTCAAGTATTGGAATAGAAGCACAAAGTTTTCATGAAAAAAAGTATAGAAAGAAAAGAAATATGTAAAATAAGCTCCTCACTCATAGCAAAGACTAGTAAATGAAAGGTTTGTAGAAATTTAAATCTTGAACCATTTTGGACAAGAAAATATCCATGAAAGGACTTAGAAGTCAAGATCAAAAAGAGAGGAGCACTTGACAAGTCTGTTCTCATGATTCCACCTCTCATTCCATGCTTGTATCACCCACCTTGTTATTAAGGCATTCTATCAAGTCCCTGACATACCCCCTCATCTCTTGGAAGAAACTGAATCTCTGCTCAGCATTTCGCCCTTGCCGTTCAAGTTTTTTAATGCTTCCTTGTGCAGTTTCTAGCTGCTGTGTGACTTTTTCTTGTTCCATCTGATGTCCACGATGTACCTCCTGCAGGGAATTTAACTGTTGTTTCATCTTGTCACAAATCATGTCAACGGTAATGGCATGACGTGAATGTAGTGAAGTGCCAGTCAGAGCAGGTCCATATGTTTGGTTTCCATTTGTGTGCGTGTTGGCATATCCTGTTCCATATGAATAAGGTTGTCCCTGGGCATAATGAAACACTGAAGATTGGTCGTCAGTATATGGCTGTTGATAAAGTGAGTTTGTCACAGCAGTAGTATGTGGTAATTCTTGTTCCACCAAGGGAACAGAAACTCCTTTTACTCCTTTACGGATCTGTTCATCTTCCCAACGTTTCAATTCCTCATCTTCCACCTCCTCGTTGTCTGATTTTTCCTCCAGTTCTTGATTTGCAAGAGCGGCCTCAACTTCTCGCCGACGATCCAAAGCAGGAAAGCCTCGTTTTCGTGCTACAGAGAATGTTATAGCACCTTCTTCACCTTCATCATCACTGACATCATTTTCATCTTCCCTGACTAAACGCCCAGTGGAAGCAAAGGTCCCCTCATATCTCTTGGTGTCATCCAGAGGAATAAACTCCTGCTCTGTTTGCCTGGCCATTTCACGCCTCTTGCGTGCGGCGTGGATTGTAGCTGCATCTGGAATACTGATATCAGAAATGCTTTTTTTAATATTAGAGTTTGTAACTGGCTCTTTCTTTATAGACCCTGATTCAACAGAGTCAACGTCGTCATTATCCGAAACTTCTTCATCTTCCCTTGCCATTTTACTTAGCTCAGCACGCAAAGCAGCAAGTTTCTCATCAGCATCATCTTGCCCCTGATCAAAGCTTCCATCTCCAACAGATCCCTTCTCGTCGATTTTATCTTTCTTCTTGCGTTCCTGCTCAATTCTCTTTGCTAAGCGACGACTTTCCTTGGACTTTTTTACCTTAAAAACTTCACCATCGTCCGCAATGTCATCATCAAAGCTCAACAGGGAATTAGCAGAAGAAGCTCCCTTGATCTTTGACTTTGACTTCTCTTTTGACTCTTTTGGTTTGGAAATTTCAGTGTCAAAGCTAAGAAGCGGGTTCGCAGAAGAGACTACATTGGTCTTGATCTTGTTCTTTCCTTGCTCTATTGGTTTAGAATTATCAACCGAACTTTCCGTAATTGCAGGAACGTTCTCTGTGTCTTCTTTATTCCCGTTTTCTTCGTCTTCATCAACAACTTTTTTCCGAAAATTTCGTCTGCCATGCTTCTTGAACATGGTGGCCATGATAGTCTGATAGGCGCGCAAGGTATCAGGGGAATCCTCCCCAGCTCGCGTTTTTTTTCGCCTGACTGTTTTCATATTCTCGGAGACAAACAATTCTTTGTATTGAGGATTTTATTTTTATTCTCGAGTTAAGATGTCTTACTTTTACGGCGGTGGCGGAGGACAAAGACAACCGAGACTGAATTATCAGCCTAATCTAGATTTTAATTTACTGGCCACGGTACGCGATGAAATGCTTCGCAAGGAAGAGGAATACAGAAAGGAACAACAGAGAATTGAAGCTGAAAAGAAAAAGTTAACCAGCTATCTGACACAGTTACAAGCCATGGTTCGAGATTTACCAGGGTGAGAACTTTTCTCATATGCATGTAAGAAACATGTTAGGCCTGAGTATTAACACTATTTGATGAAACAATAACACTCATGACATGTTACAAATTTACAGTTGTGGGTAAAGATAGTTGAATTGCATGGCAATATATTTCAGCTTAATAAAACTGGAGAAAGCATGCTAATTTATCAACACACTGGTTTAAACGATAGTGGAAGCCATATAAACTTTGTGCATTTATTTTGAATCCAGTTTACAGTGCGACTACTATATAACAAGGGTCACAGACAGAGTTGACCATGATTCAGACTACAGAAAAATAACAATTCATGTCTGGGAAAGTTAAGGCTGGTTTTCACTAGCAACAGAGTCGGAGTCGGAGCCGTAATCAGATGCGTATAGCTTATGATCTAGTGAAAACAGCGTCCCGATTCTGCTTATGACTCCGTCACTTATGTTCCGCTTATGATCTAGTGAAAACCAGATTGTCGGAGTCAGAAGCAGAGGCAGAAGAACCAAACCAACCACAAAGTGTGGGAACGTGCATTGTGATTGGTTTTTCCTTCCACTTCTGCTTCTGACTCCGACTATCTGGTTTTCACTAGATCATAAGCGAAAGGTAAGTGACGGAGTTGTAAGCAGAGTCAGAGGAAATGGAAACGTTCTGATTCATCTGACTCCGATTTCATCACGCTTATGACTCTGCTTACGACTCCAATTTTTGATTTTCACTGGGTCATAAGCGTTCTTACAACTCCGCTTACCACTCTGACTCCAACTCCGACTCCGTCGCTAGTTAAAACCAGCCTTTAGTTGTCACTCATAATCGAAGACATAAAAAACACAATCAAAAGCAACCAACATTACAACCTACAGACATGATCTTTTGAACCGCTGAAAAAAGCCAGTGTTTCCTGAGAGGTCTGTGGTCGAATGACAGAGGCAAAAAAACATAAACATTAGTTAAATTTTTGACTTGCAACACAACAACATTTCAAAAATAATTCCGCTGTTCATGATTTTCAGACTTCCACTGTAAATCTTTGTACTGTTGATATGTGCACTTTCAGCAGTTTAAAATTTATAGTCATTTAGCAAACAAAATAATTTCTATGTAATGTATATGACTGCTCATTCTTTACTAACAGAACATATAAAAAGAAATTTACTTATGATGTACTCTCTGGAATTGCCACCTGTCTGCTTGATGGTACAGTCTCTGAGATTGTGAAGGGACTTGAAGACATACAACAACTGTCTGAGAGAAATTTGCTCAACAAAAGAATGAAATTAGTTAACTCCCAAAAAGGTACTACTTTTATGAATTAATATATTTTATTCATAAAAATTAAAAGTTTCATTTCTTTTGCATCCAGATAAAAACTAGTGTAACATTATGCTTGAAGTAACATCCTGCTTCAACCTCAACTTTAAAATAACAGAAATTATGGTCACCACTTGAAAAAAAGACAAATTCACATAATTTATTGAGGACAGAATTGGAAGAACAAAATAAGCACCCCTGCCTCTTTGAATTGGTTCCCTGAGCACTAATTCGAGTATTCAAACATGACTGTTCATTCTATGTATATGTTATGGGTTAAAATTGAATAGCAGGTTAAAATTTTTAAACCATTCTTAGTTTTCTTTGTCTCCTAACCCCTTACCTGTGACTTCAGGGGTCCCACAGGGATCGATCCTAGGCCCCATGTTGTTCCTTCTGTATGTGAACTCTCTGCCAGATGCTGTTAGATCAAGCCAGTTTGCCACTTTTGCCGATGACACAAAGATTTTCAAAGAAATAACATCAATGCGCGATGCAGAACAACTTCAGGAGGACCTATCTATCCTGGTCACGTGGTCAGATTCTGCTAGCCTAAACTTTAACTACAGCAAATGCAAAGCGCAGTGCATCTTCAGGAAACTTAAACCCGTCATCTTTATCTATCATATGGCTGGCTCTCAGCTTGAAGTTGTCTGTACCAAGAAGGATCTTGGTGTTTACATCACGGATAACCTCACGTGGAATAAGCAAGTCAGTGTGCAATGCACTAAGGCCAGCAGGCTCCTGGGATATGTACGGAGAAACACTAGACTCGTCAAAAGCATTACGGTTAGATGTTCAGTATACCTTAAACCTAGTAAGATCCCATCTTGGCTATGCCACGCAAGTCTGGACTCTGCAGTCAATAGACCTGATTTGGAAGCTCAAACATGTACAAAGGTGTGCTACAAAGTATATCCTGGATCTACCATTCATTTGTGACCAAACATAAGGGGACAGGCTAATGAGTCTTAACTTATTACCAATCTCCTATTGGCACGAGTTTTTAGACATGATTTTCTTTTTCAAAGTTGTAACTGGAACAGTTAGAGTTAGTCCCTCTGTTCTCCCGCAAGTCTTAGTTACTTGCTCTACCCGATCTAACAGTAACCGTAATGTCACTCACTTTATTTCAAGGAAATGTAGAACTGTCACTTTTCAGAAACCTTTTTTAACCCATTTGCCCCTGAACCGCCCGTAACCGCCCCGTGCGGATCCACGTCCTTCTACCCCTCGTGACGTCATCAGTTTTAATGGTCAAGGCCAACTCTGTCTGCTAACCTGTGCAGAGTGAAGAGATCTTTCAAACCATACCAGAATGTGCACAATTCAGTCAAGGACACCGGAGAAAAAGGCAAAAAACCGTGCAAGATTGACCTGTAAATCTCCATGAAAATCTTGTTCCATTGCCCACCTACCTTTCCTTTCACCTAATCCTAAGATCCTAAGATCCTAAGAGCTTTCCTAAAAACTCTTCCTATCAAAAGGAAGCCTACTAAATGCCCAGCAAGAGAAAAAAGAAACGAGCAAGAAAAGTGAAAAAAGAGAGGAGGAGAGAAAGGGAAAAATTTTGCTTTCTGCACATGCCCGAACTTCGCAAGATGATATTTTGCATTTGGATCAGAAGGCCGTGACGTGTACGACCGCTAAATGGATTTGTGGTAAGTTTTAGCTCTTTATAGCATGACAGTGACCAGAAAACTACTCGACTAGCTTCAAAACGTGTTTTCAGCAAAATCTCCAGGAGCGAATGGCCAGAAGGACCAGAATCTGGAACACACTGTCTAGCAAATGATCTTCAACTTTCATGCAACCTTCAGATCAGCCAATTCAAATCCATCATGTACAAGTACTACGTGGATGCCTTAGAACATAACTACGACCCAGAGAACCCAGGATCCTGGAAAACCATCTGTCCGTCATGCAATGTTTCACATTTAGTGTCTGTCCGTCTCCTTTGTTGTTTTTAATATTATTGTCACATGAAGTCTTACTGTTTCTTACGTATCTTTTAAGCTCTGGGACCACTGTAATTGGCTCACTGCTGTTTTCAGTGGCACCCCTGCCAATTAAGCATTTATTCATTAGTCATTGTTCAGTAATAGGCGGAGCTAATAAAATAAACTGAAACTAAAATAAAATAACCTTAATTATTCATGAATTAGGGCTTGGGAGACAAAGGGAATTGTTGGAATTCAGCCTAGATAATAAAAAAATTTAGTCTGAATTTAATTTTGACCTAGATATACTTTCAGGTTTCTATGGCAATACCTAGAACATATTGTTTACTGTTTAAATGACAATAAACAATAAACAATATGTTCTAGGTATTGCCTCGTTAGTCTTCTCTGTGCAGTTATGGTATTCACTAATTGCACGAAATAGACCAATAAATCATACTTGGTTCTGAGGCATAAGGGAATGAAACAAAGGAATCAATCTTGGGGTTTGTCAGAGAACATTTTTTATGTTTTTTTTTCCCCTAAGCATCGTAGCCAGGGATGAATTTTAGTATATCAAAATTGGTCTTTTGTCCTATTATTTTTAGCTCAGCGAATGGAATTATCCAAGAAACAAAGGGATGCCATTCAAAGCTGTGAACAACGCCCTCATAACCTTCCCCTTGTTGAGGCTTCAAATGCCAAGGAAAAGAAGGTATTGGAGCAGGCCCCTTGCGTGTATATAAACAATTCTTTACTTATCTATTAATAAGTAAAATGTAAGGTAACAGTATTACCAGGTAAATGTAATATTGTCTAGTGCTCATTCAACCTTGAGGATGGGGTGTTCCTTTGAGGTGCTCACTGCTGTGCTACAGTTTATTTTTAAGTAATGCTTGCTATGTAATAATTGTTTTTTTGTCAGTATGTTGTTTTAGTCTGAAAGTATGAAAAAAAACTGATGGTTGATCCTACAATGTGTTATATGACAAAAAAAAACAACAAGACCGATTTTCTTTCCTTTATAAATTGCCCTTTACTGGATCACTTGCCTCTGATTACTGTCAGTAAGCCATGCTGCCTGGTCCCAAGTGAAGCCTCTCGCAATAATTACTCTTTTGGGATATTTAATTTAATTATTAAGCAGAGCCTGCTTATGCTTTCACTCAGGGCTCATTCCTACCATCCCCCACTCTGACACACTTTTCGGTTGTCTCCTGTACCCCACTTTCAGAATTTGTGCTCCCCACTAATCCTTAACAAAGCCTATGGAGCAAGCAAAGTAAGGTACCGTAAATCCTCTATTAAGCCCCCGTCTCCAATAAGCCCCTCCTTTTAATTAATATCCCGTACTAACCAGATGTTTGGAGTATAAAAAAATTTAATAAATCAATAATGCTTGTTGGACATGACATAGTTATAGCCAACTTGGTGCTACGCACCTATGTTGGCTATTTACCACCTCAAATCCAACATGCGCTCATAAAATAATTTTTAATTAATCAATCACGACTGGAAAACTTTGTGTGGACTGATCCGGGATGGTTTAGTCACCAACTGGAAGTTCGGATTTGTTTTTGATCCTTGTTTGCATGACCTCCAACTTCTTGTTACTAACGTTTTCCACTTTGTATTCTAGTTCGTTGCCAAGAACTGATACCATCATGTTGCTAAATTTAATAAGCCCCTTGTCAAATGTGTTTGAAATAACTAAACCCCCCAGGGGGTTTAATAGAGGATCTACTGTATGTAACCTTAAGGTAAAGTTTAAAGACATATACAGTCCCGGAGGGGGGGGGGGGGCACTTGGGTATTTTTTGGGTGGGTATGTGCCACCCAGGACTCCAACTTGGCACCCCGTTCTAAAAAAAATTCTGTTAAAATTGATACCCCGTTCTATAAATGGGCCAATTTTTTATACTCTGTTCTATAGTTTGTAAATAATTGAAATAGCCCTGTGTTTCTAAAAAGATAATAACAGATAATTTGAGCCCTTTAAAACTTAAGGGAAAGATTTAAGGACAAAAATTCAAAATTTACAAGGATTTGTGTTGTATTCCCCATACAAATTCTTCTAATTCTTGGTGGCCATTGAAATCGCTACTCTTGAAATATACGGCTGAAAATGTAATGTGCTGTTCATAATCAGCAACAATTTTAAGCAGAAGATAAAGCCGTGATCCACAATTTTTTTATTTCCCATCTTATTAAATATTATACCCTGTTCTAGAAAACGCCTCTGAAATGGATACCCCATTCTAAATTCACAGCCCCGTTGGGCGGCACATACCCGTATAGGTAATGTATGGGAGTACCCCCCCCCCCCCCCGGTTATACAGTGCACTGAGGCCAACAACACCGGAGCTTATCCCTGCACTTTCTGTAGCAAGCACCTCAAGGCGGATATTGCTATTCAACTCTGGATAGGATGCTAGTCCATCACATGGTTACCCCCTCCCCCACCCCCCTTATAATACCAGATATGAGTGGTGAGAGACAATGTGGTGAAGCTTTCCTGTCTAAGAACAGAATAGTGAGGCTTGAACCAGGACCTTATACAGACTAAGGCGTTAAACCCTTTACCATGCACCATGCCTCTTTTTTGTCAGTAATTAGCTGGAATTTACTAAACATCCCTTTACAAATCTCTAACAGTAATAATATTTACATTTACATGTTATTAGGTCGGTAAAATCGTTAGATATCATACCAACTGTATTATTATTTGTATTTCCCAAGGATTTGGAAGAGAAGTTAGAAAAAGAAATTTCTCATGTGGATCAGAAATTAGTTTTGGAACTGGACCAGTTAGTTAGTGATCAACAGGCAACTCTCCAAGTAAGTCTCATTTTATTTATTACTTTTGTGTCGTGCAAATAAAATAAAATAGACCTTCTTTTGTGTGTCTGAATAAAAATGCAGAAATCTCTGCTAGGGGTGGTGAATGGTACCTTGAAAAATGTGGGTCTCGGAAAATTTTGCCAGGATCTCGAAATCTCGGAAGCATTTTTGATAAGTCTTGAAGTCTCGTTTTTGCATGGTTTGTTTTTACTTTTTTTGAGTCTCACAACTTTTTACCAAAGAGTCTTGGGCTCTGATTTCTAACTAGGATCTCGGCGTCTCGGTGAGTCTCAGATTTTACCATTTGCCACCCCTTCTGCTACATAGCTCCCTGTTGGTGATGTCCCACTATATATGTTTCTCGCTCCATACCATAGTTTATTTTTTTTACTATGTGACATGACCATAACTGAAAGAGACCCATTTCATAACCTTGAGTGTTTGTAATAATATTACATAAAAATTGCCTGGGATTAACTGGTGGACATTAAATAGAAAAATATTATGCTAAGACACTATTGATTATCTGTTTACAGAGAGCTGGTGTGCCATTGTTTTCAATTACAAATAATCCAGATGATATCCGAGTTCAAATGTACATTCTGGATTTCATACAGCGGCTGGACCATTCACCTAGTTAAACAAAAATGATGTGAGCAGAGTGGAGACACAATGAATAGAGGTTTCGTAGTCACTCAAAATACTCCAAGGTTGAAGGGCACATGGGGATTTCTGAACATTGGAATCCTGAGAATTTCTTGCTGTCAGGATGGAAATAAATTAAGTCCAACAAAAGTACAGACTGATGAGACCCTTTTTGGTCTTGAAGCACCACTGGAAAAATCATAAATTACTGACAAATTTTTTGTGGTGGTCCAGACATAATCGGCACAGCATTTTGAATGCAGGGTTTGGATGCATCACTGGATGTATAAATAAATTATAGTAACCAGTAAGCCTAATTTAGTCTAGGAGATTTAAATTTGCTTACGATTTGAATATGTGTAAAAAAAAAATTAAAAGGTGAAAAGAAGAGATTGGTCTGTTAAGCATTGTTTAAACGCACCCTTCATTATTACTATTATTATTCCATAATTCTGATGGTGCCACTGGCCTTTTTTCCCTTGAAAACTGTACCTTAAGGACAACACTAAAATTGACAAATAGCTATGGCATTTTTCTGCGTATTAATTTACTGAACATAAGTGTCCTGCCAAAAAAAAAAAATTGGGAATGGCAGTACTAGTTCTGAGACCCTAAATTTAAAAGTTTCCAGGGGACCATGCCCCCAGAGCCCCCTAGCTTGGCTGGCCTTCAGCTCATCTTTTTTTCTTCCCTGCGTACGTACACATTCAAAATCTCATGCTAAACCCCAGGCTCCAGTTGTTCAACTGCTCAATATATAGCGCTACCCAGCAGATAAATTACTAACCAGCGGATAAATGTTAGGGAAACCAATAATTATTGCCCTATTCCACTAGATAGAGATTTATCCAGTGGATAGCATATTATCCACCTTTTGAACATTACTGGGCCCTGACTAGTAAAAATGACTTTAGAAAAATTAATATTTTTGTAACCATTGCAGAACTTTAACTGTTTATAACTGTATCTAAGGTTTATTTCAGTCGAAAAGTTTCAATGAAAACCTTAAGGGTCATTGAATTATTTGGAAAGAGGTAGGGCTGGATTATATGCAACAAGATTTTTACTGGAATTTAATTTGCACTTTTCTCAAGCATTCTTTACACAATCGATCATGCTCATTAAGGTATGCTTCGAAACAGCCTGCTAAATTGCAGCCACCTCCATCATGCAATGCTGAATGGCTGCAAAGGAAACTAGACAAAGCCTGCACATAAAAATTTATCAAGTAGACCCTCCCCCAGGCCCTGACCCCGAGGGGAACTTTTTTATATAATCTGTATAATTAGGTATGTGCCAACTAAAAGGATATAGTTTTTGTGCTGTTTGGGTCTGAAAACAGGTATAGACTTTACCCATTTTGGTCCGGAATCAGGTATGGTTTTCAAGTGAACTACAGGAGTGTATAAAAGTATTTTTCGTTTCAATTCCAAATATAAAAGAAAGGACATATTAATATGCGAATTCGAAATGTATTTCTTTATGTTGGCATTCTTATCTACTGGTAGGTACCAGTAACTGATGGTATAATTCCATAGAAGCTAAATCTGAAAATGGGTATGGATTTTAGTGGTGTGGTCTGAAAATGGGAGTGGAAAATGACATTATTTTTTTGGTCTGAAATAGAGTCAGGATTTGGAGGACCCACCCAAACACCAACAATTCCCTGGCGTACCCGACCCACCCCGCCCCCCACTTCTCTCGGGGCACTTACCTACTCATCAAATAAAGTTACAGCCTGGTCCCTAGCCTGCATACTGCTGCACGAACACGCAGGTAGCCTGTGTAGCTGGCGGTTTTTTTGTTTTTCTATTTTCTGGTATGCAAAGTAAGAGTTTAATACAGCCGCACAAAAGCTGAACCAAGGTCGAAACAGAAAATGATGGTTTTTCTCACTCTGCCTTCTTCTCTCGCTCGGCTCCTCCTCATCATAGTCTTCCTTTTCGTGTTCAGTTCAGCATTCGCGCGGCCGCTGAATCACTTGCTTTCCAAACAACAAAAGAACCATTGTTATTCTGATTAGGGTTAGGAAACAGGGTTTTGTTATGTTCCCTTTGTTCTTTTGTTTTATGGACATTAATTATTTCAGATCCGGCATATGAAACACCCCCGGGGGGGTACTCGATATATCCCTGGGTGGGGAGGTGCAGCACGCCCCCTCATACCCTGACCCTGTTTAAGACAAATATCGCTAATTTTCCTACCCTGTTTAAGACAGAATTCCGATTTTTGATACCCTGTTTAAGACACTTAACCCGAAACCATACCCTGTGTAAGACAATAATAGATATCAAAACTCTTTCTCATTTAATCCATTGGCAATCACAAAACTATTTACAGCTCGATCAAGACGGTAACGAGGAGCTCTTTACGCTACATCAAGCACTGAACGCCTTTTTTAGCGTCTAGTATACTTGAGTTGTTACATCTAGACCCGTGAGTCTAGTGAAAAACGCTCATAACATTTTATTACGAGTAGTAGTTTTGGAATTAAAGTTAGTTAGTGCTAATTAAAGTTTACCACCCACCTTTCTTGGGAGTAACAGGAAACCCTTTATTTTGTAAACTGATAAACAATCGATTACCTGGCTATTGTTATAATAGATTAAAAGTTGCAGTTACAAGTTGTGTGGCTTTCTTGTTGTGTAATCAATGGAAATTTAATGTGCCTGGTATCAATGCCAAAGTCAACGGAAGTCAATATTAATTAACATTAGAGCTTGTAAAAATTTTGCTGTTTTGTCCGGGTGTTTAGTCCAAGAAAAGATATCCTGTTTAAGACAAAAATTGATAAATCGATACCCTGATTAAGGCAAAAAATGATAAATTCGATACCCTGTTTAAGACAAAAATCCCGAAAAACATACCCTGGCTGGCCGCACGTCCCTATTAAGGCCTTATAAGGGATCACCCCCCCGGGAAAACACCTTCCGAAGGGAGACCCTCCCACAGCATCATTATCAAGCCGGCTTGGTTACCAAGGTACGCTGTAATTGTCAACATGGCGGACACGCGGACTCGAGGATCTTCTCGATCTCCTGCCAGAGGAGTTAGAAACCGCTCCCGATCAAGAGAGAGAGAACGCGCAAGGGAACGAGAGACAAATGAAAACAAAGTTTCGATCGATAGGGAAAAGGTATAAGTTTTATTTGTCTAACTTGCGAAAACGTAAAGTCTGCACGTACTGATCATTATTTGCCGACAAATGTTCAAGTTAATAAGCTTGAATTGACAAAGGATGCTAACATTGCTTGTTTTGCGTTCTTTACAGACCTGTCCCTTACTTTTAAGAGTGTTTTGTAATCAAGGTCGACATCACAGGTAATTTCTTTAGTTTTTTACAAGACTTTTTAGCAGGAGAAAATACAGTCGACTCCTGATAACTCAAGCCTTCTAGGGAAATCGAAAAAAGTTTGTGTTATCGGGAGTTCGAGGCAAATAACCGTATAAGGAAATAAGCAAATGGATGGGGATGGAATGAAAGTATCATGCACACTTCAATTCAAGGGCAGCAAGAGATGTAGATTAATATTTTGAAAAAGGAATTAAGGTCATTCCCCTGAAATAGAACTTAACATAGATTTTTTCTCAAATTTCGTCTATTAACTATTCATCATACTGGGACTTCAAAATCAAAATAAAAAAGGGGGGTGCCGGTATTCGTTTACAAGCTGCGAGGGCTCAAACATACCCCCTTTGAGGTAATTCTCAACACTTCCGGTTTGCTGCCTTGCAGCGTGGACTATATTAATAATTAGGCCTAATAACACTCAGAATTTTATTGATTGTGCGAAATGAGGCTATACACATTTAGAGTTGGACAAGAGTACCACTTTCAAAAGGCTTTTGGTACGAAAACGCATATGTTGAGGAAGCACTACCCTAACTTCGTTACCATGGTTACAATAATTTCAATGAAAAAATGAGTATTGGCTTTGTACTTTCCTTTATATCTTTTTTTCTGAACATAGAAAATTGTCCATTTTTTTTGTGTAGGCAGCCTATTGTTTTTAGAGTCAAATAAGCGAAAAAAAGAGGGGGTTGCCGGTATTCGCTTAGAAGCTATGGCATCATTTTCTGTTCCCAGGCGGGCAGGCCCGTTTTCTCTTTCCAGGAAAAAAACATCGTAAATCGTACAGATGTAATTAAAGTTAGTTATTACATGGTATTATGATTGTTAAATTATGATGAAGCTTGGAAAAATATTCAGATAAAAGCTGCTAATCAAATAAATATACCTACCTGAGGCAAGTTTGGTGTTTACATCAAAAATTGGTCGGCCGCTACCAGCACCGGCGGCACGATGCGATTTGTTTGTGGTGCACACAGTTATCTCTCCACATTCCTGATCGCCGCACATGATATACAAAAAACTACCCAACCCGGAGATAGTCTGTTTGATAGCTGAAGAGCTTTTCCACATGCACTGCAATCACTATCTAGGGCTTTGGCCAGCACATCTAACTCGATCACTCGTCTGCCTCGAAAGTTGCAGCTGCAGGCTTCGATGCATTTCTTTTTTGTGCTAACGCCTCCATCACCTTCCACATTACAACACTTCCTTTTCCAAATATTTTTTAACTCCTCTCGTCTTCCCTTTTCTTTTAAACTTACAAAAAAAACCTCTTTTATCTCTCGACTTGGTGCCGACGCCGACAGTAGCCATCTTGAAAGATTGCGTGACTAGTGTTGCAATGTTATGCGCAGTAGAGATGCGCAATGCAATTCAGAGGAATGACCTTAAGCAGCAAAGCTTGATTAATATACTCAGATGGACAATGAATTTGAACTTGGGTGAGAAAAAAGTAAAAACAAAGAAATGACACATAGAAGTCTCGTTTTGATAGTTTTTTCTTGTTTTGTTTTTTCAACATTCCAGACTTCAGGTCACTGTTTTCTTTTTTTTTCCTTCAACTTGTCATGTGCTTAAAACATGGTTTGAGTTATCAAGGTCATAATAATAATTGTATATAGAAATGATCTAAACAAAAATTACTTTAACTTAAAGGGAGGTTAGAGTTACCAAGGGTAAAATTACAGTAAATGTATGAAAGGTCCTTCTTTCGTTCTCCTAACCCCTAACCTCTCTTAGCATAATCTACGAAACACAGGACACTGGACACTGAGTATTATGAAAAGTCTGTCCGCCCATACCTTAAGTGCCGGACATGGAGACACCACTTTTATTTGACTGGTTACGAGATAACAGCAATCAGGTATATAAGGTGCAACAATCTTGGACAAAAAGTGTTAAGAATTTTACACTTTGTTGTACACGGGGGACACACCCAGTGAATGTAGCCTCGGGGTGGCCCCTCCCTCCACCCCTCCCTGATCAATGTTGTTACGTCCCGACCAGAAATGTTGCTATGACCCTTCAACATTGTTTTTTGGGGGGGAGGGGGAAGTATCTTGACTAGACCATTCTTTGGAGTGAAGTATTCTAAAATGAAACATAGGAGGTGTATTTTTCTTAACATTTTTGTCCAAGATTGAAGGCATCTCGTCGGCTTGTTTTGGAAACTTACTGTTGCGAATGGTGATAGCTGTTTATACGAATGTATTAACTCTCCATTTTGTCTGGATTTCTTCACTCAATTAGGATAGATGAATATTCTCGCACAGCATTACCTTCAAATGAACTTCAAGTTTACACTTGGTAAGATTTGAACTTTTACTCCTGGTATCTTGATGCAGTAACTGTATTTACGTATGGTCTGTAAATAAATAAGTAAATTCCGTTTTCCTTTGTATCTGTTAGGTTATCAGGGGCACCCAATGTCAATTTTCAGAAAATATCTGTTTGGAAGACGATTTGAGATCTAGAATTTTCAGAATATTTGTTATAAAATTTCTTTCTTGCCTGCCTCTCCTAGGATTTTCGAACATCTAAAAAATGGTATAATTGCCCATTTTCAACGGATTTTTTCTACCTAAAAAGGTCACCTAGAATTTTCGGGAGCCTTTTATCTGGCTGAAATTTTCAAAAGGGTAAGTTTTGATCCCTATAATTTTCGGATCACTAGACTTTCAGCTAGGAAATTCGAACAGATGAAAAATTTTTAGGGGACAAAAATATGCCTATATCTACCATTTAAGTACTAAAATACGTTCAACAATGCTATGTTTAAGTGGTTTTGAACTAACGAAAAGTCTTTGATATTCTTACTGCCCTTGCCACCCTAAACATCTTTTGTGGCTTGTAACTGTACAGATGTTAAAAAAAATGGAATTTGTTTGTTACATACAAGGTATGGAAATGAAAAACTGGGAACCTGCCTTGAAAAACACAACTGCATTCAAAGATTTTTTTCTTTTTAGACAATTTTCCAAATCAAAATGAACACATTTCGTTTCATTTGTTTTTTCTCTTACTTGTAACGGCAAAACTTCCTTTCCGTCCTTCTCTTTCAAAGCAAAATAATCCTGTGAACATTTTAGAAACTGCTTTCTTTTTTGGGCAAAATAAATCAAGGAATACTTTTTGTGAAGAAGGCTAACCACACTTTTGTACTCTATAGATCATAAGCAACAACTAATCACAGTTTACAATCTATTAATTTTGGTCCTTTTTATAATAATGAGATGGCCTTTCATCACTGCTAAAAAACAATTGAGATAGAAAAAATCAATGCATACACCCCTTATAGTGATTGTTGGGAATCTTTTAATGACATTTTTCATTGTAGACTTTGGTTATTCTCCATTGCAGGAAAGATGCCACACTGAAAGAGCTGATGAGCCTTGTCAAGGAAGTTAATCCTGATTCAAGGCGTAAAGGCACGATGTTTGATTTTGCCATTGTATTTCCTGATGCTCGACGTGGTGGCTTCATTATGAAGGAAATTGGTTCCACTGCAGCAGGACGCAAAGGCACTGATGACAGTGTTACGCTAGAGTCAAAAAAGTTTCAAATAGGTGACTTCATTGATGTCGCTATTCAGCCACCTAGGTTGGGAAGACGGGATAGACCTTATTGATATGTCCAAGTAACACAAACGTTTTTTATTGTCATTTTGCTTTGATGCTAAGTAAAAAAGATTCAAATCTTCTTACATCATCAAAAGTAACATCCCTCATTCTGGTTTGAAAAACAGTCTTCCAATGTGGACAGATTAGCCTTATTTATTGTATCATTTTAGGAGTCATTTTTTGTGAAGCAATTATGGTGGTCAAAGATTCACATTGGTAGATGGTATTTTTTTGGATGAGTTCAGTTGGACTGATATTAAAATGCAGTCTGTTGTCAAGAAGTACATGTATGTTTTTATCAACCATTTTTGGATGAAAAAAGTTAAACCCCAGATTGTCTAATGAACATAATACTTCTTTATTATTTTTGATTGTGTCATAATTATGGAGTGTGATTTCAACAAAATATTGCACAAAAAAATACCTCAATCTGAAAAAGGATAGTATAAAGAAGTAGCCTTACTTCGCTGTCCTCATTTTTCACAAATAAATGCCGAAAGTGTACAGTAGCTACAACTGTAGCTGTAAAAAAACAACTCTGAATATGCTTTCAGAGCCATAAGGAAATCATGTCTACACTCCACAATTGTGAATGGTTGTTTCCAAACCAAAGAGCTGGAAATTGGGATTGACCTTGATCACTGAATGTGCTTAATCCTGTTCTCATTTCATTAACAACGTGCACATATACCCTTCATGTTGTGTGACATATTTTCTTTTCAAATAAAAACTTAAATGTGCAAGTTAATTTGCCTAGAGTTATTTTGACAATCTGGCTGAACTTTTCATCTTTTCATCATCCCAGCTATAGAACCAGTCCTCTGTGCTGGAGACCAAGGTTTAGTGCCACCCCTGGAGATAGATTTGTTTCTTGTCTGCACTGAACTTTTCTGAGGAGGCAGCATGAAGCTTTGAACTGGAAGGCTAACATCAGGGTTGATTTTCTTGTCGTACACTTTAGCTGCGAATGAAGGAGGGAGTGAAGCTCAATTAAGTGCTCTGTGTTTCAACTTATTCTCCAGACACACAATCTTTCTGTACTTTTATCAGATTTGGACACCCATTTTCTAAAATACACTACAGATAGAAATTTGCTGAATGTTGAAAAATATTCAGCTTCCAATCATAGCAGGCATCCCTTAAGTAATGATCTCTTTTTGTAGTATAAAATTAGGTGATACAAAGGATAGGTCGACTGGGAAAAAATGTTAAGATAATGGAGGGGACCTCCAGGGTTTATTCTAGAGCGCGGCTTTGTGGATTTCTGCAATTTGGAAA
The DNA here is from genome assembly GCA_038088405.1 of Porites divaricata. Lineage (NCBI taxonomy): Eukaryota > Metazoa > Cnidaria > Anthozoa > Scleractinia > Poritidae > Porites > Porites divaricata. The sequence continues at coordinate 13,188,870 of JBBMOI010000013.1, forward strand.
AAATGTGGCATAAAATTTACTTGACTGCTTCAAATTGGATGCAAAAAAAATTATGAACCCAAGGATAAGTAATAAATTTTTCAAATAAAGTATTCAAAACCATCACTGATAACAACACTGATTTGACGGCTGCTCTATAAACTTACTTTGAACTTTTACAGCCTCTTACTGGCTCAATTGCCTTTCTCTTCTTTATTATTTTGAGTCATTATTTCACCAGACAAATATCCGGGATTCTGCAGTAATTCAAGCCCAGACTTTTTCAGTTTCTCATAATGTTGCAAAATGGCAGCAAAGCGTCAATAAACATTTGTTTTCTCATGGAACAGTCTGTACCAATAAGTTCAAATACCTCTTTGGGGGACCCCCTTTCTTAAAAAAGGGCCCCCTAAAATTACAGAAGGGGGCCCATTTGACCCTCATTGGCCAATTTCTAGAATAAACCCTGGACCTCTACCAGGAAAGTTACTGTTTTTATTGACAAACTATGTCAAACTATTATTAGTAACACCAGAAGTTTGTATTCCTCTTCTTTTTTATAACAGCACATCTGGCCAAAAAGTGGTAATTTCAGTAATAATTAAATAAAATTTATTTAACTACCGCAGAAAAAGATCAATTGACCTAGGATAATAATTATTATTGCACTGTTATTGGGATAACAAGCAGTGCCTCTCGTTTAGCATTGTTGTTTCTAACCTCCAAGGTCTAACCCAGGGTTAGTGCAAAATTTAAATTCAGATATGAAAGTTTAAAAAGCAAATTCAAATTAATTCATTTTGTCTACAATTTCTGATCTAAAAAGAATAGAAAAAGTTATTTGAGAAAATACTCATGAACAAACAAAAAAAAGAACCCTGGACCCAGTTGTTTAAAGGCCAATTAGTGCTAACCCAGGATTAAATTTTAACCCGAGTTTCCTATTCTTTTGTTCAAAAGCATTTTCTCGGATAATTTTCTCTGTTGTATTTAGAGCTTTCAATCATCAGATTGTAGACAAAAAGAATTAAAACTGAAATTCTTTTTAAGCTTGGAAATCTGAATTCAAATCTCGGCATAACCCTGGGTTATCTTAACCCGGCTTTGAACAACTCGTCCCTGGTCCCAGAAGCCTCCCAGAAGATTAGAGATTTACTTCTACATCTTTTAAATTCAAAATCCACTTACACATTAACTCGGGATATAATTCTGATACACTGTTCAATAGTGGCTCAAATGTGTAATACTCCTTTCCAGTCAAGCTGTCAGCCTTTTCTGTGGTTGTACAGGAAACAATAAAAAAGGGAAAAAACTGTAGACTGAAGGTCACTGAAGTTGAGGATGCCAGCAACAGGTCAATTTCCAGATATCTAAAACCAGTAACAGCTTATTCAAACTTCTCAAAACAAACTTACTTAATACTTTTAGGAGGATGTAATTTGCCTTCCCCTGAAGATATTCCGATGCATATTGATCAGGTGGCCTCTCAGAGAGTATTTTTAACGAGCCGTTTTCTTCTGCGATGTCTATCACAACTGAAAAAAGCAAACAATAAATAAATAAAAGGTGTGCTTTCGTGTTATAAGTAGGCTTACTAGCTTGTACAAAATTTCTTTGTTAAAGATTGTTCAGTAAAATGCTTGCCTTCAATACGTAAACGGGATTTTAAAATACGGGAAAAAATAGCAGATTCTGAAGTTTTAATAAAGCTTAAGTTTACTTAATCAAGTGATGAATTTTGCAAGCAACCTCACCTTTTTCCTCGCATCCGCATCGAAGCTTGATGTTTTCATACAAAATAATCGTTGGACAAAGCAAGTTGAAAAAGAGTTTCTGGTCATCTGCAAATCAAAGACCAATAGCAGGGAATTAAAGAGGAAGAAGGGCAAAACCAAATCGGTATTTGTAGTCTTGCTCTAACTTTATATAAGGACTTAAGCCTAAGCTCACTAATTCAAAGCCAAACTCGAGCTATGCTTACCTCCAAAGTGAATAGTTATAAAGGACATTTCATCTCTTTCAAAATTCTCTTGTCTTATACATTCAATTGCTGTTGTAGTATTTTTACAGATGAAAAATAATAGCTCTTAAAAAAATAAGCTTCTCTTTCAGGGGAAGATCTCTCGCCGTTTCCAAAAAAATACCATAAGCTTTGTAGATTTGTAAAGAATACTGTCAAAAAAATACAGTAGCCCAGCTTTTCCCGCCATTCAGCTTACCGGCCCCCATTTAACAAATATTGCAATGACGTCATAAAGAAACTGCGTAAACCTTTCGCCCTCTACTCCTGTGTCCGCCAGATGATATTAAATCAGACACTCAAAATGCATGGCAAAATTGAATTATTCATCTTACGTTGTATTAACGCCAGTTTATTTAGCCTGTTCCAGGCTTTAGGATAGTCCACCTCGCTGTTTTTCCCTATCACATCACTTGCGCCTTCCCTACAATCTAGAGCTACAGTTTACTGCAATCAAATCTATGTGGAACATCCGTTTCCCCAACCCTTTCCCCTTCCGCGTGTCCCAAGTATACCCTGGCTGAGGTAACAGTAAGAAACAGGAAGTGTATTAAAAATTTCGTTGATGCGTGATGTGTGGGGGGGGGGGGGGGACAGGGGGGGCGGGAGCCCAGGAGAACAGGGGGCGGGAGGGGTACGGGAGGCGGGAGAAGAAAGGGCGGTAGGCGGGATCTCTACGATGGCGGGAAGTGGGAGAGAAATTCAAAAAGTCAAGCTTTTTTTTTGTTACTGCTTACTTCCAGTCAAAGAAACGAACCCAACAACGTTTCTTGACTTCCATTTAACGTTTTCCGAGGCTTAAAGCAAAATTTTATACACGAGAAAAGTCAAAAAACGAAAATTCGTGCTCGGGATGAAAAAAAAAAAACGGCATTACTTCCTGTGAAATTGGAAACCTTTCCAAGTCGCTTACATCATAGGACATGAATGAGATAGCATGATATATGTACACGTGTGTCGACTGTGTCAGTCGTGTCAGTGTCTCGTCTGTCTCGCTAGCCGTCGAAATTCTCCGTAAGAACGACAAAGCGAGTCAGGTCAAATGTCGTTAAAGACCATTTTGACCGGTCTTAGTATTTTTCGGTTTGGTGGGGAAAAATCCTTCCATGGAAGACCTTCCTTGGAGCTCGCTCCTTACGACTGTAGCTCACAAAACACTGTCAGTGAAGATTTTGCCGCGTGGTGTAAACTTGTGTCGAAGGAATTGCGCTTCAATTATTTGATTGCGCTGGAAAGTGCGGAGTGGTTCGATTTCAAAAGTAGGTTGAGTTTGATCGTCCGGGTGAACGTAGTCCTGAATAGGACTGTTGTTGTTGACAGTGACTGACGTTTCGACAACCTTAGACTGCGCGCAGACGAAGTTAAACTCTGGTTAACTCCGTCTGCGAAACAGCGCCGAAATCCTTGTTCTGGACATCCAGCTGTGTACCCAGATTTGAGTACGCGCCACGATTGGCCAGTTAAAAAAGGCCTTTGTTTTGTTTGTCGTGATCGCCCATCAGGTTGAAAGGAAATTCGAAACGCACTTCCGGTAATTCGTTGAGTCCGTTGGGGATCCAGAACAAGGATCTCTGCGCTGCTTCGCAGACGGTACTGATCAGAGTTTAGTTATCGTCTGCGCGCAGGCTACGACAACCTGTGCGGTAGTCATCTTCAGAGTCAAAGTGAGTTGTATCACGTTAGTTGATGGTATTATACTCTGGTTATTGATCTGATTGGTCAATTACGTCACGATGTTATTGGCTATGAAGACTCGTAATCAGTAATTGGTGCATCCTCGGAGACCCAGGGGCAGATAGTAGGGGCGAGGGAAAGTCTAAGCGGGCGGAAAATAATGGCACGAAGAAAAGTAAAGAACGGCGAGAAGAGCCCCTGGGGACAATGTGTTTTCTGGCACCAATCAGAAGCTAGAACGGCGGGGACCGTTTGGAACTGGTCTGGTAAGGCATTGTCCCCAGGGGCTCTTCTCGCCGTTCTTTACTTTTCTTCGTGCCGTTATTTTCCGCCCATTTAGACTTTCCCTCGCCCCTACTATCTGCTCCTGGGTCTCCGAGGATATAATTGGTGCGTTTCGATCCGTCTATTGTCACAGTTAAACAGTCGTCTGTTGTTAGTCAAATGTCAGTTCTCCAGTCGTTCTCTCGTAGTTAGTTCTGCTTGATCTCGTCAATAAGTTGTTTGTACGGCGCTGGTAACTGTTGGGTACGATTCAGTGGAGTTTGTTCTAAGTTAGTAAACCAGCTTTCTAAAGTAAGACGTTGATAGTAGTCTGAGTACCAGTCAATTTGATGTTTCGTCTGTAAATGATGCTCAGCAATGTGATTGTTGACGTCACCATTCCTCGTCACTTTTTTGTGTTCGGTCAGTCGCGTGCTAAGGTTTCTGCCGGTTTCACCAATGTAATAAGCCTGGCAGTCGCAGCATTTGATCTTGTATACTGCTCCCTGTTTGTTCTCCGGTTTGTTTTTGTCCTTGACCTTAGTAAGCAGACGTCGTAAGGTGTTTATGGGTTTGTGTGCAACACGTATATTGTAATAATATAGGTGCCTCTGATGTACGGTAAAGTCGCTGTCGTAACAGGGCCAGAGTTGACGTTCGTCTGAGTGTTCGAATTACAACACAATTTTTTACAAAACATTTTTTTATTTTAAACAAGACCAAAGCACTCCTAATAGAATCTGAATAGGGAGTCAAACAGCGTCATTTACACGATAACGGGAGAAACACAATAAAGGGCGGGAGTCGGGAGACAAAGGGACAAAAAGGTACGGGAGGCGGGAGAACGGGGTACGGGAGGCGGGAGATTGTGACCCCCCTGTCTCCCCCCCCCCCCCCCCCACTGAAGTGCTCTGTTTTGCACTGCTTGGAAAGCTCTTGCAGGCTACTTCTTTTGACTGTACTGCAACTGAAACCGCGGAAATCAGCCCAAAGGAATACTTTTTCTTTTTTTCTAGCAGCAAGCTGAACGGATTTTTAAAAGAACGAAAGTTCCTGTTCGCCACCTGGAAAAGTTACAATTAGTTAATTGAAGAGGTTTAGTTCTACTGTGTTGATGCGTCGATCGTCGTTCCCAAAATGTACACCTGGCCAGGATAAAAGAAAATAAAACTGTGTCTAATAAAGGATTAAAAGGGACCTGAGGGGTATTTTCTCTTTACATGTTTTGTCGTTGTCACACTTGAGTTTTGAAAGTCTTTGTCCTGTCGTTCACGTCCTCCCCAAAACGTGAAATCAGGTATATTTTCACGTCGTAGTCGTGCAGTGACGGCGAAGAAATGTACAAATAAAGCGTGTTGCGTTGTTGTTTTGCCACTGGCTAATTTAAGCCTGGTTTTCATATCTCGGGAAAATCCCAGACGATCGGGGATTTTACTTTTTGCGGACCATCCCAGATTTTGCCGATTTTTTGGATAATCTGTCCTAGATTCTCAAGAGACGACATGTTTATTTGTGATGGGGGACTGGAGCCCAGAAATTTAGGGGATTGGCGATGAGCGAAATCCATAGCCGACGTCCCCGACGGTACAAATTTGAGTTTTCATTTGTCGGGAATGATCGCCGACCATCGCATAAATCTGGGACGCGTCGGGAAAATAGAAACGCTCCCGATTCTCCCGATTTGTCCCCGTTCATCCGAGACGATCGGGGATATCTACGATTTCGAGTTTTCATTAGTCGGCAAAATCTGGGACAGTCGGGAAACAGTAAAATCCCCGATCGTCGGGGATTTTCCCGACATATGAAAACCAGGCTTAAGCCTATTGCTGTTTTGTCGTTCTCGTTGACGTGGCCGTTGTCGCTGTTTAAGCTCCCTAATGTTTCCTGGTGCTAACATGAATGTCTTTAAGAACTAGGGAATGCCGCGGATTCCGGACAACAGGAAATTATGGGATCCGCAAAATTTTGCTCGTGGGATCCGATATCCTGGGCTTTGGAATCCGGAATACAGTTTAAGGAATAAGAAGTCCCACTAGCGATTGAAATCTAGAATCCCTGTTCCACTGGCAAAGACTGGAATCCAGCAACTAGAACCGGAATCCACGACCCGGAATCCAGAAGCCGATAATGTCTTCGATGATAAAAAAAAAAAACAATTCCTTTTTACCAGAAACCCATAAGGGGTTGAAACGTGTAACTCGCGTTCAATGCTCGTGAATATTCATTTTGACCATAAATGATTAAACAATTTCAAAAATTACTCAGTACAACTTTTCTTAAGCTTAATCATTCGCAGAATGGAAGAAAAAGAAAACCTTTACCCCATCAATTAGCTAACGATGAGGGATAGTTTGCTTTTTGAGGGGATCGAGTGGGGTTGCCAGGGGAGTAGCCAGATTTTCGAGTTGTTGTAGGCCCGGCTAATTTTCATTTCCACATATCCTGTAAATTGTACGCCTTGACCTCACCAACACTTTGAGCTCTTAAGCTTTATATCTCGCCCCAACAACGCATCAAACCAAAACTTTGTAGGCACGGGCCTAAAGTTGTATGTGCTGGCTACGCCCCTGGTTGCAAAAAGAATTTCGGCTTTGTTTTCCCAAAAGAAAAATACTAGTACTATAAATACTGGCCCTTAAAATAATTGCCAGTAACCCCCTCCCCTTTCAGAAAAGCTTAGGTCTATCCCAATCCAGCGTCAGCCTTGCAAACTAAATTTGATCAGTGGCTAATGGGATTATAACTGGAACTTATCTTAAATATATTTCACATCTAATAATGCACATCATCCGTAACATAACAAAGATCGTGGGCAACGCGCACGAAACCACAATCATCGTCGTACAATTACAGAATGTGGCAGTTTGTGTAAAAGCATTTAACTATATTTGATATGCCCTACATGCCCAATGGTTAACGAGATTGAAACTGGAACTGTTTGTTACATAACATCCAACAAAACATATATTATAATCTTCTATACGAAGCTCTATGTTTTACTTCGGCTCAACTAAACCATGTCTATTATCATTGTAATCATTCAATGAAAAAAAGCAATCTCTTGCACAATGAAACTTAGTACTGTAAAATCTTTAAGAAATATTTTTCCTGTTTTAGGCCAATTTCAGAGCCCAACATTTGGAATATATGAGTTATATGAGGTGTTAAAAGAGACATTCTGGTTTTCCTGCTCCTAGCACAAAAGCCTAGATTGCCCTGAAGAAGAAAATGATTTAGGGCTGTTTCAAACGTCGTGCTACTGCCGTGCTAAGCTGGCTCGACTGTAGCTCGACTGCAGCACGACACTAGCACGACTTGGTTTCAGACGTCGAATTTAATTCAGTCAAATAGAACGGCTGTTGCCGAAAACAAAACACAATAATAAAGAAACGGCTCAGCAAACTTTTAAATGTATTCCAATGCATTTGTAATTTATGAATTGAGTTCGGCACGGCGATAGCACGACGTTTGAAACCAAGTCGAGTTACTGCCGTGTAGCACGGCAAGGCTTGCCGTGCTACACGGCAATAGTACGACTTGGTTTCAAACGTCGCGCTAGTGCCGTGCTAAAGTCGAATTTAATTCGATCAATTGAGTTCGGCACGGCAGTAGCACGACGTTTGAAACGGGCCTAGTCCCAGAATGTTAACCTAGCTGTCATTTTTTTTGCCCAAAAAATATAATTTTTCTCAATTTTTTTTATGTTACATGATGAACAGGAACTCGGCGAAACGGAGTTGGGGATTTAAGAGCTGTAACCATCCGATACCCGGGGCCGAGGAGCAATCAGCCTAAGAAGCTAACGTATTTCTCAGTGGAACTTACATTTGTACCTTTCTCCTTATAAATAGTTCAATATGCATTTCAAGAATGGAATATCGGAGTATGTACTTTCCACAGGAAGTGGACTTTTTGCATTCTAGGGCAAATTTTCAGGCAGATCGTCTCTATAAGAGTAATCACACTTATCAAAGCAAATGTGGTGGCGTCAAGGTATATAAAAAGGGAAGAGGCCTTGCTTCCGGTTGCTGTCCGTCACTCAAAAACCCCAGACCTAAATTTAAACTTTATACGTGGCAACGAAAACGTCACGCATTCCGCGCAATTTGAACTTTCTGGGCGAAACGGCTTTTTTGGAGGGATGTTACTAAAGCCTGGTTTCCATATGATCGTCCGGATCGTCCCAGCCGCCTCAAAAAATGTTCAGACGATCGGGACGATCATATGGAAACTACGGTGGCCCAGAAGGCTCAAACACAAACAAAAAAGAAACCGCAAATAAAAAAAAAGAAAACGCAAATGAAAAATGGAAAACGCAAATGAAAAAAAAGAAAACGCAAATACAAAAAATGAAAAACGCAAATAAAAAATTGAAAACGCAAATGAAAAAAGGAAAACGCAAATAAAAAATAGAGAACGCAAATAAAAAAAGAAAACCCAAATAAAAAGCAGAACACAAACAAAAAAGCAAAACGCAAATAAAAGAAAAACGGAAGTAAAGAGGAATGGCGAAGGGCCTGAGCTCCAGATTCCGTTTTCGCGCCATTTGTCGCCATTTGATCAGTTCCTCGCTAGCCGCCATGTTTTGTTGTAGTTGTGGCACAAAGTCTCTGGTGGAAAATGCTAAATACTGCTCAAATTGTGGCGTATTTCTTTCGAATCCCACAAACGAATCATCTCATAAGACCATAGGGTTCGAGGAATTTAAAAAAAGGAAAGACACGGAGCGATCGAGCCGATTTCAGCCGAAGAAAAAGCTCAAGGCCTCAAGTACAGTGAGCAAGACGAAGGCCAAGGAAACCGAAGTAGTTATTAATATAGGCTTCTTGAAGCTGGAGGCTTCAGGTAATCTGAAGAGGTGCCGCGGCAAGACCTTGCCAGTAAAAGTTAAACCAACAGCAAATGCGCAGTGTATATTAGACAAAGGTGTGACAAAGCACTCAAATCACGACAAAAAAATTCATGAAGGGCTGGAATACGTTTTGCTGTACCCTGATCACAGTGAAGTAGTTAACCTACCAGGCACAACGGAACAATTTATTTTGGAGAAGTACAGAGAGGATGTAGGGAAAGCCTACAATCGCATCACGCTCTTCATAGCTCAAATAAATGACTTTTTAATGGCCGATTTGCCAACCCTAGATGATGATATTGAGATTGATTTAGACGATGATGACACCGATCTGGAAACCAGCGTTTCCTTAAAGAAAACAACAGTACACGAGGTAGGTGGGCCCTCTGATGAAATAATGACCCGTGCAGCACCAAGTGGAATTTCAAATTCTCTCTTGTCAGTGAATACAGGAACAAGTGAAGACAAGGCTATAGTCATTGACAATCCAAGTCCCAATTACCCAAATACAGACACTGTTAAAATACTCAACCAGGTGGAATGCCCGACATGCTTCCTTTTGTTTCCAATAAGTGCAATTGCAGATCATGCTGACACATGCATTGATGTTTGGGTGGGAGACATAGGTGGTGATGCTGATTCACAAATAGATACTGCATTATCAATAGGAAAGGATGATTTTATGCCAGTCGTGAATGAGACGTTGTCTCTTAAAGAGGTTATACCTGCTTTATTGAGAAACATGTCTATTAATAAACCAGTTAGGTTGAACATAAGAAGGAAGCACATTTGGAAAGACTTCAAAGTAGCATACCAACAAGGGGTAGTAAGACCTGAAGATCATGTTAAGATTGTTTTCATTGGGGAACCTGCCATCGATGATGGGGGGCCTAGACGAGAGTTCTTCTCAGGTATGTCACTTTTTTCCCTTTAAGACTCTTTTTTTTGTACTGTTGCTATTAAAAAAATTAACATGGTGAATTCTGATTCTGGACCTTGAAATTAGTTATTTACAAAATAATTGTACTCTTAAAGGTATTTGTGTTGACACATGCTTGGTGATCATCTGTTGGGTCTGTTATGTTTCTAATAGGTACACTACTGTGAATAAGATTCTATAAACAACACAGTTGTCTACTTTAACATGTCATAGTGAGTTATTAATTTAAAGCTCTGTATTAATAGTTTGTTAGTATATTACATTAACAGTTAATTCATTGACATGAAGGAAACTTATGCCTGAAAAAGTGTGTGTATATTTTTTCTTTAATCTTTTTTAGAAATTCTGGATTATGTTGAGAGGAATTTATTTCACATGGGAAAACCTACAGATTCCATGGTGGCATTAAATGACAAGGACTACTTTTTGGCAGGCATCGTAATGGTCATGTCAATTCTTCAAGGTGGGCCTTCACCTGCATTTCTTCACCCCAGTGTGTTTGCTTACCTGAGCAATGGCTCACTATCACCTGATGATAATGTCAATGAATACAAGACTATAGCACTGAAGGTAAAGTTTCCCTTTCTTTTGTTGCTTGCTTCTCTCTCTCTGTTTTTGAAATATGAAGGAATTTTCATCAGTTCCTTAAATGCTTCACGAGTTATTTGTTTTCAAATAAACATAACATTTGCATAGACTCAATACCATAGTTTGAAGAATGATATCTCTTGTTCTATATACTTACTTATATACTAGAGTTGTAGTAATAAAAATTAAATGGTCAGAGAAAATTGATATTTTGACTTACAATAAATGATATAGGAAAGAAACCCTTGGATTATAATATTAGGGAAAACATGGAATTCTCGACACCGGTAACAAAAGCCTAGTGAGATAAAGCCTGGTGGCAAGCAGTAGTGGTATTGGATAACACCACAAGTTTACACACCTAAGTGTGAACTGCATGTATTTCTATGTAAGAATGACGAGATCAGTGTTTCATGAGAAAATTATAGCAAGGTCTTTTTAGGCTGGGGAAAATGGCTTGATGGGATGTTTAAAGGCCACTAAGTATATGTGACTTAAATAACATCATCTCCACCCAAGGAAACTTAAAATCTAAGGAAAAGTAACAAAACTGAATGTGATCTTTGAGGCAACCATTTACTGTGGCAATAGGATAATCTCCTTCAAGCAAAGTTTCTGGTGTCTTCTTCAATACAACCATGAGAATTTACAAGGTACAATCTGCTGTAGTTAAACTTGTTGACAGATAGAGATCCCCTTCCCAATTAAAATGATACTGAATTTTACTCTGGTGAAATGATTTGCCAACATGTCACCAATACTTTATGGCCAATGGTGCAAGTCTTCACTCAATTGCTTTTCACCTTTTTTTATTTTTTAATGTTTGGTTATCAAAGATCCACTCAGTAAAAGATGACAAAGAGCTACATGAGGTGCTTCTTCAGGATGATGTACTTGAAGTATTGGAACAAATTGGTTATAAAGGGGTTCCTCAAAAAGAAACACAACTGTCCTCTAAAGGCATCATAGAGTGAGTGTCTGATATGTCACTTACATTACTTTTTTAATTGTTAATTAAAGTCAATTCATAACTTTGCATTCTCTGGGAATTAAGTATGTACATGTACAGTAACAAAAATCATTTACAGTCAACTCTTGCAAAGCTAAAGCAGTTAAGGTGGAATATTAATCCTGAGTTTTATTGATGAACATAGATCCTGGCTGAGTTTCACATAAAATTGTTTTGTTCTTGGAAATAAGACAAGCAGCACCCTATATTCAGCTCAGAGATACCCTTTTCAATCTTAAAGTTGGTCAAAGGCACATTTTACCCTTCTTCTGTGCTTGTTTAACAAGACAGACTTGACTACTGTATTGCTGGCTGAAAGTAATAGTGACTGTAGTAGTAGTAACTTCATTAAAGTGTCAGTTGTCCTAGCATTTACACGCTACTTGTCTGATTATTATTGAGGACATATTGAGGAAAAGTGTGACTAGAAGGGTACTTAAAACTTAAATTGATCTTCTATTTAACTTTCATCAGGTCAATTTGCATAAAGAGCCAGTTGGCACATATCATGCCACAGCTTATGCAACTACAAGAAGGCCTTAGTAGCTGTGGTGTGATAACATCTGTTCAAGAGAAACCTCATTTGTGGGAAAATGTTTTCAGCTTCTCCAAATGTTCAGAAGATTTGACAGCAGAAGAGTTCATGGACCAACTGGTGGCCAACTTCAGCATTTCACAAGTTCAAAAAGAGAAGGAAATTGATGTGTACAAATTTTTCTGTGACTTCCTTCAAGCAATAGATCAAGGAAGAGGAGGTATGTTTCTAAAATATCTCATGCCTGTGTTCTCAACCAATAATTCTAAATGGGTAGTGTGCCATTGGATGTAATTTATTATATGCTTTAGGCCATCCCCATAAAATGTTCCTCCAATGTCAGTTCCGTCTATTGATTTTTGCTAAAGAATGAATTATGACTAACACTGGCTCATTTTCTTACTTTTTGGTACATTAAAGTGCTCAGTTAAGTTTAATGTGTTTTCATCATTCTGTGAAAGAGAGTTTAAAGTACCTGCCTCCCCGGAGTAAATTAAAGGTTGTGTAAATGTTACAAAAATTAATGATAACAGCTTTAGTGATTTTCGAGCTACACTTTAAGAAACTGCAATTATATTGTTGATGTTGCCTTTTTTTCCTTTTAGGTGGTATCATGGTTCAAGAAATTATGAAGTGGATATCTGGCACCAAAACTGCACCCCTTTTAGGTTTCCAAGAACAATTGAGCATTGCATTTGTGCATGGATGCCCTAATAACTGTAGATGCCGTCCCACAGCCTCAACATGTGATCTTTCAATGAAACTCCCAGTTCACATTAACAGTTTAAGTGAAATGATGGAGATGATGACATCAGCCATTAAGGACTGTGTTGGTTTTGGAAGAGTATAACCAGGAGATGAAGACTTCATCAAAAGATGATTTTTAACCTATGAATTTGTTTGCCCTTTGCACGTAACTTCTAAGGAGATATCAGCCATGAAAAACAATTTATTTTTTTTGCCTGAAAAAATAGCAGTGTAGAGTATCAACAGTATTTTTTGGGGGTTTAGGTTTTATTGTGCTATGTCATATTCTTAGATTGATTTTGGGTAGTTTCATGAAGGCAGTAAGCCACATGGTGCTTGCCAGTGAATCGTAATGACAAAAGATTCACCAAGAACCCTCTTAGGTATGATGGGTGGTAATTCATGATGATGACAAAAGCGTTTATGTTTGTAACATTATACTCAGTTTCTGTCAAAACGACATCCCCCATATTGTCCTCACATCCATATTTTGCTACCTTGAATTGAATAGGATAGGACAAGACATACTCTCAAATGTATCCAAACATTACACCTTACAAGAAAGTGCATTTCTACTTTGAAACATCAGAAGCAGTATATAAATCTTCATTCATGGGACTGTTGTCACTTTTGACATCATCGAATAAGGTTTTCCCCTGATCCCAATATTTTGAGCAAGTAAAGGTGAAGTTGTACTTGCCTTACTAGGTTCAAACTAAAGCCCTTATAATGAAATGTGCTGGACAGTACTTAATCAAACTAATATTAACCTTATATCTAATGTTGTCCCAGTACATTTGATTTAAGATTATGCTTTGTAAGTTCAGATTGGTGGCAAATTTTGTTGACATGGGCTGACACTTTGACTTTGGTTTAACTCCTGTTGAATCCTGTTTACATTGAAACTTGTTGAGATCGTAAAGAAGGTAGTTGCAAGTGATACAAATAATTCACTTCTATTTCACCTTTCTACTTTGGTTCAAAGTTTGTAAGCTGGTAATTAGCCCATGTTGTTTTTAAAGGTGGATATTTAGCAATCTCTAGCAGTTCACCACCCAGAAGATAAGCGCAAACTAGGGATCCCAGAATACCTTAGAGAGGAAAGGTATATTGGTTATAGGAAGTCAACCATGTGTAGAGTGAATTTTACTCATTTTAAAACACTTTTCAAGTTGGAGTGGCAGTTACTGTTATTATGCACACTTGATTAGCGAATTGCTTTGTGCCACTTGTTCCTTATTGCAAAAAAGTATTTTTTATAACAACTTGGTTTGTAATGCCACTGGCTCCCTTCTTTTAAGATGATTCATGGACATTTACAAAACACTTTTCACTTTGTTTCACTTTTTGTTTATAGTAATTAGTCAGTGGTTGGCAGTTAATTTAAACAAATACTGTAAAAGCCCATACATAAGATTTCACCATGTTATTTCACCAACTTAGCAAGGTCAACATATACCGTACTTCATACCTTCTTGATAATTAGCCATAGTATACTATACAGGTTTTGAATAAAATCTTACATGTGTTTTTTTTTTGGAAGAGGAATAGGTGCTTCTAAGACAGTGTGTGATAATTATTTGTTCCAACTACCAGTTCAGTTTGGGTGTGGTCCTTTCCTTATTTATAATAACAATAATATTGTTATTATTATGATACATACAAGGAAAGGACATCACCCAAACGGAACAGGTTGTTGGATATATAATTAAACATTTAGTTACTGATGGTGTATGTTTTCAGCGTGCAAAGAAAGTATTGTCCGATATTTCCTGGGACTAGTGGATTTTGCTATCAGGCTACTTAATTCTGTTCTTCACTTGCCTGATGGGCAAGCGAAGTATCTTGAGGAATTCAATTTACAGAAGAACTGACGTGACATCAATTCTGCTCGTCAAAAAATTTGGGGGGCTAGTTGACATGACATTTGTGCTAGTAAATGCTAGCTATGAGCTTGCCCGAATGGCAAGCTGTAAAAATGACTTTCTTTGCACCCTGGTTTTACAACACTACAATTTGACAAATGTTCTAGATTCTCACCCTCTTCATGTCCTTTCCTGCTTTTTTTTTCTTTTCAATAAGAATCTGCTGGGCTCTTATATGTGGGTTTTAACTGTAGTCTGTTCAAGTTCAAGTTATAATAGAATAGCAGATATGGCTATATGAGTGAGAAAGGTTTTGTAGAAGTACAGTTATTTTCACTGATCAGTAAAGGATGTGCCATAAATATATATTTATATATGACTTGCTGTCCAGTGGCATCGTTAATTCAGATTAATATCCAATTCTTCTGTCAACCCAACTAGCACATGCCAGTCCAAAGATAATTTATAATTACCTTATCTATTTCCAATGACCACAAGTTTCTGAAATAAGTCATATGCTTCGTCAGGAGCATTTGGGTAGAAAAAGTGTTCACTTTCCATAACAAAATGAAAATAGTCTTGGTATAATCTGGCATCATCACTTAAAGGGTCATCATCTTCAAGATGTGACTCCATCTCACCAATCTTCTCTCTTGACAAAGGGACCTTGCATTCTTCTCCACCTGAACGCTGAGGTAAGTAGTAAAGCACATCTGGAACGCCTGGAACAGTCCCAAACCTTGATGGTCGAATCCTATGGGTATTCCAGTGAACTTTCACCTGGTCAAGGTCCTCTTGGAGCACCCCATGAAAGCAGAACCACAAACATTCCATGTGCAATGTGTTTCCTAGATCTAATAATCCTCTATTGACCATGTCTTTAAATAGATCAATCCACCATGAGGCCCGGCCATGCCTAAAAAATGACCACCAGCACTCAATACGCTGATTACTTGGTGAGGAGCCATATTTGTGAGCCTTCAAACCAGATAGTTCGTCATTGCCCTCTTGTCTGAAATAACTTTGCATAGCAGCCAAAGTTCCATTTTCAGTGCCACAATCTGTTCTCACAAGACGTGGACAACCAGCATTTAATTTTACACATTCAAGGAAGAATTTTGCAGGGACCTCAGGTCTGTTATTTGACCTTTCAACTTCCAACCAAAGGATTTTTCTACTGTACCCATCAATGGCTCCATGTATTGGTAAGCCAAATGGCTTGAGCTTGTCGTAACCTAAAATGAGTAAAATTAATTTCTTAAGAAGGGTATGAATTTCGGAGAGTCTTGAAAAAGGTTTCAGCAAAGGTTCTCTAAAGGGATAATTTTACTTCATTCATTTATTACTACTGATGTGGAGCAGTGCTGCTTTCTATTTAATTACAAACCCTACCTGTAAATAGAAATCAGCACTTGCTTCCACATCAGTGTTAATTAACAACCTAGTGAAATTATTATCCCTTTAACTTCCAAGGTCAAAACAAATTCTCCTTGCTGGTCTCTGCGGGGAGGAGTGAGAAAAAAAATTCCCTGGTGCTCATTTCTTAACTTTTACATTTAAAGTAATATTATATCGTAAGGATAAATTTAATACAGATCGTATACTTGGTCAATAAGGCATATTTAGAATAATAATATTATATGCTATGATGCGACTAAATTAACCATACCATCTACATGCCAGCAAAAATTGGGACCGTAACTGATGTATCTCCGCCGTGCCAACCTTCTGCGTCTTCTCTCTCTTGTTCCAGCTGGATTTAGCTCACGAAGAATATTGGCAACCCTTTCTCTTGGCACATGGATGTGATGATTCAATCTTAGCGAGTGCCACACTGCTCTGTAACCTCGAAGTTCGCCGGGGCCAGATATTTCCCTTTGCACGATGTCCCTAACTTCGTGATCGCTAACGTCTACGCCACGTCTGCTGAGACCGTAGTCACGAAGCCGTCGCTTTAAAGTTGAAAGACTCATTGTGACTCCATGTCGATTATTAAGGAAATCAACAATAACTTGGTTTTGAAATCCACGATGAAAATAGTGTTCAATTAATCGCCTTACTTCTCTGCTGTCCATTGCAACTGTATCAAAAACACTAAACATGGCGGCTTGCGAGACCTCCGCGTTTCCTGTTTACTTCCGTTTTGCTTTTTACTTCCGTTTTTCTTTTTTATTTAATTGCGTTTTGCTTTTTTATTTGCGTTTTGCTTTTTTGTTTGTGTTGTGCTTTTTTATTTGGGTTTTCTTTTTTTATTTGCGTTTTCCTTTTTTCATTTGCGTTTTCTATTTTTTATTTGCGTTTTTCTTTTTTGTATTTGCGTTTTCTTTTTTTCATTTGCGTTTTCCATTTTTCATTTGCGTTTTCTTTTTTTTATTTGCGGTTTCTTTTTTGTTTGTGTTTGAGCCTTCTGGGCCACCGTAGGAAACGCTACCCAGACGATTGCAAACGACCCGGACGACTGAGACGACCTCGATCGCTTGGATAGAGTTGAGTTCTATCCGGACGATCGGGACGATCATCTAAATTTTGAAGCGATCATATGGAAACGCTCTCAGACGACTGAGACGATCGAAGGCTATCCCAGAAGTCATCACTTTTATTCCAGTAATCGAGAATAAATTCAGCCTGGATGGCGCAAAAGCCGGAAAAATAATACACAAATGCTCGCATCGCGTATGTGGGTTATTTGAAATTAGAGAAAGTCCGTGACATCAAGTTTTCGAAGAGATACTATGTCTTCGGGGAACTCTTCTAGCTTCTCAATGCCGTAAAATCAAGAGAAAAAGTTGATACCAAGGTACGAGGTTCGCTTTACGAATAAAAATCATCCATTTATGTGGCTTTTTTGCAAAACAGGCCCAAAAATTCTATTGTCTGACCCAGAGAGATCGCTGACGACCCCGCGTCTCTTGCCTTTGAGGCGATCGAGACGATCATATGGAAACTACCAATCGCCCCAGTCGTCCGGATCATCTCGAAATATTTTTGAAACGACTGGGGCGATCGGGACGGGATGTTACTAAAACGAGGAACGGGGAGCGGGGAACGGGGAACGGGGAACGGAAGTAAAATAACCAGTAGTCAGCGGTAACCTCCATAAAATCCAATATGGCCGATGATCGGTGAAAGAGAACCGTAGAAACAAACTTGAAAAATGTCATTACCTCCGTATTCTTTCAAGCACCTCATGAGCATAATTAGTTCAAGTAAAATAGCGACGTTATTTACCTTTTTGCGTTGCGTTTTACTAAACAATTATCCTTAGGAAACAAAATATGCTCCAACAGCAGTTGACAGAAGCCAATCGGGACAAAAACTCTCAAAGCACATGTACAGCCTTATTTGGAACTCAAGCGAATCTATATTGAGTCTAGCCCACAAAGCAATGAACTACTTTTCCATGATAGATAAGATACATCAAAGTAGCCAGGTAGCTTGCGTGCAGACTTCTCCTATTTCCTTTGATAGAGATGTCTCCAGTCTGCTTTGAAAAATGTTATTGACCATGTCATCACATAATTACTAAGACTACTTTAACAATCTGGTTCTGCTTTTAATATTATTAGATCTACTACACTGCAAGCATTCACGATATTGAAGTGTTTCACTGATCCATGAAAATAAAATAATATCATTTTATTATTCTGTGATGAAACAATTTGTTTCAGGTCAGTTCACCCAGTATAGACCAGTATAATGATCCTAATGGAACCGAATTCACTCATTTTTCCTCACCCTAATTAGTAAACTTCAAAGTCGTACAGTGGCCATTTGTCTTTCTGCGAAATACCCCTGACGACCCTTTCCTGAATCAAAACCATTGGATTGCATTAAATACAAGATTCTCACTCACTGCAGATCCTCAATTAACCACCCCCCCCCCCCCCCCCGCTAAGAATGAGATCCCAAACTCTTCCTTTTCTTTTGAAGAAAAATGAAAATCATCTTAAAATAATCAAAGTACCTCTTCATGGGCACAAAACGTTTGGTGCAACTCATACCATACAATATCACTGTATCAAGTACTGTTCTCAAGGCAGGAGGGGATACTATAATGGCCTAAACAGAGAGGCTCCCCCCGAAAAGGTTACCTTTTTCAGGCTTCAGGTACATGAAAGGGAAGGGTCTTTTTTTATAGTTGAAGTATATGAAAGGGACATTTGTCATTTCAGTCAGCTGAAGGATCAAAATGAGATCAGTCACAGGTGCACTTTATGGATGTGAGAGACAAGAAAACCTGATTTAGTGATTTATTCATATTGTAAAGATGGTGTATTTACAGCACTCAAAAAGGGATGCAGCATTCAAAATTAGGTATGTGAAAGGGGTACCATTTGTCACAGCAGGGTATACAAAAGGGTACCTTTTCTGTCTAAAATGGTACATACAAAGAGTAAGGGGTTGGTCCCTGGGGCAGAGCCTCTTCGTATAAAACTTCAGTGAGAACCCCCCCCCCCCCTCCTCCCCTCTGGGTTACTGTTACTGTAGTCTGATTCTTCTCTTTAATTTCTTTGATACTGTGCTTCATTAAATGAATTTTTATTCATTTAAAAGCTTCCATCCCCTTTATTTAAAATCCCGATATGTTAAAAGAAATTATGCCCCCTGGAGGGGAAATGAAATTAGGGAAAATGGGTAGCAAGATCTGTTGCGTTATTTTACATGAAACATTGAGTAAGTGTAATGTGGCCACTATACACATACAGTTGCGCGTGTTTACTGGAAAACATATTGGCACTCCAATCTTTTGCCTCCCATCGCTTGTGTGAGACCTTGAACTCTTTATTTCCAAAACTACAGACAGCTTGCTTGAAGGCTTATCAACCACCTTCTAATAAGCTGCCAACCTCTGCAACATTGATGATATGATGCTTGATGGTAGGTGCACTGCAATGTTACTGAATTAAGCTAATATTTAAAGCAGCTTGACAATATTAACCCTTTAAGCCCCAGTATCCACATACAAATTCTCCAAACTGATCTGCATACATTTCCTTAAAGAATTGGTTGAGAGAATTTGTTCAAAGATCAAAGTATTTTCTCTTGGGTGATCATTTTATTGATTCTCATAACTTATCACTTTACAGTGTATGGATAATTGTAAGGAGAAGATTGATCTTGGACACTATTGGGACTTAAAGGGTTAACTGGTTTAAGTCACTGACACATTCAGTTTTTTTTTTTTCACACACTCAGTTTTACACTGAGCTTGAAATATTCTTCTCCACAGTAAAATAACCTTCATTAAAGAGAAGCGGAGCTCCCCTCTTCAAAAACATTAAAGGAGTCCCCCTAGAAAAAAAGAGGCATCCAGAGGGCTGAACAGAGGAAGTATACTTCCCATGCATATTTTAACAGCTAGCCTTTAGAAAGTACCTTCCAACCAAAGTACTTCCCCATGTACACTTGCAACACTTAATATTGCAGCTCAGTTGTGGTTCACTTTTATCCTAAGTTTGAATTTAATCTCTTTGTTTTGAATCCATAATCACAAAATTCATATTACCGTACCCCCAAACAAAGGGAAGCAAAATTTCAACCATGGTTATAATAAAATAAAACCACAGCATAGCCATTTGCTCTGAAACAACTAATATCCGAGTAGACGCAGCGAGAAAGTAAATTTCCATTTCGCAAACTACAGATTTCCATTTCGTTTCGCAAACTACAGTAAGCCTCTATGAGGTCCATGCATGTGGTCTTTGAATGTCTTGACAATTTCCTTGATTTTTCTTTGAGTTCGCGGCCCAGCCCATTATGAAAACACTTGGTGTTATTTTAGTGTGGGCCCACCGCGAACAGTGTGTGCATTTGGAAGTTTAACCCTCGATAACATACTTCAACATTTTATCCAAACTGCTTCTTCCTGCTGCTTTCAAATTATACCATTCTGCGCGTAGTTTCACATTTCAATCTGTCAGTTTTGGCCAATGAAACATTTTCGGTTAATCTTTGTTGTGAAATTGACAACATTATTTACATATTTTTGGCGCCGTACGAACATGTTTTGATCACGTTTTGTCTAAGTTTTAAGGTTTTTCGTGGGAACGTATTCTATTTTTAAACTCTGCATGTGTCAACATGGTGATGCAAATTCAAGTTCAAATTGGAGATACTAGAAAAGTTTTTTTTTTATGATTCCGCCAGAGAGTGTTGAGGATTTAAAAAAAAACTACATTGTGCATGATTTGCACTTACATGATTCGGAAGGTATGTTTTATGGATTTTGGTCTACTTTACGGAAACGATGAAGGAGAATATGTAGTGTTGAATGACGTTCGCATGGCAGACATTCGCCTCGCTTCGCTTGTTTACTTGCCTTGTTTACCTTAGCACATATTGCGTGCCTATTGCACATTTGCGACAAAATAAACAAGTTTGCATTACTCTATTTGGGGCCCCGCCCAAATAAAAAGAGCATTTAAGATGTCTGGTTGAAGAAGTGTGTGTCCCTTCACTTTTTTGCGTTCTACTGATAAAAAGGACAAGCTGGATCCAAAAGAAAATTTACATCACATTTTATGATGAATCTGTTTATTTGTTTCCCAAAATGGAGATATTGTCTTTTCATTGCATATCGTTCTCTTTAATATTATAACCTTTTGTTCGGAGATTAACTCAATAGCCGCGATTTTAATAAGTTTTGATTAATTTTGTGACTTATAATATCGGTGAAATAAAAAGTAAGAACAATAAGTAAGAACAATATTGAGACATTATTTTTTTTATACTGAAAGAAACAGACCAATTTCAGCGTCTAGCCACCGAAGGACAGCTAAAAACTGGAAAGTGCAGCAAAAAGCGCTACATTTTAGTTGGTCCTTTTGCGTTTTACGTTGGCTTACGCGTTTCAGATTAATTATTTTTTACTTTTTTATTGAGAAAGGCAGTTTACAAATTAATCGGCATTTTGAATAATCACAGTACTCATTTCATCCTCAGTTTATCCAAAGGGATTATCCCGTTTTGATCCAAAATGGAGATAAAAATGATAATTATACTCCGTCCCATTTCATTTTCGCCGCTGTCTCCTTATGGTCAAAACTTAAAAGTGCCATATTATCAAGTTTTAATTTATTTTGGCAATCACTCACTGATATTAAAAGAAAAAGAAACATTTATATTTAAGCAAAATGCCATTCTATCTGAAACAAAAAAAAAAAATCAGTAAATGCCACTTACAGACAACCACAAAACCTCGGCAGAACAACATTCATGCATTTCGGTTAGTTTGAGATTTCGGCTTAATTTGTAAATCATTTAAAATAGTGTAAATTACTTTTTCGTTAACAAAAACGGGTAAATTATAATTAGACCAATTTCAGCCTGGTTTAATCCGCTATTCAAACTAGAACTTTGAGTAAGGACAACTCGTTATAAAATGGTGTAAGCTACTTCTCGTTTTCGGATCAAGAGAGCTGGTTTAGGGGCTACGCTAGAAAAGAGCTGTCTCTAGTATTACTTTATCTGTTTTTGCCACACAGATAGAAGAAAGACTGAAACTGTGACTTAAAACAGGATGAATTCTTCAAATCTAAGTAACACTTCGATTCTTCCCTCTGCGGAAAACTGTCGTATTTGGAAAGAAGAGTACCACCAGGAAAACTACGTCTCCACGCTAGCAGCCGTCACCCTCAACATAGTCACTTGTCGAATGACCGTTTGCTTGAATCTTCTGGTGGTAGTTGCCGTAAAAACAAAGCCCAGACTTCAGACTATGTACAAAGTTCTGTTGTGTGCTTTGGCGGCAACTGACCTGGTGGTGGGAGCTGTGGTGCAACCGAGCTTCATTGTTCAAGAAATGTCGCTGATAAATTAAGGTTCTTCATTAACCGTTTATTGTGCTGCATATAATAAAGTAGTGTTCCTTTTTCTCGCCCCCTGCTTAGCATCACTATTGCTACTAGCATTGCTAAGTATAGAGCGTTTCTTGGCCATGAAATATTCCTTACGATACCAAGAAATCATAACGACGTTTAGGGTGGCCACTGCTGTTATTAGCTGCTGGGTTGTCGCACTCCTTCCTCCAGTTTTCATTTATTCAGCCAGCCTGGCCGCTCAGGGTTTGTCTATAGCCGTATCGATAGTGTTTGTGAGCCTCACAGTGATCCTTTACTGCCACATCTCTGTTTATTCAGTGACTCGTCGCCACTTCCGTCATATCAAGTCCCAACAAGTTTCGCAAGACACGGCGAAGAAATTCCTGGAGGATAAGAAGACTGCGATAACCACTACGATCATCGTTAGGTTTGCGGTATCTTCATTTGTGCCGTCACTGGTGTATAGATTCGTGCCCCCACTTCCTCTTCATAATTACCTTGGCAGTCTATTTATCAGTTTTAAGCCCCTTTTGCTATCTTGTGTCGTGATTAATTCACTGTGCAACCCTATTATTTACTGCTGGAGAAGCTCAGCTCTTCGAAAAGCCATGTTGGAACTATACTTGGAAAGAAAAACACTGGTAGACTGTTACCCAAGAGGACTGTTCCAAATAAACTGTAACTTAACATATATAAAACTGTGAAAGGTTTGAACCCAGGAGTCATTTCAAAAGTAGGTTGAGTTTGATCGTCCGGGTGAACGTAGTCCTGAATAGGACTGTTGTTGTTGACAGTGACTGACGTTTCGACAACCTGTGCGGTAGTCATCTTCAGAGTCAAAGTGAGTTGTATCACGTCAGTAGATGGTATTATATACTCTGGTTATTGATCTGATTGGTCAATAAAGTCAAGATGTTATTGGTCGTCTGTCAGTTAAGCCGTGGTGTTAATGGCTATGAAGACTCGTAATCAGTAATTGGTGCGTTTCGATCCGTCTATTGTCACAGTTAAGCAGTCGTCTTTTGTTAGACAAATTGTCAGTTCTCCAGTAGATCTCTCGTAGTTAGTTTCGCTTCATCTTGTCAATAAGTCGTTTGTACGGAGCTGGTAACTGTTGGCTACGATTCAGTGGCGTTTGTTCTAAGTTAGTGAACCAGCTTTCCAAAGTAAGACGTTGATGGTAGTCTGTAGAATACGTTATACATGTCGCAAAGTCCCAGTCAATTTGATGTTTCGTCTGTAAATGATGCTCAGCAATGTGATTGTTGACGTCACCATTCCTCGTTGCTCGTTTGTGTTCGGTCAGTCGCGTGCTAAGGTTTCTGCCGGTTTCACCAATGTAAGAAGCCTGACAGTCGCAGCATTTGATCTTGTATACTGCTCCCTGTCTGTCCTCCGGTTTGTCTTTGTCCTTGACATTAGCAAGCAGGCGTCGTAAAGTGGTTATGGGTTTGTGTGCAACACGTATATTGTAAGGTTGTAATATACGTGCAATAGTTTCAGAGGTACCTCTGATGTACGGTACAGTAGCTGTCGTGACAAGGCCAGAGTTGACGTTCGTCTGAGTGTCAGTGTTGCTGTGGGTGTTCCGTCTAACAAAGTCCGTGTTGTAATTGTTCTTACTAAAAACGTAAAGATAATCAGTCTCGTCTTGTAGGCTGTCAGGTGAATCGCACACTAGTTGCGCTCGCCTCGTCAAAGTCCGGATAGTAGTAGCCTTGTGAGAGGTCGGGTTGTACGAAGACTGGTCTAGTAATCGGTCGGTATGTGTCGGTTTTCTGTAAACAGTCGTTTGTAGTTTGTTGTTGTCGCGAGTGACCAAGCAGTCTAGGAAAGGTATCTTACCATTTTCTTCGATCTCCTTGGTGAACTGTATGTCCGCGTTCTGTCTGTTAAGGTGTTCGTGGAAATCGTCGATTCCGTCTTTGTGTACGGCGGTGAATGTGTCGTCAACGTAACGTAACCAGATAGGTATAGTTCGCGATAGATAGGTATAGATCTGACCAATCAGATCAACAACCAGAGTATATAATACCATCTACTGACGTGATACAACTCACTTTGACTCTGAAGATGACTACCGCACAGGTTGTCGAAACGTCAGTCACTGTCAACAACAACAGTCCTATTCAGGACTACGTTCACCCGGACGATCAAACTCAACCTACTTTTGAAATGACTCTTGGGTTCAAACCTTTCACCGTTTTACTAGACTTATGTTGGAAATTATTAACAAGTTAATCTTATCCACTGTAACAACATTGCAGCTAGCTTGTGGAAAAGACTTTAAAAATAAAAAATACATTGAAAAGAAGATGAAATTGCAGTATCTAAAAAAAGTATTAATATTGCTTCATTATCAGATGTGGCAGTGCTCAAACAAGCGACAGAGAAGATATTCAAGGCCATGTCTCAGCGTGATAGAATGATTGAACAGATTTATGATTTCATTCATGGTTCAGAATCTGATGAAATGTACTGTGTTATGGTTGAACTGGTAAACCGTCTTGATGATAACATTGGGGACTTTACGAACCAGAACGCGACGCAGCCTGAAACGTCACCGGAAGTAATTTGCTCACAAAGTGCTTCACTGCGCATGCTTGGCACTGAACTGCAACGCGTCTTCTTCACGTTCAGAACACGAGGTTGGCACTTGCAGCGTTACCAGAAAACGTGAGTAGTTTCTGTTAAATTTGACCTAGAATTAAACTTTCTTTTGCTACCTTATAGGCAAAGCTGTTTTTCTAAGTCCATAAAAATGTTATTTATTGTAAAAAATACCAAACAAACATTTTAATTTGCCTTTTACGGCAGGTCAATTGGTTATCGCTATGATGAATGGAGAACATGCAGACCCGCCGAGTTCGATACCAAAATCGAAAACTGGCAAGTAAGTCCAATTTAGTTTATTACAAGATTCAATTTCCTGTCCTGCTTAACTATAAGATTAAAGTGAGTTTAAACTTTATATTTATGTTCTTCATTGAAAACAAACTAAAACAGACTGTTCATTTTTTCACGCAGCAATGTGATGTACTGGACAAGCGAGCACGATGTCCTGTTATGCAGAGAGGTTGTTTCCGAGAATCCGTTCAAAACAAGAAAGGGTTCGTCGCAAAGAAGCGAAATTTGGGATAGAATAGCCAACACTTTGAATATCTGTCCCAAGCCTGTCTTTGCTGTGGATAAAAGGTCCGTTAGGGATCATGTGGGTATTTTAATTAACCGAATCAAAAAGAAATTGAGAGCTGAAGAAAGGAGCTCGGGTATCGCGCCGCCCGAGCCGACAGAACTTGAAAAGTTGATAGAAGAAATTATGGCTCTCGAAGAAACAGCTGATGCAGAAATGAAAGAGGATGACGAAAGTGTGAAAGGAAGGGCTGAAAAAGAGAAGGCAAAGGCCACAGATATGAGACTTAAAGCACTTGAGAAAGTGTCGGAGACGAAGAAGAGACATTCAGGCGAAAATGATCAGGAAAAAGTAAAGAAAAGAGAACGGAGAAGTGGCAGCGAGACCATGTTGTTCCTGTCCAAAAAAGCGGAAAAAGACCAGGAACTTAAACTTGAGGAACTCCAGCTGAAAAAAGAGCAACACGATTTGGATGCAAAACGTCTACAGACAAGCATTGATCAGCAACGCCAGTTTCAGCAACAACAAAGTGAAATGATGCGGCTAATGCAAGAACAACAACAACAGCAGCAACAGCAACTCTTGGCGTCACAACAACTTATGTTGAGGCAGCAACAAGACCAAACTAAAGCACTGATGAGTTTGTTGGACAAACTTGTGAACAAATAGCCAACTAATTTACTTAAACTTCACAGTATTGCTGGTATAGCGGTCGCTTGATTTTGAAAAACAGTTTGTATATGACAAAAGTCACGACCAACGTTTTCTGTCAGCGATCAACGTTTGTATTTTAACAGTGGCACCGCATTTTTCTTGTGCCGAGGAGCCCGCCTTTTGTTATTTTCTTTCATTATTGCTATCTCATTGGATGGTGGCATATTAGGAAATATTTTTTGTCTTGAATAGTTAAATAATTTTTTGGAAAATTTGCATTCTGTTGCGTAAACTGTAATAAAATTCTGTATTTTGAGTTTGCTATAAAAGAAAATAGTGATACTTTATGTGTTCGAAAACAGGTTTTAAAAAACTCCCTAGGATAAAAAGGGCTGGGGAATCTACGGGAGGGAGCATGTTGAGGCCAAATATTAAGCTCACATTTCTAATTTTAAAATCTCTCTTGTGGGGTTAACAGTACTTTTCACTAAAATCAATTTAAGGATTAAGATACAATCAAGGTGTATTTAAAACATTGTATTTCAGTCCCAAGGGTGTGGTCATTAATAACTAAAAAGCAGGAAAAGGGGTGGCGGTGGGGGTGGGAGCGGGTGGTCAGTAGGTTGCAGGCGTTACAATTTTATGTCATTGCATTAGACTCGATATAGTTTTCTATGACATTTCCTCCTTCCCCGTTGTGTTATAATGACGACAGTGCAAATCTATGGTTGTATAACCTTTTGAAAATGAGTAATAATTGCAGAATACATTTGACTTCAGAAACCTAATTGAAATAGTCCTGGATTTGGGGTGGATCTATTCCAAAAAACTTCGAAGTACTTGATTGATAAAGACAACTGTGAGCGTTTCTTAAGAGCGCACACACAATGTACATTTTGCCAACAGGACTTAAGCCGATTTTTAAGTTTTTCTTGAAATCTAGGAACGCAAAGTAGTTTACAATGTCCCCAAATAGCCATTCCACCGAAACTCTGACTTGGCTCATGGCCTTGTTGAACTGTACCTCTGCTGGTGTCAAATGAGCACCTTTGAAGGGCCCTTGTAAATGAACACGCAAAGGGTAGGCAGGGTCGCCATAAACGCATAAGGGTGTCCCATCCGGTGCAAACGAGTAATGCGATAATTCCTGCAGAAGTCCTGAGTCGACTAGCATACCACTATCGTGTCTCCTGCCCTCAACTGGACCAAACAGACTTGCGATAAGCCCATTTGGCGCAACTACGGACTGAAACTTTATCCCATGCACCCTTTTATGTCCGTTATAGAGAATTCTTTGGTTTTCATCTGGCTTACATAAGGGTCTCACTGTTCCGTCTATGAAACCCCAACAGTTTTCGAGTGGAGCTCCTTTATCATGTATAGTGGCAGCAAAATGACGGAGACGGTCCCTGGAAAGCCACGGCTGATTTAAATCTGCGAGAAGGTGGCTATATTCATCAAATAAATAGTCCATCATTCGGTTTGTAATCATGCAAAGTTGTGGAACTGGTCTCCCGAATCGAGCTACCATATCTGCAAATCGACACGGATATGCAAACCGCTTCAACAGCACACTAACAGCACACTCAAAGCCTCCGTTCCGTCCACAAGAACGCCATTGGGGCATTTCATTATGTCTGGAACATCAAGAACTTCTCCGAGTAAATAAATATCGTTCTTGAAAAACCGAAACTCAGCCTTACACTCATCATCTGTCATAAAATCAAGGTCAAAGCGACCATACTTCCAATAAGGAAATTCGAGGTTTTCAGAAGAATTTAAATCGTACAACAGAGCAAACTCTGCATCATCAATGCTTCCATCTTGATAGGCAATCAACAAAGCTTCCCTTGCCTCTCTGAATGTTGCCATTTATGATGTATAACACCAGCTATAAAACGAAAATGTGTTTTGCGGAGTGGATTTGCACTGCTCTGCCTCTGCCGTCGCGTTCGCATCCGTAACTTTGTTTTTCCCGCGCTCGTGACGGCGTTCTCGCCCCCGGTCCTTCTCGGTTTCGGTGTTTTCAAACTGCGTCGCGTTCTGGTTCGTAAAGTCCCTATTAATGCTGAGGAGCGCAGTGAAGATGAGACCTGGTTTGATGGGCTAAGGGCTAAGGCAGTCATTTAACACTAAGGAAGATGCAATGCGAGATGCTGCAAAATCCAGAATCAGAAAGTATTTTTCTAATGCAAAGGAATCTTTTGAGAAGGTATTTTGTACAACAGTCTGTTAGGTATTTATCAGAATTCAGCTGGGGGGGAGGGTAGGAGGGGTAAGAGGGGGAGTGGGTAGTGGAGTGAGGGACGTAGCCCTGCCCTCGCTGGGAAATTTAGGACCTAAGTTCTCTGAAACGTCATTCCCTCATTTCAAGACCTATTTTACGCAAATTGGCCTTTGTCATCTTTATACAACAATTTAAAATGTTGGATTCCAATAATTTTACACTGTCTTCAAAGTTCTCTTTCCAAAATGCGTGGCCCATAAAAGAAAGCTGTGTATGCATTGCAGTTTAGTACTTTTGCGCATATTCATTCATTTCCTTGATCGGATTGGATCACAACTTGTGCATTGTATTATACAATATTTAATTTTAGTAAACCTTTTAGCGGTTCCAGGCGGTAAGAATATTGTTGCTTCAGTTCACCCGGACGATCAAACTCAACCTACTTTTAACATATATATGCGGTTAAGGACAAATTACCCAGTGTTGCTGATGATATATTTCAATCTTTGCTTTATTTGTTTTTCGTAGATCTTTCAGCTTTCCTTCTATTTCTTACCCTTAAGAACCCTGGTATCAAAACTTTACATTTTCTACAGAAGTAGTGGAGAAGAATTGTCAAAGTACAGAGTTCATCTAATAATAATAAAAAATAATAATAATAATAAACAGACAGGAAAAAAAAAAAAACAAGAGGTCTCGCGTGTGATTAACCAACAGTTTAACACGCTCCCTGGAAGAGTGTTTGCGAATTTGAGTGAGATGTTGAAGAGGGGCCCAGAGAATGAGCGACCAAGATATAAAGATCCTAGAAAACGTGCTCGAGATGATTCGCGAATGTTTGAAAACATTGAAGAGGCGAGCGGGTTTTGGAGAAAGCTGTGGGAAGAGAGAGGGACTGGGAATAAGAACGCGGCCTGGTTGCAGGAAGTAAAGATCGCGATCCATGAGCAAGTACCACCACCGACAGGCGACGAATGGCTCTCGAAGTAGCGGAAGCGGTCAACGTCCTGTCCAAGAAGCGCAACTGGACTGCGCCAGGGCCTGATAAAACCACTAGCTTTTGTTGGAAATGTGCTAGCACCCTGCACAAGGGTGTGGTCGAGAGCTTCAATGAAGTTTGTAAGAGCGACGAAGATTGGCCCGAGTGGTTTTCTGAAGGGAAAACCTCCCTCATTCCGTAAGAAGGCGAGTTCCTGAGTGAAAATCAAAGACCTATTACTTGTCTGAATAACATGTATAAGTGGTTTACATCTTGCCTCCTGGCACACATGGACCAACACCTTGAACATAATGGCCTGATGGAAGGGCAGCAAAGAGGAGCGAAATCAGGATGTTTCGGTACGATGGATAACTTTTTAATCGATAGAGCAGTAGTGCTGGATTGCCAGAGAGGCAAACAGAATTTAAGCATGGCATGGATTGACGTGCGCAAAGCCTTCGACTCCGTCGACCATGATTGGCTATGCGCAATGATGACGTACACAGGCTTCCCAGAATCTTGTGAGACAGAGAGTACTCTGGAGGATTCTCTTCTCGATCAAAAATCCATTTCTGATGAACGTGATGTTATATTGGCATTGGGTCTATCTCGGGAAGATAGTGAATGTGATTCTCACTTTTATTCCGACTCTGAGTTTGACTAACTTCAATTTCAAAATAGAACATGAAAACATCAGCAACGGTAAGGCTAGTAACTTTATTGTACTTCTCAGCTTCAGATAACGCTTTATACACTAACAGGTATAGGCATGCATTCTAGGCATATTCCGGACTGGGACCTTAGATGATTTGCTTTGACACCTCTGCCTTTGCTGAAGAGCCTCCTACTTTATCAGTGATCACCTCCTACTTGAAAATCTATTGAGAACCCTGGAATGATCAATTACCATGGCAAGTTTATCCGAAACCTGAGCTCTATCCTCCAACCACTCAATAGACCGATTGCAAATATGGCGACGATCTCACCAAAGCGAGGCTTTTCGGTAGCAACCGTTGCTAGGGTCTGGTTGCCTGTGTTAACCTGTGCCGTTGCTGGAAAGACTGCAGCTTCTCAGGCGTCTTTTCCTTTAAATTCGACAAAAATAAGTCACTTTTCTCCGCTGAAAGAAGTTTCAATCTGGTATGTACGCTTTGAATACTGTTTTTCTATGCTAAATTGAACGATCAACTGACGTACAGCGATCTCCGACAGAGTCATTTGTAGCGATCGCGATACTTTGATACTGCCTGATATTTTTCATTCATTGTATTTAAGGTTCACATGCAAGCTTAAATATTATCATTCTAAAAGCTGATGTTCAATTTTTAGAATTGGATTGCATGCCATTTTTGCTGTAGATTTATAAATAGTGCTATGCCGGATAGTTGTTGCGTGCCTTTGTGCTGCAAGAGTGGTTATCGTGTAGGGCCGGATGGGAAAAAGATCGCGTATCGCTGCCTTCCATCGGATGCTGTAAGACTAAAGGTACTACTTTCAAAATTATCTTTCATTAAACCTATCGTTTCAGATTTCTGACATTTCTCAATACGACTAAAATTTCGGGAGTGGCTTGTGAAAATTCGACGAGATGAGGGAACGCTGAATGTTTTTACCGGCGTTTCTAATATATTTCACAATGGTATTATACGTGAATGGAGGAAGATCGTCCATTGGTTTGTCCATATTCTTCTCCGAGGGACAAAGTCTAAACTTTTCCTCATTCTCTCTAACAAGATCTAAGTGGCGTTTTGCTTCGAGCACGAAGTGCAGCTGCGGTCGCTTGATTATTTTGATGTGCCCGCGATCGTCTGTACACATTTCACTCTGCACAAAAAAAAAAATCAACAAGGGACTGCAATCACTTAGACAGAAAAAGAAGAATGAGACAAAAGGCAAAGGTGCATTAAAGTTTTCAAGTGTATTTAATCATTTGAAACAGAGGGTTGCTTACTTAGCAACAAATTGGGTTGCAATCGGTCTATCAGTTTCTCCAAGGTAACCAAGAATTCAAGTGGTCTCCCCGGTGCGAGGAGGCACTTAAAAGGCCAAGGTCTCACTCTCATCTTCAAATGTATTGGTGCATTATGACCCAAGCCTTCCTGTTATTCTTGAGATCGACACAAGCCAGTATGGTATCGGAACAGTCATATTTCACCACTTCCCTAATGGTGATGAGCGACCTATCGCATATGCCTCCAGGTCCTTGAACTCGTCTGAGAAAAACTACAGTCAGATTGAGAAGGAAGGCCTGGCGATTATTTTTGGGGGGCACCAAATTTTACATGTATCTCTTTGGACGCAAGTTCACTCTGCGAACTGATCACAAACCCCTGTTGAACATATTTGCTCCAGATTCTGCGACTCTGGTTTTGGCTGCTGCTAGACTGCAATGCTAGTCCCTTCTCTCTTCGTACGACTACGAAATTGAGTTCAAGTCATCTGCTGAAGTAGCCAGCGCTGACGCCTTGTCAAGGCTCCCACTTCAGTACAGGAAAGATGCAAGTGTGGAAGAGGAAATCTTCCATGTGGCCCCTCAGCAGTTAAAGCGACACCCAGTTTCTGCCGCAGAAATCGCCAAGGACACATCTAGGAACCCCTTGCTAGCGAAAGCACTATTGCTTAAGCAGAGTGGTTGGCCTATCAATCACTGCGCCGATCCTGACCTCAAGCCATACTTCACCGGCAGACACGAACTCTCCGAGGAGCAAGGCTGCCTTATGTGGGGCTTGCGAACTGTCATACCTCCTTCTTTAACACAAACCATCCTGACAGAACTACATGAAGGCCTTCCTGGGATTGCACGCACGAAATCAATAGCCCGCAGTCATGTTTGGTGGCCGAAAATAGATCAGGAGATTGAAAAGGTTACCCGTGAATGTCGACCGTGCAACAAAACCCGTAGGGTTCCTCTAGCCTCACCGCTCCTTCCTTGGTCTTGGCCGACAGCTCCATGGCAACGTGTTCACGTAGATTTTGCTGCCCACCAGGCAAAACATTAGGGAGCTCAAGCAACTACGACGACGACCAGAACGATGACTTCAAAAAACAATAGGTTTAATGATCAGAACAACAGCTCAGCACGTGCATCATGTTTTTTAGTACACTTCTTTGACGTCCTCTGCACGACTACGACGTGAAAACTCCTAATTTGCCGTTTTGTGGAGGACGTGGACATGCCACGACGAATTTCCCTTCCTCTTTTTGAACTTGAATAAGATCCTTAAGAATTCAGCTCCAGGAAAAGTCGACTGCATTTGACATATTGAGAGGGTCCAAATAGACGCGATTATGTTTGAAAGAACGCAAATTCATTTTTTTAGCGACGTTTTCACTGCCGTCGTCGTCGTTCTTGCTTAAAGTCCCTCTTACCTGATCATGGTGAAGTGATTGGTCACATGAAACAACAAGAGCTGACTCAACCATTAATGCCATGCGTAATATTTTTGCAAGATACGGACTAATGACATGGAACAGTGCTACTAATAGTTTTGTTTCCTTTTTGAACCTTTGATCATTTAGAGAGTTTCAACAGTTGTCTTGTACTTAAATTTCTTATCAGGCACAACATTTCTGTGGGGAGGTGTTATAGCGTATCATTATATTTTGTTATAGTGTCAGTAATTCATAATAAGCGCGCAGTATGTATGCGGTTGCTGTAAAACCCATGTGCTCTTTGATTAATACAGTTCTTTAGTTGATCCACCACCTTGCATGCAGTTGTCTGTTTGCCCGAGAGCATAACAATACCCCGCTTCTTCCCTCCATAATGCTCTTGTATTGATTATGAGGTTTTGTGATCTTTTTACTAGCTCGTACAATATAACATAAAGGGCACCGCATATAATGTAAAATGCACCGCATATAACGTAAAATGCACCGCATATAACGTAAAATGCACCGCATATACTGAAAGAGGTTCACATAAGACAGTGTTGGTGTTCCATAGTATAGCCCATCTTGCAAGACGACCTGAGGCATCTTTGACATTCACTAACCAACACAAAGAGCAGTCACAACAGTAAATTTGCGATTCTGAAGATAAGGCTGAAATTTCTTAATTCCTTCAACTAACGCAGGTGCCTCCCTCTCAGTTGTACTATAGTTACACTCTGCTTTATTTAAACCGCACCCATTCTGTACTTTAGCTAAGTTCCCCGTGGAACTAGCGTCAACAAACAACAGAGAAGGCTCCTTAAAGTTGGGATAAGCTAAAATAGGAGCGGAAACTAAAGCATGCATCAGCTTGAGAAAAGCGACAGCACATTCCTCAGTCCAATTAAAAAAACACCCTTCTTTTCCAATGCATTCAAGGGAGTGGCTTTGTGAGAAAAACCCTTGACAAAAGGCCTATAATAATTCGCAGGACCCAAGAAATTTCTGTTACTTTAAGGAGCGTGCCCACTATTGTTACTGCGCGCACTTTCTGCGCATTTCGGGACTTCCCCCGCGGGACAAGGGAAGCACGAACCGAAAGGGAAGAAGCTGAAATTAGACACAGACTTGCCAAGCTGTGTTCTTATAGTTGAATCATCGCAAAATAAGTTATTTTCCGTTCAGATCAATTCCAAACACAACAGTGTTTGTAGTACAATCCGACTCAGATTTTGTTTGTCACTCCGAGAAATGCTAAGAAAAGAGGGCAGTTCGTGTTGCGAGTGGCATTCCCTTTTGTTGTGAACATTGCAATCTGTTAAAGTCATTTTCCTCACCAACTTTGGCTAAGAACCTACATGAAGACGACGTCAAAAGTTACAAATGTGATAACTCAACTCAAAGAATGTTGATCTATGTTATTCAGCCTCTTGAAGATTCTACGCATGTTGAGATTTCTCAAAGTTGTTATGCTATATATCATGGTGCTTCCAAGGGCCCATCTAACCCCACGGGGTATTGTCATGTGCATGAGCGTGATGGACTGTTCGGCTGCACGAACAAGAGCTGTCGAAAGTGTTGATCAATACATGTAATAACCTTTTCCCTTTTGGTTATTCTTCCAACAATAATATTTCTTCCTAAAAGAGATGAGCATTCTTAAGACAGTAATGTTTAATATGTGACATTGAGTAAGATTTTTGGTACCATGGAATATGTATACGGTCTGGTTGATTTTTTGGACCATTCATCTTTTATTACATATGTAGGTTAACTCTCACAGTACAAGTCATAAAATAATGAATGGATGTAAAAGACCACAAAAGGGATTTTTTTCTTCTTCAAGGACTTTTCAACATTTGCGACAAGTTCATTTTCACTGTAGTGGTCCTCGAACATTGGAGGCAGCTTTTCGACGCGGAGTTCCTGTATCTTTATGAATAAATGCTTCCAAATTGACAGTGTGAAATGCGGTATATGTCGAGTGATTGGTCAAGTCCATTTCGGGGATGGTAATGAAAAAAATTGTTGCAGTGTTGAAATGATAAGCGCACTAAATGACAACCATTGCATGATATGTTATTGTTTGCTTTGCCAGAAGGTTAGCTGTCATAAACAGTATGTACTGTAGGTTGTAAGTCTACAGTTAAACATCCTCCTAAATTGTTTTTCCAACTCATTTTGACTAAGAAATTAAAGCTCGTACTTGCTGTGGTGCACGGTGAAATAGTTTATTGCTAAATTAAAGGAAGGTGCAGTGTATTTTGATGAAAATAGAAACATGCCCTGGAAAAAATTGCTACAGTCACATGTTAAAAACCGTAGGCTTGTTATTTGTTTAGCAACTTTTAAATTTACCAGGTTGATTATACAAAGGCAAATAATTCAGAGGGAGGAGGTCAACCACTATCACTGGAGAAGTTTCTGCATCAAATGAAGGGTGTGCCTTTGGAGAGATTGACCTATGCAAATTCAAACCAAGACATTTCAGTTATTGCCGAAAAAGTACCTCCAATTATTGCACCTTAATTGCGAGCTGGCTTCTTTTGAGCTAAAAATTTGGATTTTTAACTTTTCCCAATGCACTAGAGGTAATTAAACATTCCTAGATATCTTATGAATATTACTTTTACATTTACAGAAAAGAACGTGAATGAACAGCCGTTTTTTAAGCATTTCCAAACCTTAGCCTCGTTTTCATTTAAAGCTCAATGAGCAATTTTTCAGTGCCCCTTAAATACCTCCTGCACCAATTACAGAGGTGCCGACAACATTAAACATGTTCCTTAGGTCCCCCTCAACACTTCTACACTGGTCGCTTGTAATAATCACAAAAATCCCACAGAAATGTTTTCAGCATCATATGCTAACTGACTATAAAGGAATCATCAACAAAAGGAATTACGGAAAGCTGAGACTTTTCATCAATGCGCTAAGGAATGGAACATTTTAGACGCATCTTTTAAAGAAATTAACTCTCTCCTTTTGAAACAGAACACTCAAAGCTATATGTTTTAGATATTTCATCGCTTTTAATATTTTAATCTATCTGACATTTTAACATTTTTAACCTGTAGCTTGTATAATTTAGGTTTTTTGTTTCATAACTTTTAACTTATTAATACTATTACTCATTCATTTATCTAACATCATTTATTTTTTCTATTGTTATACAGGGCCCCAATGAATATCACTCTTTGTGAAGTGAGCTCCGTGTATAAAGATTATTATTATAACAAGGCTACGATATGATAGTAGCGTATTACCTAAATAAACACCAAACACTTTAAAAATAGTTTTATAAACAGGTTAAATTTTAAGTAAAAATTGGCAATGTGAAAGAAGCAAGTCTTGAAGAGAAAAAGAGTTATCTTAAATAACTACGGAGGTTACCGGCCATTTCAATCTCCTTTGTTAAGGATCCTAACTTAGCCAGGGAGGAGGTATTACAATCTTCCAGATAAACACGTAGCCTGGATGACATCCCCATTCCACCTATGGGCTATGACATACCCTGTCTGAAAGTTTGTCTTGGGCAAGCCATTGTTTATGCCTGGCCTCAAAATGACCACAGCCCACTTCTTATACTGGTAGGTTAGTTTTTTTTTATAGGAATACATATGTCCAGTATTCAATTTATTTAAGAAAATCAGGTGCAACACCAGCTGTTTCATCTACAGAGGAGATTTTTCCAGACAAACCAATGGCAAAGCCATGGGGTCTCCCATAATTATCACCAGTTGTTGCAAACTTGCATAGGGAACATTTTGAGAAAGTGGCTTTATACACTGTACCCAACACACCAGAAATTTTCTATCACTACGTTGATGATACCTTCACAAAGATGCACGCTGCCAACAGTGACAGTTTCACTGGACATGTCAACAGCATTGATGCTCACAATTTTTTTTTTGACACCTGTGCCTACATGAATGAGGATGGGAGCACAAAAACAACTATGAACAGGAAGCCCACCTATACAAATCAAAAGGTAAATTTTACTGTTGTATGCCTGGTAGTCCTTGTCTTTTTTAGAGGAAAATGTCTCTTGGAAAACGCTGGAAATAGCACTGCCAAGCTCTAGATTTCAAAATTTTCTGCCCCCCTGCAGGCCTGGGCCTTTGGCGCTCAATTGTCTGGTGGAAAGCTGTGTGACTTATCTCGACATCAAGCAGTTCACACGCCATTACTGAGTCATGTACTCAGTCCTAGAGCAGTAGACAAAAACGTGGTGATTATAATAAATCCTTTTACTATACATTTGGTGGCAGTGGGAACAGGACCCACTTGAACCACAGGATTTAGTTTACTGCCACCAGCTCCCCTGAAAATACATGATCAAAATGCTGCAGAGAAGTGCAAGAAATTCAGTTCAGCCAGGAAAAGCTATGCTCTCGCTGCCGGGCTTAACGAGAAGTCTGAGGCGGTCCAAGCTGCTACTCTCCTTACCGTCATTGGAGAAGAGGCAACGGTGTGTATTCCACATTTACCAACTGTGGAAGAGAGGGGGATGAAAATAAGATTGACTCAGTTCTGCAAAAATTGGGCGAATACAGTCATCCACGGAAAAACATTCCATTCAAACGCTACCAATTCAATTGATGAGCGAAACAAACGTAGCAGCCATGAAACAACTGGTCACCCTGATTCACAACAATGAATCAGGGCGACCAGTTGATTCATGACAACCCTGATTCACAACTGGTTACCCTGGAATTAGAGTCTGGTAATTGTGTGCATTTCCAACCAGATACAGGAGCTCAATGTTATGTAATGCCACTACATATCTACAACAAGGCCTCCGAAAGTGGAGAACCTCAAAAGAGAAACTCGCACAGACGCATCGCTCATTGCTTATGGGGGCTCAAAGATCAAAGTCATTGCTTGTGTTAGCATCCACGTCTGGAGAAATGATAAATCTTTTGTTTTAGATTGCCGCTTAGTCAATAATGAACATATCCGCCCTATACTTAGCATCAAGTCATGCTTGGGGATGAACATCATCCAGTACAAGGACAATGACCTTATCAACAAGCCCCGGGACAGGAATGGCGTCAGTTAAAGCAGTGGATTCCCAGTGTTCACCAAAGAAGAGCTAACGGCTAAGTTCCCAGGAGTCTTTGGTGATGGGCTTGTTAAATTGTTAAGTCCAGGGAATTACTGAGTCATGATCATGTTTCTTTTGTCACTTCCTCCAGTGTCTGGGGGGAAAATCCCATTAGCGTCACCATCGTTCATCACCTTCACCATCCTCTAAAAACCCTTCAATGTCATGTTCAGCAAAGCAAATATTGTGCAGAACACGTGCACATACAACAATTTAGGGTATGTCCTCTAATTTGTTTATGTCCATAAGGGTTTTTAGTTCTCGAAAACAACCCGTATAAAGCCCAATACACCTTTCCACCGCCATTCTTGTTGCACTATGAGCCACATTAAATCTTCTTCATTGTAGAGTCAAACGGCCATTGTATCTAAATGGCGTCAAAAGCCATGTTTTGAGGGGATATGCTACATCTCCCAAGATGTGTGTATTATCAGGAAAAAAAACTGGATTTGATTCAACGTCACAGCAAACTGGGGAGTTACGGAAAACACGGGCATCGTGTACAGATCCTTGGTAACCACAAAAAGCATCAATGATGAATAAATCATGATCGCAGATGACTTGTAACTGCGCCGAGAAAAACCTTTCTGGTTTATATATTGGTCACCGTTGTTTTTTTGTACCTTTAATGGGTATGTGGGTGCCATGATTGGCACTTAAGACACCTGGGATATTTTTTTTCCTTTAAAAGCACCCTTCACCTCTTAAGCTCTGGCACCAGTAGGGAACTTGATAAACTTGCCCATTACATGCGTCACTACGGCTCAGCGCACTCTTGTACACCTGGTACGCCGTTGATTTGTAAACATCAAATCTGTCCACCAGAGATAGCAGACTTTCTGGGTTTCCAAGAACCCAATCACCACACAACCCCTAAACCCTGCCTCAAATAGCAATGCTCCAAACCAGTCAAACAGATACCTGGTCAGGAAGAGACAACAGCACTGTTGAATAAATATCTTCCTTATCTCTCTTCTTCCCTCAGTGATGTTGCGGCAGTTACCTTCTATGTAAATAAAATCAGTGACCTCTAATTAAAGGAGTTAGGTGTGGCTAGGGAGGAATACTGTCATCAGTATCATTTTCAGGGTTAGCGGGGCAGAAATCGCAAACGTGATTGGAAAGATAAAGTAGACACGTTTCAAACATTGTTTTGAACATTTTCCTCTTTTTTCATACTTAAGCCTAAGCCTTTTTGTTTTAGATACATGTTTATTCAATGATTTTGTGATGACTTTTATCTTATGCTTGTACATTGTAATCTTTTATTGGATGTTTTTTAATAAAGTTTTATTTCCCTTTGCAGGGTTGCACAGGATACGTAAGACATTTCTACAGTAGAGTGTATTCTTACTGAAAAAGCGGTTAAGCTTCAGTCAGTATAATGTGGACCACTTTTTTTAACAAATGGTTAAGGCACAAGTCAGATGTGAAATGGCTAATGCAGCTGCCAAGAAGTTGTCTTTCTGTCGAGCAGCATCAGAGAGTTACCCTGATATCAGCAATTAGGCCAGTTCACAAGCTGATAAGAAAGATTAAGTATACTGCCCTACTAAGCTGGGCATATCTCTTCAACACAAGCCACAAAGTTATAGAAATTTCAGAGCTCATAACATAAAAGGCAGAAGTTTCCCAAACACTTACAAAAGCTTCTGAAATCCAAGAAGCAAGGAATAAACTTTTTTAATGTACCAGTTTAAAGGCTCTCTTATCACTATGTGAGACATAGGAAGACAGCACAGTATATTAGGCACGCAGCTAGCACTGCCACCCCAGGAAGTCCAATTACATGGTCCCAGTGTGTCTATATATCACAATACAAACAAGCAACAATTCGTTCCAATATATGGTGGCTGGTTTGTATATTATTAGAACTATTTACAGTTGACGCTAAGAAGATTTGTCGAATGAAAACAAGCCTGCATCAAGGGACACTTGTAGAGATTCT
Organism: Porites divaricata; assembly: GCA_038088405.1. Lineage (NCBI taxonomy): Eukaryota > Metazoa > Cnidaria > Anthozoa > Scleractinia > Poritidae > Porites > Porites divaricata. The sequence goes on from JBBMOI010000013.1 coordinate 13,228,583, forward strand.
TCTTGTGATATCAAATTTTTGATTGCTGCTATGGAGAGGTAGAAATCTCCCTGCGTCTTGGGATTGTCTCCAGATATGATAGGAGCTTATTTGCAACACATCCTTTTAGACTGTTTTGAATATGACATTGCCCTTTTTCCTATAGATCAACAACTCGTTGATAGTGAAAAGTGCAGACTGACTTCCAGATTGGGGAAACAGAACATGTAATGAGCAAATCATCGAACCCATATCTAATAATTGATCTTTTGTTCAGAATTGTTTTTCAAATTTTCCTTCCTGTTGCTTACGGAGAAAATTATCAAGTGAAATTGTATTGACAAATATATTGGCTAAAGGAGTGGCTTTATTACAACCCAAAACGTCAGGAAACTGACAAGAAAATATGCAACAGTAACGGGCGTTTTGCCATTGTCATTAATAGTCCACTTATTTTATAACTTTTGATGTCTTGCCTTTAGGGTTTCAGACGTTCTTTACAAAAGCCTCCTTTGTTCGTTAAAAATCCTTTCATATTGTTTACACCCCAACCTTTATCGTCCTAATTTCTAAGTGCTGTCTTGAGTGTTTTCCTCCATAAATGGTTGAGAGACTCAAATCGTATAGAAATGCTGCTATCGCAATAGCACAGTTGGTAAATGTTTGAGCAAGATGATGTCGTTATTGTAGCCTGTTCAAAGATATCGGTAAGATTCCAGCTAGTGGAGAACTGCGTAAGCAAGGCGAATATAAGAAACAAGGAAGAGGTCTTGGGTGAGGACCTTGCTTGCGTAGATTTCTTTGCACAGTCCGGTGACGGTGAGACAAGGGCCGGAACTGGTTTTCGTTGTGTCGGATTAAATACCACAATGTTGTTTAGTACATGTGGGAATAGAGAGGCCATATGTTAACCTACAATGATTAATTTTAATATAAATATTTGTGGGTTGATGAAAGTTAAAGATTGCTCGGGGTGAAGAAGTTCGTTTTGACTTGCTGCAGGCTAAGTTATCTTTTTTGTGCATTTGATCGTTCTTTCAGTTACGCTTCCTTGGGTATTTCCCTTGTTAATTACCTTCCAGTTACAGAAGTAATAATTATAGACCATTCGCTGTTTACTAGCAAACAAGAAGCTATGGTGCCAGTTATATAACGTTGTAAGGATTGAGGGGTAGCTGCTTAAGTCAGATTTCATGCAGATTCTTGATCCAAAATTCCAGACTTTTTCCAGACTTCCCAAAACAATAATTTATTTTTCTAGACTGAAGGTGATCAGCAGTGACCTTAAAAATAACGCAGGAACAAAGCTATAACAGGGGAAGCCACGACCGACTGGATGGCCATTCATTTCTTGTGCTTGTTTACAAGGGTTTGCAGCTTTTTACGAGGGCATGATTTAAGAAAACCATCTCAGCAGAAATCTTGAGAAGTTCATGCAT